>JAQHUG010000164.1:2616543-2630343 GCA_028555095.1 Dicrostonyx torquatus
ATATGCTTTATAACCATTGGTTAATAAAAAGCTGCTTTGGGTCTATGCCAGCACAGAATAGGTGGAAAATCCAAACAGAGATGTAGAGAGAGAGTAGGCAGAGTCAAAGAGAAGCCATGTAGCCACAGCAGGAGACAGATGCCACCAGACAGAATCTGGCGACACACAGATTAATATAAATCAGTTAATTTAAGATGTTAAGAGCTAACTAGAAATATGCATAAGCTAATAGGCCAAGAAGTGTTTTAATTAGTACAGTTTCTGTGTGATTATTTCAGGTATGGGTAGTCGGTAAATGAACAAGAAGTTTCCACCAACAGGAGTAAATAAAAAATTAAATATGCTTATAACTCATAATAAAAAAGGATCAGGAATTAAAAGTTCTTCCAACTAACAAAATCCCAGAGTGAAGTAGTTTTGCAAAGAATTCTATCAGACTTTCAAAGACTAGTTAATGATAATATCTATCAAATTATTCCACAAAACAAAAATTGAAAGAACATTGCCCAAATCATTTTATGAGGCCACAGTCACCCTGACACCCAAACCATGTTGCTGTTATTCAACCAATAAAGAGAACTACAGACCAAGTTATTTCCCTTCTGATCATAGATAAGAAATACCCAACTGCAAATTGAGTTCAAGAATTCATTCATTTCTTATGAATCAAAAATATTATACACCACTATGAAGTAGGCTTTATCCCAGAGATACAGTTCAACATACATGAATCAATAAATGCAATCCACCATATAAATAAACTGAAGACAAAAACCACATGATAATCTCATTAGTTGCATTAAAATATTTTTTGAAAAATCCAACAATCTTTCATGATAAAATTCTTAGGGAAATTAGGGATAAAATTGACTTACCTAATCATAACAAAGGCAGTTTACAGCAACCTAATACCCAAACACAAATTAAATGGAAAGAATTCAAAGCAATTCCAATAGTGTCAGAAACAGAAGACTCTCTCTTACAGATATCTCTCTATACAGATAAATATAGTACTTGAAATCCTAGCTAGAGAAACAAGACAAATGAAGAAGATGAAGGGCACACAAATTGGAAAGAAAGAAGTCAAAATATCTTAATTTACAGGTTATCTGCTAGTATATATAAATAATGCTAAAAATTAACTCACAGAATTCAGTATTCCATCTTGCACAAATGACAAGTGAACTGAGAAAAAAATTCAGGAAAGCAACACTCTTACAACATCCTCAAATACTATAAAGTACATTGGGATAATTCTAACCAACAAAGGGAAAGACTTTTATAAGTAAAATATTAGGACACTGAAGAAAGAAATTGAAGGAGATATAAGAATATGGAGAGATCTCCTATGTGCATTTATCAGCAGGATTAATGTAGTAAAAATGAGCCTCCTACCAAAAGCAATCTACAGATTTAGAGCAAACTCTATCAAAATCCAAATAAATTCTTCACAGATCATAAAATGACAGTTTTCAGCTACATATGAAAACACACAAAAAATAGCAAAAACAATTCCAGATTATAAAAGAACTCCTGGAAATATCATTATCCCTGATATCAAGTTGTACTCTGAAGAAATAGTAATGAAAACAGTATGGTATCGACACAAAAACAGACATATTGATCAATGGAATTGAATTCAGGACCCAGACATAATTCTACACAGAATAGACAAATGACATTTAATAAGGAAGGCATTGCTATTGCAATGGTGACACAAATCTTGTAGGAGTAACTAATGTCTCATTTGATTTAACACCCAGTCGATGAGATGGAACACATATATGGCACTGCGTGAGCAACCAAGAATCAGAAACTAGATAGCCTGGGATCCACGGGTAAAACCAAATAGCACTAGTCACGTATCAAAACCACATACCCACACATAGAATAAAAGGTTCTACAGAGAAGAAAGAAGTTTTGTATGTGCACTGATGTTTCATGACTTCGTATGTTTGTATTGGAGCTTTATTTTTGTGTTACAATACTTCAACCAACAAAAATATTGGTTTTATTACTTTACAAGTGATTATACATAATTTTATTGTTATAAGTAAAATTTCTAAAATGACAAGTGTTTATTTTTCTCTTATTTTGGACTAAGGGATCAAATCTATGTTATATCCATATCATTCTGTGAGATTTTTTTATTTTATCTCCCAGACTTCATGCTTTTAAAACTAAGTAGTAGTTTATTTATATTGTTCAAGGTCAATATATTTTGTGCTAATTTGTGTTATTCTTTCAATATAACTTATAAACAATCATGAACAATCATGATCTGTATGTAAGGATAAACATCAAAGCCTATGATTTTGCCCCATATGTGATATTACATTTGAAATCACTTTGATATGAAAATGGAATCAAAGCATTTAGATAAAGGAAGTAAAGCCCATGCAATACAATTTTAGAGTCTTGAAAATAAGAATCAATCTGAATTTAAAACTAAATGATGCATGGCTAGCCAGAAGTTTATTTTCTTCAGTGCATAAGACATTGGTGCCATGAGTCATCTTAGGGTTACATTTCTAGATTTTAGTAGACACCTGGGATTTAGAAATCATAATAAACCATACAACTTACGGTTTTATTTCCATCAGAAATCATCCCTACTTTAAAAAATAAAGCACATAAAACCAAAAACAGTTTATGTGTTATTCCATGGAAATGTTGAGTATAGTGTAAATCTAGCTGCTTAGGTAGTTTTTAATTCTTAATCTGAGAGTACATCATTCAAAGTACAAGCTTAGTATTTTCAGATTTTCAGCAAAACAAAATATGTTTTAATATGTGGCTCACCAATCTCATACACTGTTATGATGCTTAGCAGGCCAGTGCATGGTTTATAAAACAGCATTAAAGCTGGGAAACTCCAAGCTGGGAATCTCCAAGCCCTGTGAAAGTACTGTGATACTTTAAATCCTGGCATCTCATTTTTTCCTAAGTAAAAGTAGTTTACTATTAATCTGTATAAATTAGTTAGATATTTCTCACTATGTGATAAAATTAATAACGAAATGCTACAGGCTTCTCCTCATGCTTAACAGTACAGAGGAAGACACGCTTTCAGAAAATGATTTCCCGAAGCAGAGTCATTCTACAATTTAATTTCCGTGTGAAGTAAAGGTCAGCAGGAGACTTTAAGAAAGTTAATTTGCATAAGATATGCATATCAAATATGAAAATAATATAATATAAAATATTCATAATTCAAGCTTTGAAATCCTACCTCAGGGCTGAAAAAGCAATTATTGTAGGCAATGGCCCAACAATTACAACAAACTTTTTTTTGAGGATATTAACTAATATACTCTCCTCCTGAGAGACTTAAAGAGAGAGTTGTGAGAAATAGTAACAAAAAACTAATTAGCTGTCCTTTGTAGTGCTTCAGTCACACATTCATTGGTTTTAGAAAACACATACCAAAGGCAAATTTCACAAACAAGATATTTCTCTGTGTAGCTCTACTCATCAAGTATTTCCAAGTCAGCTTCGTGTGCATATGCTTATTATCTCTTAGAATCTCACCAAATTTATACTGGTCACTTCAACCATGGTGACCAATAAATACATTTTTGACTGTATCCAAATGTCAAATATTTACTTATTTGCACCAGACAGAAATAACATTTTATTCACAAGAGTGTAGCACATCTGTTGATGTGTTGTTTATTAAATTCAAATTATTGTGATACAAGTGTCATCTAATTGCAGTTTGTGTTGGGGTTATTCAACTGATTCACATGCTGTTCTTTTCAAATAAAAAAGCTAAGAACCCTATTTCCTAATAAAAGTAGTATTTTCTTATACTTTATTGAACATGCAAAAGAGGTTTTACAATGTAGTTATGGGTTTTGCCTCATTTCAATTCCGGAACCTGATCCTATTTCGTTGTCTGTTTACATTCATGTAAGGAATAAAATCCATGCTTTTCAAGGTATACCCTGCTTTCAGGTTTCTCCTGCAACATCCAGCTTTCACGTACTAAATTTTTTACACCTTTGTATCTTCTGCAGTTACTTCTCTTCACATCCTTTCTACCCTACGGCAACAGTTAGATGGAATGTGACTTCTAAATGTTTGTTTGACTTTGTAATCTCTGCCTAGGTGAAAAAGAAATGTATTGAGAAAAAAAATCAATACTTGAAGGCAGAGGACATAGTGATGGGGTCAAAGGAAAGAAAATATTCAGCTACCTTACAAAAAGTCCCTGGGGAATGGGAAAGAAATGTTCTGTCTTCCTGTTAGAATAACTAAAATCAAGTAGAGATGGAGTGGGTATGAGGGATGGGGAGTACATGGTTTTCTTCTCCATAGATAAAGTGTGTTTATCTATAAAGTGTTTATTTATAAAGTGTTTATTTATAAAGTGTGTTTATCTAGGTAAGGGCTACATCGTTAGTCACTATACTTTCTCTCAAATGCAATGGAAATTGCATCCAGTAGTAGTTAAATATTCAGATATAGTTTTCCAGGACCATTGTCACATTTGTTTCTCTTAATTGTTTTTTAGTCAATACACTGAGAAATGGGGGAATACAACCATGACTACTAAGGAACTTATTTTCAATTTGTTCTCTATCAGTTTGACTTAATGCTCACAGACAGTTTCCTAGGGCGGTTCTAAGAATGATGTGCAGATTCAAGTCCACTTGATGCTTCTATAGCACTTCTATTTCTAGTAATAATAAACAGTAATTAAATTATATTAAACACACAACATACATTGAGCATATTGTCCTGATATTAACAGTGTTCCTGATAATAACAAACATGTTTCTTATGACTCACTTTTCTGGCTTTGAAAATAACCATAATACTTTTTTTATTCATTGATCTGTTTGTGTGTGTGTGTGTGTCTGTGTGTGTGTGTGTGTGTTTTATGCACTACATGCATGTCTCCTGATTATCAATTATATTTAACAATACTGTCCCATCTTCGGGATTTATAAGGTCATATACTTTAGAGTGTAGGTATAATATATGGAAAGCCCTTGATTACTCTGAAGTTCATCTGTAGGCTATTTTATCATTACTAAAAAGCAAACTGATGGGATATGTCCTGATATAGTTATGTCAGCTAGCACCCTACCTTCTTTGATTTCTGCCTTGTAAAATTGTAATGAGAAATTCATTTACATATTCACACTCGGCCAATTTCCACACTCATTGCTAAGATTGTGGTAATATATTATACTACAGTGTTTCTTTTAAAAAGCTAATAAATTCCTTTAAATCCTAAACTCTTATTCTTTTTTTTGATGTATTTCTTTTATATTCATATAATCATCATCTGACATTAATGAAAGCACTAAGCCTTTATTGAACAACTATATATATATATGTGTGTAAATGTGTGTATATGTAACATATATACTATATATATGTACATATAAGAAAGACAGACAACACATAAAATGGTGAATTATACTCAACGATTCCTTTTCAAAATGTTATACCCATAATTCATCAAGTACATTAACTGACACTGGAGTTGTGTAGAGTTCAATGGGACCATTGAGCTAACTCTATACATTTAGGTTCGGAAAGGTAGCAATAGATTTCTTGATTCTTTATACAATGTCAGATCACTTATTCCCAGAGAAAAAATTCTTTTTTCAATGACATTTTTGGAAGTAGATTTGTTTTATTTTCATAAAGTTTATGTGAAAAAGAAATAGAATGCATTTTAACATAATTTTTTACTGATTCCATGGGAACTTCACGTCAGGAGCTCCAGTGTCCCACTCTTCTCCCACTCCCTCTATATTTCTTCTTCACCCTTGTAGCATTCCCAAAGCCCAAAAGAATTAGAAAAAAAATTATGAAATAAACAAAAAAATAACTTTACTCCTTCATCTTTCTCACCTCACCATCACTTGTTCATTCATCTTAGTGGCACTTGGAGCTGCCATTTGTCAGACAGTAGACCCTTTGTCCAAACAAATTCTTTGTAAATGTTCACTATAATGAGTTGTTGGTCTGGTTCAAGGGCCCTGGCTTCTGGTACACCATCAAAACTGGATCTTCTGCCTCTTGGATATTCTCCTTTGCTCCAATTCATGGACATCCTGCAGCTATCGTTCCACAGGACCAGTCCCTTCATGTGCTCCAGCAGGTAGGGTAGAAGTTAAGATGAGCCAACTCAGTGCACTGGATGTGGGCCTCGGAAGTAGTTCAGTTAGTCAGTCTCGACCTCTGCTGGAACTGACCCTTTAGATCTAGGGGCAGAGCTAGGTCTCTTTTACCAGTGCCATTGGGGTCAGTCCTGTGAAGGTGGGGTCCTTCACTCCTAAATGCAGGGCCAGCTATCCCACGAGGAGTAGGGCAAGCTCTTCCAGGGTTGGTGAGGGGTAGGGCCAGATTTCCCAGGGCCTGTGAAGGGAAAGGCAGGCTCAGCATAGCCCTCAGATTTCAACATGGAAGGTTTACATGGCACCTTGTTTATGTCCTTGGCCTGTGTTACCACGGCCATTTAACACAGGCCAAAGACATAAACAGTCCACAGGTTCAGCAAGATCATGGACCTAGACATGGCCCATGGCAGCACCTCATGCCTGGATGCCATCATGGTCCCTGGTGGCAGTGTAGGACATTTACATCACTATAGCACCAGCAGTAGCATGTCACTCAGACACCAACATAACTTCAGATAGTGACCCAGACCTCTGCACAGCCTTCTGTGGTAATAGGAGTTGCAGACATCAACACAAACCCTGGGTACAGTAGTATTATTTTAATTTAATAAAAGGAGAATATCCAAAACACATAATTTTAGTATGTGTTTTGTTCATAGTTGATTAAGATATCTTAAGTCAAAATGAATTACTGTATAAAGATACAACCTGGTATTTGTTTCTATTTTTAACAGCTGGATTTGAAAATTTTAGAAAAATATATTTAACTAGAAAACTTTTAGCCCAAAACTATGATTATTTTACCAACATTTCTTATAGACCTTTGAAAGGACAGTTACTAACATAAATTCCTTATTTCCTACTCTTTCCTGCTACACTTGATAAATTCAAGAAATAAAAATCCTTGTGTTAGAGTTGGGGAGATGGTTCAGAAGATAAAGCACTTGCTGCAAAGTTGGATGACTGCATTTGATCCGTTAAAGGAAATGACTCTAAAATTGTCCTGTGACCTCCAAAAGAGCATTACAATATGCATGTACATATGCACGTGAGCAGGCCTGTGAGTGTACTTGGGTACATATACACAATAAAGGTTAAAACAATTTTAAAACCACTTTGAATTGACTTTCAGTAAGGGATAGAAAAATGATCCCTAAAAATACAGAGCAAAACACTTCTTCCAGAAGCTCAATGCTACCTAACAGCAGTTTTGTTTTTGGAGAGAACATTGATAACACGTAAGTTCTTCACACCACACATATACACAGCCATCTGCCTTTATCTTGAAGCCAAATAATGAAATGTCACTTTGAAGCAACTTTTGGTTCTATGTAGTGATTCTAAACCAGAGCAGGTTTTTTTTCTATAAATATCTACAGACAGTATAATTTGTGGATTTCTACATTTACAATATGATCTTATAAACAGCTTATATGACATGATAACTTGAACCTCTAAACAACTCTTTAATGAATATTCAAAGTATTTTACGGAATTCTATGACCTCTAAGAAGTATACACAAACATTAACTTAAAAGCAAAAACATTTCATATAAAAAAAGCAAACCAGTAAACTATGCCTTATATAAACTTTTTTAAAATTTTCCTTATCACCTAAACTTTTCCTTCATCCACTCAGTTACATATTCAAAGGGGGATGAATGGACAGACACTGAGAACAAGAGAGAGGCAAAGGAATTTGGAAACTGAAGTCTGTAGGCAGAGGCTGCTTTTTTTCTTTCCTGGCTACACAGACTAGAAAAAAATCACACAGAAACTTTATTAATTAAAATACTACTTGGCTAATCCCTTAGACATATTTCTAACTAGATCTTATAACTTAAATTAACCCATCTGTATTAATCTGGGCATCACCATAAGGTCGCGGCCTAACAGCAATAGGCCTGCGGGCATCTTTCTCCTTGGGTGACTACATGGCGTCTGACTCCATCTACTCCCTCTCTCTCTCTCTCTCTCTCTATATATATATATATATATATATATTCTGTTAAGCCATTGGCCAAAAGTGGCTTCTTTATTAACCAATGACAATAAAACATATTAATGGCATACAGAGGGGAATCCCACATCAGACCTCTTTGAAATACAGAAGCTTGTCAAAAATATCAGGCGAAAAATGTTCATAGAAAACTAATAATGATAACTTTAATAATATCCTAGCACCTAATACCCTATTTATTTGTTGCTTTCCCAAAAAATATCCTTGAATTTCTTGTGAAAAAGAATTTTATTGAGTAAAACAAAATAACATCCATGCCTATGCTTTCTGCTAGTCTTTAATTTTGTGATAATTTGTTAGTCAAAATCTAGACATACTTTTAAAATAGCACTTTCATGTATTTATTTGAAATAGTGCTTTCATTTATTTATTACGTAAGCCAACTGAATAGTGTGGGTCCTAGGAATATGACTATAGATTGTTCATTTGGCTTTTTGTTTTAGGTTTGCTCTTTTTTGCTTTTGTTTTTTTAGCTGCTAAAAATTTACCCACATAGAAGAGTAGATTGGAATTGCAAAAAACTTCCATGCACAGCACCAACTCTTGGTGGATAGGGTAGCCTTAACCACAACACTGCCCACTGTGTTCCATGACCGCAGTTACATTTAATGGATACAATCAGATCCATTAATCTCTTAATACAGAGTTGCCTGTCACTGGAGGAAGGGAATATCCTTGCATGTTTGGATTTCTTTCTTATTGAACAGTTTTTGCTCTGACATTGCTCAGCAATATAACAATATGGAATCTCTGTCTACAGCATGGTTCATCATGGAGCAAAACATTGCTGTGAAGCTTTTGTTTGTTTTTGAAGATTATCAGAGTGCCTGGACTAAACTGATGAAAATGAATATTGAATATGTACATGAACACACAAGGCATCACTATTAGGTAAAATTAACATAATTTTGATGCCATATTCATATGGCAAATGTGAAAATTTATAATATAGTATATTGATTTTCATTTCAGTTGTTAATTTATTCTAATTTGCAGAACTAAAAGTTTTCTAATCTTATTATTTGGCAAGTCTTTTACATATATGCATACTTATATATGTCTGTTATAAACATATGCATATATATACTTCTATTTAACATACATAAAAGCTGTATAACTATTCAGAAATTATACAGTTATTAAAACTATTTAAATGAACCACATATGAGTTATGAGGTCAGTATGGATATACTGAGATTCTGTGTCATTTGTAGAAGAATTTTGAGTTTAATATGTAGGCATTTGTCTGTATTAAATATTTAAATAGAAATATCTTGCTTTGTGGTTTTCATATGTTCTTTATTATTTCATGTGTATTTGTGTGTTTGTGTGAGTTAATATTATGTGTGTTGGTGTCTGCAAAAGCCAAAGAAGTGCTGTAGTTACAGGGAGTTGTAAGTTGCCCAGTGTGGGTAGTGGGACCTGAATTTGAGGCCTCTGAAAGAATAGCAAGTGCCCTTAACCACTGAGACATGATTCCAGCCCCAGAATATGGTTTTTAATCAAAATATGAGTTTTATTCATCTCAGTTTACAATTATGACATTTTTAAAGTTATATAACATGAATATTACTAGACTATACCAAGACTATAAGGATTATAGCACACAGGTGAATGTTAGGTTGAATGAAATTGGGGGAAATATCAATGGGAAAGAATAATGCTTTTATATTTGTAATACTTTATTCTTACAATGAACATAATACATATTTTGGCTGATGGTTACTATAATTATCTGTCCCTGTGACTCTTTCTATACCAGCATTAAGATATCACTAACATGAGAAATAGCGACTTGAAATCAGTGAATTATGGACTCCACATTATTTAGTGGGTTGATGTTGCTTTAGGTATCCCTTTTGTTCTAACTGGTTACTTTATCTTGGATCTATAAACCCTGTGGTGAGAATGTTGTTTAAATTTCCTTCTGTAACATTATAGGAGTATAGAATATTGATAAACATATAAGCTGGATTACAATGAGGCTGCCCTAAAATATTAGTTGCAAAACTGGACAGTTGCAAGGATTTTCCAAGTTGTGAATTTCTTTCTCATTTATTTTTAAGGTATAAGTTAACAATAGTCATTGCTATTACATAGAAATTATTTTAACGACATGTTAAATTAAGTATATATTAACAGAAATAATATTTATTCAACTTCAATTGTTCTGAAACTCAAAATACATGACTTATTTATATTTTATTCATAATGGTTTCACTACTCGGGGAAGTTCTCACCCTATGGTTCTCTTTTTGCTATGTACTGGTGGAAATTGCCATAATACTTTACTGTCCTCCCTCCACACTAATCATTGGTACAACTTTTGTTTCTTAATTAAATATTTTTAATTTTTCATATTCTCAATTCTACGGTCTATTTTTATCTTATATCTCACTTGAAGAACTCCTATCTCTTTTTCTGCTGTATATTAGCCATTAATCAATGTACATGTGGAAATTTTCCCTTCTTTTCTGATCTTTGTTCAAAATTGGTCACAGAATTATGGCAATTCCTAATTTTAGAGATTTGCAGGTGTTTATCCTTCTCTTTACCAAGGTAAGCATGTTGAAGATATGAACAAAGCTTATATATCTTTGTAGTCAACACAAAATTTCTTACATAGTGAAAAATAAGAAACAAATGTTCGGGAAGTGAAGATATGGCTCAGGAATTATGATTGCATATTGCTATTGTAAAAGTTCCAAATTCATTTCAAAGCATCCATGCAACACAGCTAACAGCTGGTTATAGCTCAAGTTACAGAAGAGCCAACATTTTCCTCTGGGATCCAGCAGCACACGCGTGTGCGCACACACACACACACACACACACACATCGATTTTAAACAAAATAAATCTTAAAGAAAACAAATGATAAATAAATGAATGCATGTGTAGACTAAATAGCAGATATCAACATTTGCAAATCTTAATCCCTAAACTTGAAAAATCTTCAGTGTTGTATTAACTAACCACTTTAAGAAAACAGGAGTTGAAAAAAAAATCAGAAGTCCAATCTTCTAATTAAAACCTTTTTTGATTAGTATTCCTTCTGATATCATTCCTAGTGATGTTTCAAAAGGACAGGTAAAAAATACAATGGTTTATCCTTTTAGTTTCTCCACTTTGAAACGCTTTTGGCAGTCATAGCAGTACTTGACTATAATCCCAGTACTCAAGAGGATGCAGAGGAGCTTCCTGAGTTGAGGTCACCTGTACTTACAATGAGTTCCAAGTCAGCCCACACTACAGAGGAAGACATTACCTCCTAAAAAGAAGACAAACTAAAAAGTGTATATTACTGTTTCAAACTGTACTTGTTTATAGACCATGATGATTCTTTCATACAGATACATATTAATGAACAAGTTAGAATAACGAACATTTACCATCTTAAATGTTCATCAGTTTTCTGAAATGAGAATATGCAAATCCTATCTCAGTATCTTGACATACAGAAAGCACTTAAACACTTAAGCTATAATTATGTCATTAATGACAGGTGTTAAATTTAAGCAACTAATTTTATTTATACAATTTCTAGTTTTTATGTTAAAACTACAAAAAAAACTACACCTGGAACTTCAAGGAAAAAAAAGACAATTCTATATGAATTGTCACAAATTACACCCCAAACATATTTTATTGTGAAACTTTTAATATTATGAAGATGTCAGATATTCTCATTCATATTCTCTCCAAACAGTTGTCATTCACCACCTGCTAAGGAAAACCCACTCACACTTTTAAAAGTCTCTAGAATTATGTAATAAAAAAAAGTCTTCCAGATCTGTTAACCAAACTTCAAATGTCACCCACACCGTTGCTTGGCAGTATAGAGAAACTTTTACAGTGTGAAGGTAGTAACATGAAGCTTAGTTCTTACCCTCTCCACAAACCTGCAAAATCCCTGCTAAGGTGATACTGTGCCCTTAATTGCGCTAAAGTCCTAGGGAGCAAAGTGGCATAGGAGGATGCCTGTATTTTATAGGTGTGCCTACCTGGAAGCCGAGATATTGATTCACAAATAAAGATATTAAGATCATGCTGAAGGGGACCGCATAGACTGGGGGCTCCTCCTCAGACCATGGATTAAGCTCTAATCATACCCAAACGCCTGTTTTCAAGAGAAATCCTTCATTAAAAGGGGAAGAAAAGTCAAAATGGCTGCTCTCTGACCAAGATAGGAAAACACCAGCAAATGACCTTGAGGTGTAATTTTTAAGTGGAGAAAAAGGGGAGGTCTGTGTTAGAATGCGCTAGGATGTAGTAGGATGTTTTGATTGGACATTTTAATTAGGTGAACCTGAAAGGAGGCTTTTGATTGCTGGATGTTGGTAGTCAGCTTCAAAAAGACTCTGGCTTAAGAAAGTGTCCAAATAAGGAAAGAGACCTTGACAACCAGCTTTAGGGGTGGGTTAAAATGGAATGGGAATGAGGAAGGGCAAGGCCTACTAGATGTTTGCCCAATCCAGGACTGCTAGAGCCCTTCACAAACTGTTAGGACTGAGGCCAACTTAGGAACAGAGTATTTCCTGCTTTTCAACATCTATACAATACTTCCAAGTCTACAATTAAATCATACAAACTTCTGAACTCTCCCACCAGACCAACTCGCATGCAGAATCAGGCATCTTACTCAGCAGATCAAAGCTGTCCCTGGCGTGGATTCTGAGAACCTACGTTCACTTTGATTTTTCTACTTTCAAGCAGTACATATTATTAGGAATGTTATAAAAACAAAAATTTCCCTTGCTTCCTTCCTTCCTTCCTTCCTTCCTCCCTCCCTCCCTCCCTCCCTCCCTCCCTCCCTTCCTTCCTTCCTTTCTTCCTTTCTTTCTTCTTCTATCCCTCTCCCTCCCTCCCCTTTCTTCTTTCCTTCCTTTCTTGCTCCTTTACTTTTGTATTAGGTATTCTGTACTAGAACATCAGACAAAGAGTAATTTTAAGTTTTTCATATTCCTTCTTAGGTTCCTAAATCCCCTAGATGGTATGCCTGTCCACTAATTGCAGCTTCACTTTTCTGTCTTTCATCATTTAGTGATAGCTTCACCTGAAAGAACAAAAGGCAGGGCAAACTTTTTTAAGAACCAGTGGGCTAGGAGGTACAGTACAATATTGTTTCCTAGAAACGATAGGGTAGCTACACACGTTACCTCAACAATGTAGCTGAACAATAACTAACAATGACCATTTTATATGAAAAGAATAAATCTCCCAGAACTCACCCTTGGACAAAAAAATTACGACAGCTAACTTCTGCTGAAAGATGGAGTATTAGTCATCCCCAAGAAGGAAACCATTAATTGGTTACCTTATATCAAGTGGTCAGCATTGAAATTGTTTACACACAAAGACACTGAAGAGAGTCAGCAGGTTATACATATGTGTGTGTGTTTGTGTGTGTGTGTGTATGTGTGTGTGTGACTGTGTGTGTGTGAATAATATTAAAAGAAGATACCATGAGTTTGAAAGAAAACAAAAGTTTGGATATGGAAGGAGCTGCAAGGAAGAGAGAAAAAAATTAACTTTTAAAAACTGCTAGAATTTTAAGAATTTGAATGAGAAGAAATGACTTAATATTTCTGGGAAAGATTAAACAAATTTGTTTACTTTGTTTTGTTTTGATTTGTTACAA
>JAQHUG010000164.1:2686765-2704512 GCA_028555095.1 Dicrostonyx torquatus
GTTGTCAGATGTCTGTGTTATTATGGGTATGATTGGCTTCCTTGGGCTGTCGTTTTCCTTCTAGTGCTTTCTCTAGGGCTGGGCTTGTGGTTACGTATTGTTTAAATCTGTTTTTGTCCTGGAATATTTTGTTTTCTTTATCGATATTCTAGAAATAAAATCTCTACAAATCCATAAATATTCAGTTACTTAATAAGAAAAATGTGAGAATAAAAATAAGCTCTAAATAAATTATAGTAATTAATATTTACATTTTCATTTATAGAAATGCATTATTAGTTTTAGTAAATTATCCTAATAAATATTATCTAAGATAAAAGTCATTAATATATTATTGTACAATTTTATTAGTACTTTTTATAACTCAGTCTTTGAACCAGTTTTACATTTAATATTCAAAACTTCCTGAAGTCATACACAGTGTTTGTTTTGAACTTTTATTTAAAAATTTGTAATGCACTAATAAAATATTTGCTTCCCTGGATATATTTAATATTCAAGTTAACTAATGAATCTTAGACCCCATAGAGAATAAATTTCTTTGTAGCAACCTATTTTACTCAGAGTTTTCGTGTGTGTGTGTGTGTCTGTGTATGTCTGTGGGGGAATGTAAAAAATAAAATTATACAGAATATATTAGAAATATATACATGTAATATATTCCTTCATTCCTATATTAATTTATCAAGCTTGAAACAAAGATTTTAATGAGTTGACTTCATACAATTGTAGATTGACAAAACCAAATCTGCAGGGATGTTTACCTACAACCAACAAAAAAAATCCCAGCAATCAATATTGCAGCTCAGGCCAAGAATAACACAGAGATAGACTCCCTCTTTCTTTGTAAGTGCTCACTCTTTCCTCTTAAATCTTAACTGAATGTTTAAGGTCCAGGTTCATTATATAAAGGAATCTGGTCTCTCATCTAAAGAACAGCTTTACAGAGATGTCTACACTGGTTTATGACCCAACAAAGCTGCACCACAACATAGCCAAATTGATACATAAAATTTACTCGGTAAAGCTGATTGAATAATTTGCAGTTTTGTTTTAGAAGGAATGTAATGGAAAAAATTTTGTGTGTGTGTGTGTGATACAAGGTTTCTCTATAACTTTGGAGCGTGTCCTGGAACTAGCTCATGTAGACAAGGCTGGCCTTGAACTTCTGAGTTCCGCCTGCCTCTGCCTTCCAAGTGCTGGGATTAAAGGCATGTGCCACCATTGCCTGGCCAAAACTTGTGTCAGTGCACGCTCCAGTGAGATTTGAACTACTAACCCCTGGTTTACAAGACAAGTGCCCTAACCCCTAAGAATAGGGCCACATTGGAAAACATTTTTTAAAAAAATGTATTTAAACAAAAAACCAGATTAATGCAGAAAAATAATAAAAGGGTACATTAAAATAATATTATGTCTTTGCATAGAAACATTGTATATCAATGTTACATTTACAAATAACCAGCTATCTCTTAAAATCATTTAATTTTTGCATTTAGTGTGCAGGGGCGGCGGGGAATGCATATGTCACACCATATATATATGGAGATCGGAAGAAAACTTGAAGGAGTCAGTTCTCTCTCTTTTCTCCTTCCACTGTGTATGCTCTGGTTTTCGTTATATTGTTACATAAAACACTCCGACCAAAAGCACCTTAGTAGAGAAAAAGGTATATATGCTTCTTACACTTCCAGATTATGGTCCCTCACTGAGAAGGTGAGAAGGGTGGGAATTCAAAGACAAAACTGAAGCAGAAACAGTGGTGAAACACTGTCTGCTCTTAGAACCGTGTGTGTTCTGAAAAATGAATTCATGGTGACAAGTGACTTCACTCACTGAGAAATCTTGCCAGCCCCTAAGTACTGTTTTATTTTAAACATATACTAGTAGATACTTAGATTATTGGCAGTTTGAATATAGGTAATAGTAGACATGATAAGAATAGATAGATGGAGGAATTTTAGATGGATGCTTAATAAGGAGATAAGTGGTTTAAGTTTGAATGTTTATCACATTCTACCTTTAACTAACGTTGAGTCTTCCTGCTACTAAGAAAAAAGAAATAGGGAGCTACACTCCTCCAATCTCTGTTTCATGCTTTGCACCGATAAGTCACTGCATTTTTTTTTTTTTACATTATGAGTGTGCGTGTTATGGTTGTCTTAATTTTATAGACACAAAGATGAAGTAATATATACTTTGGGATGGATCTTACCTTGAACATTAGCCATATTTGATTCAAATAGAACTGCTATTGTGAGCTACTGAGTCAACACTAGAACCACATAAGACCCATTAGACTTTGGGGCACAAGGAATATATTTTATATTATGGGAAGTTCTTAACTTTGATAATCAGGGGCTGACTGTTATGATTATAACGTGGCTCCCAAAGTGTTTAAATATGAATTTTATTTCCAACACAGCAGTGTTGGGAAGCAGGGCATACTGAGGGTGTTTTATGACTTAGGGCTTCATACTCATGACTAGAAACGTGCAATGTCAATATGAGTGAGTTCATACTTACTACAGTGAGTTAATTCTCATGGAGGTTCTAATTTTCTTTCCTGTATTGTCTTAGGAGTTACCTGTGTTCTACTACTCAAGTTTGTCCCCTACCCTGAGGGCACTTGGAGGGCTCATTCTTGAACATGTGTAGAGTCAGCCAATATAACAATGCTATTAGCAGCGATTTCTTTGACTGCATCTTTCCTAGATCTCTCTCTTAAGCTGTCTGACATATATGGTATTACACCAAGAAATTAGATTAGACTAATAATTAGTCACTTTTGTTTTATTTGTTTATTTATTTGATATCCCAGCAACAGTTTCCTCCTTCCTCCTCTCATCCCTCACCCCATCAATCTACTCCTTTCCTGTATAGCAAAAGGCAAGTATCTCATGGATATAAGCAAAACATGGCATATAAAGTTGCAGTAAGACTCTTCACCTCCCATGTATTAAGACTGAGCAAGGCAATACAGTATAAGGAGAAAGGAAAACAAAACAAACAAAAAAAACTCAATAAAAGCATCAGAGGCAGTCCCTGTTCAAACTACTAGGATTCCCACAAAAAGATCATGCTAATCAACTATAACATGTATGCAGGGTGCCTACACCATCCTCATGCAGACTTCCTGGGTGTCAGTTCAGTCTCGGTGAGCCCTCGGTTAGTTGATTTTGTGGGTTTTCGTTTGGTATTCTTGACCCATCTGGCATTTTCGATCTACAGTCTGTCCTGCCTGAGGGATGTGCCAGAGTAAGGGTGGCCTAGAGGTTGAGAGAGTAGCCAATCAATGACTGGTGTAGCCTAAAACCCATGCCAGGAGGTCAACCCACCACCTGAAGCACCAGGAACCATGGGCTAGATGACCCAGAGACCTAGGATAGAAACAAACATTAGTGGGGAGACAAAAATGTCAATGTAAAGCTGCTCTCGTTTTTAACAATGTCCTGTTCACAAAATTTTCACCAGTCTGCTTTTATTAAATTCAAGTAATAGTATAAAGTTTTTCAACTGGTCTGCTATTCTCTACAGAACAATGTGCACTGTGGTCTTAGTTGCTCTTAGTAAAGACGGGTTATTTGGTATTGAGAGCATACTTTCACTTCAACTTTTAACACACTATTTCAAATGAACTCAACCCCTTTGGGGAGAGTATAGAAGCTTTGTTTTCTCGTGAATTGTCTCACTCATCAATCAAGACATTGATCTTCTACTTAGGACAAGTGTTAGAGCAATAGCCTGTGATAATCCTTCTTTGTCATTCCTTAATGGAATTTCTGCCTCATGAGCAAGCCGGAGAAAACAGGTACTTGGGTTGCCTTCAGCCTGTCATAACAAAGGCAGAACCTCCTATCTGTGTATGGAAGATGAGGGAAGGAGTGAGCTCTTAATATCTGATTAGGTCTCCCAAAGGGTTAAACTTGTTCACCATAAAATTAAAATATCATAATAAATGTTAGTGATCTGTGCAGGCAGAATTAAGCCAATGGCAGGAGAGTGAGCCACATCTTTTCATTTATTCCCATCAATCTGATCTAGGAGGATGAAATAAAGAAAATATAATTTTATTTAAAGGAGATCAATCCTTTCTGCCCTCATCAAATTTTATCATTTTAAGTAAATTTTAATATGTTCTATGCCCTTAGGCAATTTTCTCTAAAAAGTTTTTTGTTTTGTTTTTTGTTTGCTTGCTTGAATATTTTTCACTAATATAGTAGTATTATTGGATTGTAGGTCCATGAAACTTTTCACATGTCATCAAAGTGAAGTCTCAAGTCTCATGCACTATTATTATTTCTACATTAAAATATATAAATTGCATGTATCACAAGCTTCTGAGTTTGCATAGCAAGAAGTAGAAAAATAGGTAAGTCCTGCTGCCCTGTGGTGTTCTAAGTGTAGGGCAAAAAAGTGCATGAGAATGTTTTAGAGTCTTTAGAAATACCACGTTCTCCTATTTTCTTAGCAACTTTTTAGTCTCTATATCTGTGACTTTGTAGTATCTATGCTCAAGCATAGGTTCTGAAAACAAACATTAAGATGAAAGGTTTCCCTATGAGTCTTACAACTCAGTTAGACTGATTGTTGAAATAATATATAGTCATCTTCTCCTGAACAAGATTTTGCTGGGAGCTGACTTACAATGCCTTCAACTGAATTTATGATGGATAACTCAAATTTACCATGCCTAAAACACAATACTGTTCTTTTGTAAACTTGTTTCAAAATTTCCTATATATCAGTAAATGCAACCCTTCAGCCCTTACATTCTCAAGACATGGAAGGGAGTCTTTCTGATTCATATGCTCTCCCATTCCTCACATCTCAATTCTTGACAAGTCATGTAGTTTCAAACTCTTCAGTGCAACAGGAACATATTCATTTTTCTATTTCCCAGCAACAACTCCTTAATCAAAGACCTCCTAGTTTCATTGCACCAAAGATTCCTTAACTAGTTTAGACTTTGTATTATTTGGGCTTATTGGTCTATACTATACAATAGATACAACATCATAGATGAAATCTTTCTTGAAAAAAGTAGCCTTTTTATTTGCTTATGGTGGCAAACTATTGTTTTTTAAAAATTCAAATTTTCTTTCTTAGCTGATAAGGATTTTTTAACATATAATCTTTACTTTTGCAATTCACTTCTTACTTATTTCTGTCTTGTTTGTGTGTCAAATTGTTTTTTTTTGCTTTTCAAACATGCTGTGGTATTTGGAATAAGAACAATATCCATAAGTTCATGTATTTGAACTCATAGTCACCAGGAAGTGATATTATTAGGACAGATTAAAAAGATTGAGTGGTGTGTCTTTGTTGGAGGAAGAGTGGCACAGTGAGTGGGCTTTGAGGTTTCAGAATACCTATCTATCTGTCTGTCGGTCTATCTATCTGTCTATTTATCTATCTATCTCTCTATCATCTATCTATCTATTGATCTCTTTCTCTCTGCATACAGATCAGGATGTAGAACTCTCAAATTCGTCTCTAACACCATCTGTGTTGTGTGATACCATGTTCATACCATGATGTTAATGCTCTAACCTCTGAAACTGTAATCAAATCCAAATTAAAAGTTTTCTTTCATATAAAACATAAAATTGTATAATAATTTAGTTGCCTTGGTCATGGTGTCTCATCACAGAAACAGAACAGTACCTAAGAAACACACCCAGTTTATAGACTTCACAATACTCTATCATATATTGTTTTTTTTTAATCTCTGGCAGCACCACTTTAAATAACTATTTTATTAATTTTTATGCCCATTTTAAATGTAACTTTTAAATGAACTATGAAAAAATAACAGTAACATACTTACAGAGTTATCTAAGGCTTTCCAATCAATATTTGCATTGTATCCTGTTTTAAATTAGAGTAACTATAGCTGTCTATAATCAATCATTCCTTTATTATGAGAGTATTAAAAATCCCTTCATCCAGAATTCTGAGATATGCATATGCATTGCTATAGCACTTCTTATGGTTACTCTGTTGTAGAATAGCACACAAGAATTTGTTACACCTACCTAAATCATCTAATAATCGTTGATCAGCCTTTCCCATCAGTCTGTGGAAAGTGCATTTCTAGTCCACTTTTATGAAATCAACATTTTATAGTCTGTGGATGAACTCTTGTGAAATTTGTCTGCCTGGTGTACGGCTTCTTTCACTTAACATAATGATTTTTACTTCCATCCATAGATTTTTCTTAATAGTTAGTTTCTATTCTAATTTTCATCTAATGTCATAGGTCATATAAGATTAATAATAACAATAATAATAACATCTGGACTTTAAAGAAATTACTTGGTTATATTTTTTTAGTTTTTTCAATTTGGTGGAGTCTACATTTTTAAAGTATGTTCTTATGATTCTCTGTATTTCCTCAGGTCTATTGTTTTGCCAGCATTTTTAGTTCCAATTTTTTTAATCAACATCAATGTGACCAGGCCTACACACACACACACACACACACACACACACACACACACGCACATAAATAACAATGACAAAGAAAAAGGAATAAAGAATTTGCAAGAATGTGAAGAAGGGACTGTAGAAGAGGTTAGAAAAATAAAAGGGAAAACACTATAATTATATTTTACTCTTTAAGAATAAAATCCTACTTTTTGTTATTTGAGAATTTCATACATGGCATATGTTTTGATCAAATTGATCCCATTTCCTATACTTTACATCCTCCAATAGTCTTCCTATCTCATTTCCTTTCTATTTTCATGTTTTTCACTTTAAGCCCACTGACTCCACTTAGTGCTGCCAGTATAGCATGGGTATAGGATCATGTATTGAAACACAGCACCTCTCGGTGGTCTCATTCCTAAGAAAATTGACTCTCCTTCTCCTAATAGTCATCAATTGCCAATAGTATAGCTTTACCAGTTTGGCTAGGTCTCACAGCGCTAAAAGGTACTCTACTATTGATGAAGTAGTCAAAAGTCTAACCCAACTCTGAACCCTGTGAGCTACTACTGATGTCATAGGGTCATGAATGTCATGAGAGTCACAAAGCACTTTTTGATTAAATTTAAGGTCATCTCCAGAAGACAGAACTAATACCTGGCAACACTCATGAATTCCAGAACCTGTCTGGGTATGGTATATGTACTTAAGGAGAACATAATACTGTTATTTTGCTAAATGAACACAATATTGAACATCTCTTAAGTATTTATTTTTATACACATATATCAATACGCCATTCAACCCTATTCAGAAAAGCATCTTCCTTTTTTCTTCTGTAGCTGGAGGTTAATACAGAAACCCACATAAAACTATTCAACATTCAGAGGATATAATTGTGAGAGTTCAGGCACAAATGGGTTGTTTGAATCACATCCTCTCCTCCTGAAGATCTGGGATCACTACAGAAGACGGGGGAAAAAGACGCTAAAAGCCAGAGTTAGCTGATAACTACAGAGAAAACTCATAGCAGATGGGACTGCATGCCAAATACCTGAACTGCATCAATACAGACAAAATAACACCATAGTCAGGGGAGGGGTTCATGCATTTACACAGTCAATTTTAGACATTAATGACTACACGTTTTGACTCTCAGCTACTTCTACTGCCTCCTCTATTTATCAGAGTCTGTTAATTCTTTCTTTGTAGTTCTCTCATTTTACATACCAACCCCAATTCTCCCTTCCTCTACTTCCCTGCCTCCCATTTCTCCCAACATCTTCTCCTCAGAGAGAGTAAGATAATCCTTGGAGAGTCAACAAAGTCTGGCATATCAAATTGAGGCAGGACCAAGTCCACTGCACAATATCAAGGCTGAGCATGGTATCTTAACAGTGCTCTTATGGGTTTCTAGTCCCAGACAATGTGTGAGATATTCCTGCATCCTATTCCATGATGTAAACAATAATCACCTTCATTTCATATCTTCCTCCTATCCTATCTATTTCAAATTTATTGTCAATCTCATTAAAGTATTTCTTTACTATCCTTCAATCAAAAATCTATGAACTCCAGGCAAAGAATCTTTTTCACTTTGTGAGCTTTATCTTCACTCAATTTCTTCTTTGACTGCTCAAAATGTCTTTAGTTTTATGAAGTCCCATCCTCAGTTGTTAGCCTTAATTTCCGAGTAATGGAATATTTTAAGTCCTTCCTACACGTTTATCTTGTAAGCTCTAACAGTTTCAGTGTTTCGGGTTTTACATTGAGGCCTTTGATCTATCAGAAGTTGATTCTCATGAAAAGTATTAGATACAAGTCTAATTTCAGTATTCCACATGGGAACATCCAAAACCATTTTTAATATGTCATTTTTTCTGCAGTGTGTCATTTTGGTAACTTTGTCAAATATCAGATGGCTGTAGTTGAATATCCTCGTTTGGATCTTTTATTTTGTTTCATTGATTCACATGTCTGTTTTTGTGCAAGTACATGCTGTTTTTATTACTGCAGTCTTATAATATAGTTCGAAATAAGGTACAGTAATGCATATGACATTCTTCTTTTCAGCTCAGGATTGCTTTGACTATCTAGAATCTTTTGGTGCTCCATATAAACTATAGGATTTTTTTTTTACTATTTTGTGAAGAATAACATGGGGATTTAAATTGGGGTTCCACTGAATTTGTAAACTGGTTGTGAGAAGGTGGTCATATTGATAAGATTAATTCTTCCAATTCATCTTCTAGTGTCTTCCTCAATCTTTTTTCCTTAAATTCTAGCATCTTTCTGTTTTAATCACATGTAAAAAGGTCAGCTATTTATTTTTTATGCAATAGTGCCAGTAATTAGCCACCTGGTGTCTACAAATTTACATAAACTTAATATTCTGATTACTGTTCACTTTAACCATACACGATCAAGCAATTTTCACTATTCTCTAATGCTCTCCAAAAATACCTGTAGTTGCTTTTAAGTTTTTAGGGTAGCATCCTATATCAAACAAAAAAAAGTCACTTGTCTTTTCTCTCATTTCTAGAGGCAAAAAAAGTAATATTTGGAGAACCTAGAATTACAATAAAAACCACTGCCTCTGTAAAACAATGAAGAAAGTTTTATGTTCTCAAGAGTAGAAAATATTGCTCTCGACATTTTCATCTTTTAGTTTTATTTTACTTTTCCAATGTTAACCTTAGATAAGTCAAATTTTTAAGCTGTATATTTGTTTCTAGAAATACAGGGTTAAACAACTAACATCTAGATGTAGAGTTCATAATATTCTAATTTAAATAAGTGATAGTATGATCAATGGAATAATGAGACATCTACAATTAGAAAATTCCACAGATTATAAAAAATATAATTGTTATAGTAAACTACTATGAGTAGAAATTTTCTCCAGAAATAGAGGCTGTACTTTACCAATCAGAAATTCATTCTTTGGAGACTGAAGCATTATCTTTCAGAAGATCGATAGAATCTAAACAATGTATGAATGTACAGTGGAAATAATTTTCCCACTCTCAGCATAGCAGCAAACAATGTCATTTACCATCTAAAACATAAGAATATAATTGTATTTGTAATCTGAAAGTTGTTCTTGACTTTGTTTCACTTCTCTGTAGAGATGTGACTAATTGATGATGGCTTTGCCATATATTAGATAAACATCTGCCCGTTTTAGTGTGACTGAAGTGCTAAAGCAGAAACATGCTAATCCTTTTAAGTGCTGTCTTAACTGTAGTAGAGAAATGGTGGTGTTACTGAGTTATTAAAACTAAGGAAATTCTCAGATTCTTGATTGAAGGACAGTAAAGAAATCTTTGAAAGAGATGGTCAATAAAATTTAAGTACTTCCTACATTCAAAGTAGGAGATAGTAGACACGGTATCTAATTAAAGGCAGTAAAACATTTTCAAATTTAACACTAGTCATCTAATTGTCAGAGGGATAATGTGATATAGCCTAATATGTATACTATAATATTTGTCTTCAGAGGGATTCTCTTTTTCTTTTTATTGATTTTATTGAGCTCTACATTTTTCTCTGCTCCCCCTTTTTCTCTCCTCTTCCCTTCAACCCTCTTCCATGGTCCCCATGCTCCCATTTTACTCAGAAGATCTTGTTTTTTCATTCAGCTATTGACTACAGAAAATATTTATGATAGATAGATTTAATCGTCAAATTGATAATACATAGATTCTTCTGGAAAATGAGAGTAAATTTTGCATTTTCTACATCAGGTTGGATTGTAGACAAGTCTGTGTGAGGTTTCTTAATTAAATTGGCTGTTGTGGAAGGCCCAGCCCAATATGAATGGCACCATTTCTTAGTCCAGGCATTTGGAACTACAGAATTGTAGAGAATTCAAGCTAAGTTCAAGCAAATGAGCATGTGTGCATTCATTTCTCACTGCTATTGACTATGCATCTGATAGGATCAACTGTATCAGGCTGCTGCTACTGAAACTTCCCATAATGGTGGACTATAACCTGAAATTTTGAGGTAAGGTAAGCTGTTTCATAACTTAAGTTGCTTTATATCAGCATGTTTTGTCACAGTAACAGAAATGAAACAACTCCACAAGTAAAAAGAAAAAAGGAAAAAAAATATTGTCCTAGTCTGAAACATTAATTGTATTTTTTGGAGTCTGAATAAAATAGTGATTTTTTTTCAACCCACACCAGAACGTGACATTTAGTAGCCAATGGCCATCTTTGATTTGAAAGCATCATATCCCACATTTCAGGGTAGTGTTTTAACTCTTTTTATGAATAATTTGGATTGATTTTATATCAAGCTACAGAGGAGGAAATTATATCAATGTCATTCCCTATTTATTAATATTCTACTGAATATAATTTATGTAAACAATAAGAGATGATTAAAATTTTTTCTCATTTTCATTTTCAGATCAGAGGTTGACAAAATCAGCATCTTCTCATAATATTATGTAAGCTATTACTGTGGAAAAGTTAAGAAGTTTTTACCTCTTTTTTATTTAAATTTCAGCTTCCTTCATAATGCTCTGTCCTCAGATTCACATAAAACTCTATGTCTGTTTATGATTAGACTGAGCACAGAGTTTAGAGTACTCAGATTTATTTACTTCTGACACCAGTTACAAGTGTAGAGTTTCTAAAATATAATCTCAATAATAAAATGCTTTTCTTAAAAATTATAGGCTTATTAAAAACTATTAAAGCCCTATTTATTGATTAATACCAGGAAAGGATAAAATCAATACTCAACCAAGTCATAGGACACGTTATCCTTGCAGAATTCATATGTGATGTTATGCACAAAGTTTATCCTGTGTCTCAATGACCAAAATTTAATTGGGAAAGGAGCACATATTTCTGATTTATTAATGGATTGATTGCTTTTGTGGTTGTGTCCAGTTTTCAGATCTACCAATATGTTATGGTCCAGACTTCCTACCTGATCCAGTCTTCAGATCTACCATTATGTTATGGACCATACTTCCTACCTAAATGTACATGGTTAGTTTTTCTATCAATCAGTCTTTCGAAAATTGTCAGCCTTGGCTCTGTGACTAACAAATATGCCATTAACTTTTCCCCAATCATAGTTTTTAATCTCAATTATTATATAAGTTAGCCATTAGAAGTTAAGGAAAAAAGAAGTTTTTAGGAAAGAACAGAAATATATCTAAACAATGTCAAATTTCTTCTCAAAATGTGATTGCATATTCCCAAAGACCAAAAATAATAGATACTCTTTCAAGTTCTAACTTTCTAAAGATAGATGGATTGAATAGTCACTCCCACATGTATAGTTCAGTAATTTCTCCTCAACAGTTTCCCCAAACATCACCATGTTACATAAGCAATAATCTTTTTAAAAGAGTCATCTTATGGATAAGTAACTAGTAATAATTTTTACCAAATTAAACTATTTTATGCATAGTATAAAGAGAATGCATTTAAAATTTGTTATTGATTTTATTCTATTACTTACATCTTAATTCTTTTGAACAAACTATATTACATTATTCAATTACTATAGCAAATGTAAGACACAGTTTATCTCATATTCGACTAAGATGTTATATCTAACTTCTTTTATAAACCAAAAGTATTCTTATACTTTTCACAAATATTCTTGTTCAATTTAAGGGAAATTTTCTTCTATTTTTAGCAATCAGATCAGCATAATGAAAGAAACATATAGACTGCTGCTAAAATATTATTAAACTTTCAAAAGTACTTTAAAATTATAATTATTTTTTCCCCAGATTTTATCCATTCAATTTACCCTAGTGTCTTTACAAAAATAATAAGTAGACAATACAGAAAAGTCTCTATACCTTTCAAAATATGCTCTTCAACAAAATTAAATATTAATGGGTTGTCTGAACTGTACTATTGTGAATTTTCTAATTTCACATAGTTGAAAAAATGGGTCTACATATCACAAGAGAACATGGAAAATTATAGCTATAATCTTTTGCCTTCTTAGTTTCTAAATTTTATTAATGTTATGATTTTGTTGCTAAGCAATGTGCAAATAAATGGCTCTTAGGAGTCTGTGTCCTTTGGAAGAAACTATATTTAACAGTTTGTTTATAATATATTTTCCTAATGCAAAATACCAGCAATGCTGCTAGAACACCTGGCTTTAGGGTCACGTATTTAAACTCATTTAAAACATGTCTGAGAAGTCTTTGTTTTCTCAACTAGTTTAGGTGAAATATAATTTGTTTACATTTGTGAATACATATATAGATCACACAATTTTAGCATGTCCCTTTATAATTCTGCCCATTTAATGAAACTTATGCAATGTAATGATTTAATAAGTAAATAAATATCTCAGTTTTCCTTAAAGTCTCAAAGAGCCTCAAGATTAAAAATAATTTCGGTTTTGTCTTAGATATTTTAAGGGTCCTGAGACAAGACCCTTAAAAATTCAAAATTAAGTATTAGTATTATATCTTATTCTCTTGGGATTCATAAATTTAATGACTGATTTGTTAAATATTAACTGAATTACCTATCATAATGGTGAGATTTGTATGAAGACAATGCCATCTGAATCTTTTAAAAGATTTAACAAAGTTTGTATACATTTTAGACTAAGAAAAATGTAATCCATTAAATGACTATGATTTTAATATGAAAACAATCAAGAAAAGTCAGGGTGTTAAATGAGAGGATGCAGATGAGGGACAGCTACTTAATGCGTAGAACACGGTATATAAATAAAATTTTGTTGTGAGAGGAAAAAAATGATAGAAAAAAACATCAAATAGAGAAAAGGTTACTTGTGCCCTGTACTGAATTTATAACACATAATTAGAAGTAATATAAGAGATGAATTGGATTTGGAGGCAGTCATTGAAGGTGAAACTAGAGCCGGGTAGTGGTGGCGAACACCTTTAATTCCAGCGCTAAGGAGGCGGGGTCAAGAGGAGCTCTGAGCTAGAGACCACTATATTCCACAGAGCAAGTTCCAGGATAGCTAGGACTACACAGAGAAACAACCTCTTTAAAAACGTAAAAATAAAATAATAATAATAATAATATACATATGTAAAACAGATTGGAGAGAAATAGAGAGATAATTGGGAAATAGTAATTGACCATAATAACAAATTAAATAGACGAGTAGCTTTGTATTCAAACACAAGTGAACGCTGTAGTGTGTAGAAAATAGGAACAATTGAGAAAAGCTGATAATCAATTAGAGTGATTGTTGCATAAAAGAAACGAGTTCACAGGCTTCCATGTGGCCTTTGGTGGCAACGAACCAGGAGCTTCAACACGGACCCTGACAGGGATAGGAACAACACAGACATGGTACTAGGCAGCAGTCTGGGTCTGGATGTCACCAGACAGGCACGGTCACAATGACCACATGTTTCCTAGACATCAACACAGACCAGCTATACCATGTTTTGTTGATATCAATGGGAGGCCTGTTATTTTCTAAGCAGAAATGAATGAGGAATGGATTGTGGGATAGGAACAGAGGGATGGGGCAGAGAGGGACTGGGAGGAGAGGAAAAAACGAGAAACTGTAGTTGAGATAAATAAACAAATAAATTTGTTCTAAAACAGGAAGAGAAAAGAAGAGTCAAGTAACAGTTCCAAGTGTCCTTCTTTCAGTAACTCAGCAGAGGCCTTTCCTTCTCCGGCACTGTGAAGGTATTGAGCGGACTCAGGAATCACATGGTAGAAAGAAGTCATTAATAAATACATGTCTATGAACCAAGCACCTAAAATTTCATCTGGAACATATTAATGAGTGATCCTCATTGTATAGAAGAATCATATGAGAGAAAGTAGAAAAAAAATAGAAGAAAAGGAAATCCAGTATAGCTTGCCAGAAATCTTGGGGCAAAATGAAATGAGAAACCTATCATTATGTTAGAGAAATTCTTCTATTCCTGTGCTACACATGTATGCTCTCATGTACTAAAACATATCAGCTGAATGCTCTTAATCATGCTAATATATGAATATTAGCACATTATTTTAAAGGTAATTTGGATCCAATTATAAAAAATTAATCTGGGAATGATTAGAGGAGAAAAGGATATAAAAGACTTCCATAGCCTTGAAGTAAGAATCTGAAATAAAGAAATTGTGTGGGAGGTGAGTAGTGAAAGTTGAGGGACAATGATTCAATGCAGATATTTTGGAATAATAACTGATCAGCTCCAAATGATAACTAATAAACACAACCATTAGATGAAGCCTGGGACAGTTGCATGACTATTTGTATTGTTGCATCTTTAGCTAGAATAATGAATTCAAGGTAATAAAAGCCTATTGAGCTAATTTGTGACCAGCTTCATGGAAAAATAATTCAATTTCTTTTCCATGCCTATTCATTGATATATAAGCTTTTATAGTCCCTGTTAAATGGGCAATTCATCTCATAATCCCACAATCTAAGTGCAATTGATTGAGCAAAAGCTGAAACCCTGACATAAAATTAGTCACTCATAATTGTTTTTTTACCAATGTGTGAAAAGTATATATCTGCTTTGCATTGATTAAATTGGACTTGAATCAATTTAATTCTATACAGATTTTTAGCAGGAATTCATATACAGGGGCATAAAAGACATGTAAGAATGTTAATTCCAATGTAACAACAATATATCAAGTAGTAACTAACGCACTGAGTATTTAGTAGAAGGCAAAATCATAGGTGCATTATGAATTTCTTGTATAGTGAAGTAATATGTAGTCGTGAAAATAAAATAACTACGTCTAAAGCAAAAACAATCTGTCTGACAATGTTTTATCAATTGGCAAACTCTAAGGATCCAATTTAAAACTTCAGTAACCATTTTGAATGTTTTACTTTAAATTGTATTGAACATTTTAAAACTTCTCAAAAATCTGGCACAATCACAAAATGAGAAAGAAAATTCAGATTTTACTATTAAATTACAGTTGCATTTATTGTAAGTTACTAAGTACTTTCTAACATGCAAGAACTTTGTTTTGCAAGTCATAATTTTGAATAAGAAAATGTTAACTGTGTTGCTCCTGAAGAGCTGGAAGTATATAATTGTCAGAATAAGACCCTGTAATCTATCCTTTACCCTGGCCCACAAATCACAATGTACAGAAGAACACTTTCTAAAAGTCAGTATTCATGAATAATTAGAATTATCGAAACACCTTGAAAGGATGTAGATGGAGTCATACGTATAAGACATGAGAAATAAATCTTTGGTGTTCTAAGCTATTGACGGTTTTGAGTTATCACTTCAACATGACACAACTTACAATGACTAGTTGAAAAGTCACCCGTTTATGTGGGTGTGGGTGTGTGAGTGTGTGTATATCATAGAACAAAGCAAAAAGGCTTACAAGCAGAAGCATACAAAATACTATTATAGGCCACTAATAGTAAAAAAACGAATGGTTGCTTCGCATGAAAAGTGATTTACTACCTGGATAAAAATACAAGTTATTACAAGAATATTGGAGATATGTATATTAAAAATATAAATGTAAGGACTAGTTAAGATGGCTCTGCAGATTAACATACTTGCTATGCAAACTTGAGTCTCCAAAATTTGATTTTCAGAAGCCATGTAAAAATTCTAATGCAAAGGCATACATCTGTAGTCTTAGCGCTCATACACTGAGATAGGAGACAGAGAAATATTAGGCAAGCAAAGAAAATATGAGGATGAAGGACAGGAGAGGGAGAAGGAAGAAAAGGTTTTATCAAATGTTGACCACAAAATTAAACTGGGTTATCAGAGATTATAAGAAATGCCCTTTTGCCTTAGTATTTAAGATTAGTATTAATGATCTATATTACTCATAAAAAATGAGATTTATGTCATGATAGCTATAACTGTGCTGCAGTTGTTGTAGGCAAACCAATTTTTTTAGATGTTATCAGAATTAATTATATTTATAAATTCCAAAATTCACAGGACTTTGAAAAGGTGTCTCAATCCTATGCATAAATTACAAGTAGATGTTTCCCTACTTAATTCTAATACTTTGTTCTGCTCATCTTTCTTTTGTCATTATTATAAATTCTACTCATCATGCTGACAACTGACAATCTGTTCTAATGAAAGACAGATTCCTCCATTGGGTAAGGATGGTAGAACTTTGCAATAACTATATAAAAAACAGCATGAGCTAAGGCTTTACTCTATCACCATTCTTTCCCTTTTTGAAATTGTTTAGACTCTAGTTACAACATTTCCCTGCTCTTTCCTCCCTCCAAACCATCCCAGAAACCCTTCTCCATTTTTCTTCAAATTCATTGCCTCTTTTTTTATTAATTATGTTTGCTTGCCATTTTACCATGTGACTAAACACTAGAGATCACCTTCAGATGAAAGGGTGGAAAATGTATTTCAAGCAAATGACTGGAAGTGTGCCATCATAGGTGGCCATGTCTATAATAGTACTAAAAATTTCATGAACAAGACAGGAAGAATTTAATTAACTGGGCATTAGATGCTAGACATGAAGACTGTCTCAATGAAAGTGGTTTTTTTATGTTAAAAATAATAGTTCTTTAGTATGAACCATTACACCAGAAGTGTTTTAGATTAATTCTGAGATGTTGTGCCAATGTAGTTCAGAAAAAAGTTAGTTGGATTGACATCAAATAAATACAGTGTATACATAGAATTAATTAATATTTTACATGATTAGACCCTGTGAGATGAGAGACTCAAAGAGAAAACTGTGAAATCTGGAATGAAAGGGTGACGTTTTCTACCCCAGGGATTTTGTACTGTAGAAGCTGTAGCAGTTCAGTTACTTTTGGATAAATGTTCATGATTTGACAACATTGCCACTCGGTCATATGTGATGTAACAGAAGGGAAAGAGCCTAAGAATACTGGAGCACACCTTTAATCCCAACACTCGGGGGGAAGAGGCAGAAGGCTCTCCTTGTTTGAAGCCAGCCTGGTTTACAGATTGAGTGCCAGGATGCCTGGTTGTTACAAAGAAAAACCCTGTCTAGAAAAACCCCAAAAACAGAAGATAAAATTCATAGGAAACAATCATTTAATATGTTATAGAATGAAGTTTAGAGCAAAAATTAAAAGCATAATATTTGTCATAAAGAATAAGAGAACAAATAGAGCTATTAGTGTATTAATAATACAAAATGAAAACTTTAACGTAAAACATATGGTACAAAATGTTTCTAATTTCACTGAAGACATTACTGTGTATTTAAACAGCACATATAATAAAGAAACTTGACTTGAAATATAAACTTTACAATTTTGTCATAAATTGCTTATTGCAACCCCAAATCAGGCAAAGGCCTGATCTCCAAAATATA
>JAQHUG010000164.1:2705987-2781840 GCA_028555095.1 Dicrostonyx torquatus
GAGGGTTAGTGGGGGAGTGGGAGGGCCTGGGACAAGGGAAGTGTAAATTTTTCTCTTAACAATAAAGAAATAAAAAATTGCTCATTGCAATATTCAGTAATATTAGTAATCAGTGTTCCTCTAACTTGTCTCACTTCTTTCCTGTAAGTTGTAAAATACTGATAAAAACAACTCATTCATTCTTTCCTATAAGAGCACTTTATTACTTATATCTTGTTCAGCATTGAATTTAAACATACAGTCTTTAATGTACTGTCAGAATTCTGGAACAAAAACTACATAATATATCTCTCTTTGATATCAGATCTTATTTTATCTTCATCCTAATCAATACTTTTCTCATTCTGTCTAAAAAATTGCCCCTAGATATATCTATGCTATCACCAGACATTTTTCTAAATTCATTTCTTCTGAAAAGAAATTGATCCACAACATCAATAATAGTAAACAATGAAATAACTATTTTTCAGTAGATAAAATACAAAAATCTTGTTCAAAGTACTCTGAATGTACTTTGAGTGATATCAGTTTTCTGTATTCTTACAAATAAGATTAATAATCTAATCACTAAAAGTACATAAATCCTGTTCTGGTTTATATGCATAATATATGTGAAAATATAATATACATGTACATTCAGTAATGCCAGTCACCCTCATAAGGTGGAAGGATGAAGACTTTGCTTTTGATGTTGTCTCTAGGAAAAACATTTAAAAATTAAAAAACATTTAAATGCATTTTGCAAAGTTTTAGGAAACACAGCATTTGCTTGCATATTAACTAAAGGTATTTGTTAAATCTAATTATAACCATGGCAATCTTATGCCTTGAAAAAACATAACTTCAGGAGATACCAAGAAAACCCAAAGGCAGATTCAGGATCCCTGGCAATAACCAAGGGCCATGTGTGACAAGTGATTTCCACTTCCAGAGGTCACACTCCTCTTTCAAAGGAAGCAGATGCTTCTGTTGTAAACGTAAGTGCATTTTGAATCATTACTCCTCCATGACTTTTAGTACTAATATTATATCTACTCTCAGTCTCTTGTAAAATGCTTAGTAGCTTTAGAGTTTAGTTCCTAACAGGAGCAAAAATTAATAGATATAATGAATCCATTCCTTAGAAAAGCCATATATGTACAGTGAAAAGCTGTACTGTACAGGATATCCACTGAAAGAGTCCAAATAAAAAATAGCGGAAGAGCAAATTCTTTACAGAGAAGAAAACTTTCAGCCTGTAACCCCTGCAAGACACATATTAGAATCCTTCCTTAACTGAAGATGCACTGACTTTAGCAACATAATCAAAAAGCAATGTGATTCCGAATTGATGTTATTTTTTTAAAATTTTTGTATTTTGTTTATTTGTTTGCTTTGAGACAGGGTTTCACCATGCAGCCCTAAATGTCCTGGAATTCACTATGTAAACCAGGCTGGCCTTGAACTCACAGATATTTGCCAGCCTCTCCCTTAAAAACACTGATAATGAAGGAATGCACCATTGCAACTAGCTATGTTTTTTTTCTATTATGAGACTGATTAAAACTATGTGAGTGACTGAATTCCAAAGAAAATGCCAAAAATGGAAGTGTAGAAGAAAATTACCCCAAGAAGTGCTCTTCGTGTCCTGCACCCACAGACTGTAGTTCTGTTGCTTTCTGCCATCAGGGAAGACGTGCCAGCTGTGCTTTTCATGTGTGCATTGCCCTCCTATTCACTTCATTCTAGCTAAGAAATTGAGCCTTTTAAAAGTCACCTTACATTAAACTTTCTTTTCCATCCCATCTGAGTGGGATACCCAGAATCCACATATTGCAAATTGAAAACTGACTCCAAACAGAGACACACACACACACACACATGCACGCACACACGAGTAGAAATAAATTTTGAAATATATAAAATAAAGACCTTTTTCTATATTTGGCTTTTAAGTTTAAGTTCAATAGCCTCCTCCTAAACAAGTTCCTTCTATTAGTTTCTTTACATCTATAAAATGGGCTAATGATAGCTAGTAATTTCTCATTGTACTCATAAAAAGTAACAATGCATCTGTTGAGATACTAATAAATATAAATGATTCTTAAGGTAACTTATGAAGATAAGGCATAGGAAATAAAACTGTAAAGATTGATTTGTAATAATACTACTAATAAAACAAACATTATATATTTATTTGAAATATGGTATGATGAATTTAAATCAAAAAATGCATTTGTTCTTAGAAAAGTCCAAATGTATGAGAACCTTTCCCGTTATGTAAACATTTATCTCTCTTCCAAAACAAAGATAAATAGATAATAGATAATAAATAGATGGTAGAGATTAAAAGATAGCTAGAATGATACATACATACATACATAAACAGACTGATGGGATAAATTGTTTAAAGAAATTAATAAAAAAGACATTGATGGGTTTATGAAATGCACACACCACACAATGGCTTTACTCATTATGAAGTATTTTTAAAATAAATATGGCTACTTGGTTAGTGGTTTAATTTTCCTCAAAATATTGGTAGTAAGACAAATGAGAAATTCATTGAAAATGATTATGCCTTGATTTTCTTTGTGCAGTTCTTTTACATTTCTGGATTGAAGTGCCACTGTGAGGGTGAAATTCATAGTTTCCTTGAATCAAACAGATAATATTTTTACAGGTCACAGAGACTTTTTTTAAGTTGAGAGTTTCCTCAAGTACAGGTTGGTTGTAATACTTAGTGAACTTCAGCACGCCTAAGAAATGTAGCTGAAGTTCTCTTGGCAGAATAGGGTTTCATTGACTGCAATAATCTTGTTTGCAGAGCTCAGGGTGACTGGTACCTGCCTCCTTCTGTGTCACTAAGGAAGCACCTGTCAGGATGCAGACACAAAGAGCAGTGCAAACAAAGCTCGTGAGCTCAGCGAATGTCCTCAGTGTAAGTTCTGTCATCTAGATCCCCCAAGTCCCTCAGGGGTTGTACATTGTCATCTATATGATTTGATTTTGGGGAGCTCTCTGCTCCAGAATCCCCCACATCTGCATTGCCTGCTCTCGCGCTTTTAGAATGAAATAGACTCCCCCAAACAACTCTGGATCTTGGTTAGATTTCAGACATACATCTCCATAAAACTTGTCATCCTAGCACGTCCTGGAAGAAGCCCCAACTTTGACTATTCCTTCATTTCATTTGTTTTCTCCCAGAGGTCCTCCTATAATTGACTGCATATTTTAAATGGGGCTCGAAAGAGGTCTGGTATTCTATTCCAAGTAGAAACATCCCAATAATCTCATGTGCATCCTGTGCAATCAGATCCCACCACGCATTTGCTGGTTTTCACTGGCAAGTCACTCCCTTATCTTCCTCACCATTTCTGTCTATGCCTGCCTTTTACATCTAAGCAAAGGGTTTCCTTTTAGAGTCGTTGTAGATACAATTCCGTTTTGGAACAGGAGTTACCTTCTGTTCTCCACAATTTGCCCTATAATAGATGTCACTAATTGTGTAAACATTTATCTACACTTTTTCTTCATTTGTCTATAAACTTTGGGAATAGCAAAGCTATTTTATTTTTCTAAGTGCTGCAAGCATAGAAAAACTGATTAGCATGAGTATCAAAAGCTCTTTCCTAAACTAATAAATGCATTTTACATTATCTCAAAAATAATTTTAAAAGTTACAACATACCAGTATTAGTTTCTCATTTGCATAAATAAAATTTATCCTTTCACATATTTTTTAAGTAATGAATATTTTGCCGGGCAGTGGTGGCACACCCCTTTAATCCCAGCACTCGGGAGGCAGAGGCAGGTGGATCTTTGTGAGTTCGAGACCAGCCTGGTCTACAAGAGCTAGTTCCAGCACAGGCTCCAAAGCCAAAGAGAAACCCTGTCTTGAAAAACCAAAAAAAAAAAGAAAAGAAATGAATATTTTTTGAAAAGGAGTAAAATGAAAATACTGGAGTAAATAAAAAAGAAAAAAAAACTACGCAGAACCTGAGAATGTGTTTTTTAATTTCCAACTACTCTAATTAACAAAATACCCTCAAACCTAAAGCACTGAAGGCTCCAAAATCACCAAGCTTTCCAACAGCAGTTGCTACTCGTCTAAAGGAGACAAATGAAGCTTCAAGCAATGACAGTCTGAGATTGATGGTACAAATTTTAATATAAATGTTTAAATTCTCTTAAGCCTTCCACACCGTGAAGGTTAAGTGACCATTAAAGTGGGAATGTTCCATAAGTCACTTTAGTACACAGACAAAAAATGCATCAACTACAAAACATAATCCATTAGGTTAATGATCTTTGCTGAGGTGGCAGAAATATATTTGAGAAGTGATTCGTTTGTTCCATCAAGCTTTCCTTTATCAATCTGCATTTTCCAAAGTACAGGGTTCATTTTTCTTTGGATTGTTCTGTGGTAAACGATGACTTAATTTCCCCGTCAAAATGGACTTTTCAAAGGTTAAACCATCGAATCAAATAGCATCAAAAAGCACCACTGCGCACAAGGTCCCAGCTCTAGCACATCACAGTTTTTGCTGGTGCTTATTGTACCCGTGACAGGTATTTTATGACAATATTTCCCTATCTGATGTGTAACCCAAACAATGAAAAGGAGCAAAAATACCCATTTTTGAACAGTTTCCATGGATGCATGGTTCAGAAATAATGTTTTTCAATCATCTTTTAAAAACCTTCTCCAAACAAGACATGTTTGATCTCTGAGACTAACGGTTTGCACAAAGAAATGTGATCTAAGCTAAAACACAGCCTGATTCTGTCAGCCATGGCAAATTTCAGAGCAGCACACATACTGGCATATCTCAAATTGGCTGCGAGCAAGAATTACTTCATGAGCTGTTGCTGGTGTCAAAGATGGCCCACACAGCACAAAGATCTCTTTCAGGAAAAACTCCGCCACTCTGTAGATGTTTTATATAGATTTTGAATTTTATTTACTAAGCTTAATTTAATAGCTTTGGTGTTTGAGTCTGTTAAGAAGGCTAAATTAACATTAAAATCACAGTAAACTAAATTAGGATCAACATATTGGGAGGGAAAAAGAGAGAATGTCAATATCAATGATTCATTAGTGGTATCTATAGGCTACTTTAGTATAGGTGCATGCTTCTAGACATCTAAGAATTTTTAAGAGTGACAGATATGTTTATAGATTAGAACAAAAGTTTGTCCCAGTTTAGTGACTGATGGAGTAAATTCTCTGCAGTCGGAATGTAGGAATAAAGGACAACATAGTGAATCAGCTAAGCCATATCACTCATACATGCGTGAAGAGAAGCCAGGATATTCTCATCTAGAAATGATTTCCCTGTAAATGATAAACAATGTGCTGTCCTGCATGGAAATTGTCTTCGATCCTTTTGTGACCTCATATATTCTCTTCTGCTTTTTAAGTGGCCAGGACCTGGAACACTACCTTCTTTTTTTCTTTTTCTTTCTTTTTTCTTTTTTGATTTCTTAAGAAAATAACTTCCTTTTTAGATTAGGTCAATTCAAGTTACTGGCAGCAAATGGGCATGCAGAACACAGAAAGTATTGAATTATTCTTTTCTGTCCTGGCTATGCCTCCAAAATTGAGACAGTCATGGTGAGCAAATGCAGAAAATTTTAGCGCAACTGTACTTGTGACAGGAGATGGCTATTTCACTAAGTGCTCAGGCGGTGTTAGCAACATAGGCCAGTGAGCATAGGTTTTAGAGGCCATGATACAGAGAAAGAGAAAGAATGTGAGAAGGGTCAAACATGCAAACGAAGACAAATGGAGACAGCGTCACTAAAGAGACCTGAATATCTTAAGCAGAATGACCTTAGCCCTCAGACCCATGAAAATATTATTGGAAAGAATTATGGTTCTGTATTGCATCTAAGGGATACTGCAATGGACAGTGCATAAGAGAGCTGTCATACCATTATACAAAGGCTTGTGGGACAAGGATGTTGTAGAAGATACAAGTGCTTGTTGTATGGTACGGACAAGCAATTTTCTTTTTCTTTTTCTTTTTTTTTTTTTTGGGTTTTTCGAGACAGGGTTTACTCTGCAGCTTTTGGAACCAATCCTGGAACTAGCTCTTGTAGACTAGGCTGGTCTCGAACTCACAGAGTTCCGCCTGCCTCTGCCTCCCGAGTGCTGGGATTAAAGGCGTGCACCACCACCGCCCGGCAGGACAAGCAATTTTCAATTAACAGTCTTGACAAACAGATAAAGAGCACTAATTTTTTTTATTCTTCCAAACTACAGATTCCCCTCCTCTCTTTCTCCTCCCAGTCTCTCCCACTACCTTCCCTTTCCTCCAGATCCACTCCTCCATTTCCCTTCAGAAAGGGCAGACATCCCACGGATATCAACCAGACATGGTATATCAAGTTGCAGTAAGACTAGGCACAGCCCCTCAAATTAAGGTTCAATATGGCAACCAAGCTGGAAAGGACTCCAAAAGGCTTCAGAAAAATCAGACAGTCCCTGATCGCACTCTTAGTTGTCTGACAAGAACACAAAGCTACACCACTGTCAAATAAATGCAGGGTGACTATGTCAGACAGATACAGGCTCCCTCGTTGTAGGTTCAGTCTCTGTGAGTCCCTATGAGCCTTGGTTAGCTGATTGCCTGGGCTGTTTTCTTATGGTTCCTTGACCTCTTTTCCTCCTAAAAACCTACCTCCCTTTTTCCTTATGATTCTCCAAGCTCTGTCTAATGTTTGGCTGTGGGTCTCTGTATCTGTTCCCATCAGCTGCTTGTTGAGGGCTCCCCGATTACTCTCTAATTATGTTAGACTCTGATACATAAGTATAGCAGAGTATCATTAGGAGTCATTTTATGTCCTCAGAACTCACAGTAACAATAAACTCATTTATAAATTAGAAACGCACATTTTTCTTCTCTATGACAAATATTTATCACTGCTAGAATGCTCACAGTGTCATCAATATACTTGAAAAGCATCATGTTTAAATTTTATTTCATTCATTACACCAAACCAAAATATAGTTTAGACTCCCAGGAAAAAATAGGAAACTTGATTGCTTAATTACTTCAGGCTCAAAATCCCAGAGTATCCTGGGATCACTTCTACCAGGCACTTCTCCTTCAAATTAATTTTAATTCACAAGTAACTTTATAGTCTCATCTACTTGCTGCTCAGAATATTTTATTACATCAAAAGTGAAATAGTTGTTTTTTGAGAATTGAATTGCATCTTTCTCAGCTGTGTCATTAATTGTGGTGTTCTCTTGCTTCTGATTCTCCTGCCATGGCTACTTTAAGGCCTCCCTGAAACACAACCTCCTACGATCCTCTAGCTCTCATTTGATACTTTATTTCTGCATTCTAAAGTATGTGTCTCTTAATATTGTGTCAATAAATCTTCAAATGACAAAATTAGTCTTTACTCATGAAAGAGATTCTAAGTATACTATTTCACAAATTAAGATGTTTAAACTTTAGGGTATAGATCAGAATAGAAGAATTATACCAAGAACAGCACCATAACACTCTTGTAGGAACAATTCCAGGTGTCTGTGAAATTGTTTCATTTCTTACGCAAAACAGTAATTTTAGGAATGATTTGAATTACTTCACCCCAATGATCTCAAGAACTGAGACAATTCTCTTTGCCTACTGCCTTATGGACAGTGAATGGAACCACTTATTGGGCGAGGATGAAGTCCTGAGTAAATGTGCATATTGACATGAGCACAGCCATGTCAAGGATGACCATGCATCAGATTATGGGAATATTAAAGGTTTGAGCTGGGTCATATTCAGGGAAACTGGTCAAGCCTTCTATTGGACTATGTATGGATGTTGACAGTACAAGAAGTCTGGTCCCCAGCTTCCTCCTCTCAGAAGTTTACTTCCTGAGACTGCACCCCTACAGAGATCTCCCAAGGAGACAAACTTACCTTTGTTTAAAATATAGTATGATTCTCTTGTCTTTACATACTAAATAATATTATTTACAAATTACATAGTAAGCAATACATAAAAAAGCACTAAGTTTCCAGGTTCCATAGTAGGTGTCCTCCATCAGAGTTGGCACAGCCCACTCAACCCCCCAGATTTCATGTATGCATGATTGTCATGTCTTCATTTTCATGTCACCTCAGTAATGTTTTCAAGACCAAAACCTGCTGCACATAGTGAACACTGACACTTAGAAAATTTTGTTTCATTTCATTATATGAAGGCATTTGACTGTCTTAGAAAATCATCTGAAAATTCATAAAATGTGATTCTTTATGTGAAAAAAAACCCTCCCAATTTAATCTGTCTTTCTCACATATGTCATAGTCATTTAAAATGTATTACAAGACTATCCATTTAGATATGATGAACATATGGAAAAGAAGGATGAGTACATAAAATGGAAGAGTCTGAGAAATGAAAGACTGTTGGATAATGGTTTATAATAAAGTCTGTTGGATAATGGTTTATAATAAAGACTGTTAGATAATGATTTATAATAAAGACTATTGGATAATGGTTTATAATAAAGACTGTTGGATAATGGTTTATAATAGTCATGTTTTTCTTATGTAATTATTCAAATACATTAATAGGTACTTTACAAAATGTTTTGTTTTCCTTCTCTTTCTACAGTATGCATATTAATAATATATGTATAAATACAATATATACTTAATGAATGTGTATATATTTTAGAGTTATCCTAGATTTTTCTTTTCTCTCACAGAAAATATATAAAGCATTATTCTCTTCTCAGTGTAAAGAAGGAAATATTGTTCCACTGTATACATATTTGAAATTCTCAAGAATGAAGAAAAATTATAATTAAAACATAATTATGTTGAAAACATCCAGAAGAGAGCTCTCCATATATGTATTATATTGCAGAAATAAATATTATGTACACTTAGGAGTGATCAGAGGTTTGATGGAAATTGAAGATTTGGGAGTGTTTTCTACAGGAAGTAAAATATTATTGTTTGGATTTATTTACTCTATCCTAGGTTTCTGATCAAGCACATTTAACTAATTCTCCAAAACAATTTATTATTTTGTCCCCCAAATGAAAGAAACTCACAGGTTCACTAACATTTCCCAAAACAAAATTAGTGGTTATGTGAGAAACTCAATTTAATAGTAAATCTAACTTAAAATTAAAACCCAAAATTCTTTAGTTTTCATTTATTAACCATTCTTTAAGCCCCTGTTATAGTGTATACAGTGAGAGTGATTACAAATACCAATAGTTAAATTGAAATGAATTAATAAGAATGATAAAGGATAGAGAGTCAAATTTGGAACAAGAATAATTCTGTCAAGGTAGATAGGCTTATAAAAGCTTTCCCAAAGAAGAGTGAATTGTCTGTGTTTACATCACCTTAGAAAAATTGGAATAAACCAAAAACTCAAATGTTTCCACAGGATCAAGTCACTTGGAGGGATCTAGGAATTTTGACAAGATCACTTTAACTAGAATCTTATCTCTCCATCTCTGTTCACAACAACCTTTTAAAAACACCATGGAGAGAATTAGGACCTCACCTCTCTATGATGAACCCTGGATATCAGGGGACTTCTGCCATTTCCTTTAGTGCTGTAGATACTGGTGATTTACCTGTGCATTAGTTTAACACTCACCACCTTTGCTCATGAGAGAAGGCTTATTTAAACTCAAGGGTCCCTGCATACATAAGCAGGAGACACAAAGCGGGATTTGTTGGGAAGAAGAAAGGCTGTGACAGAATAGATAGAATGATGAAAGAATGTATTAGTAGGCAAAAAGACCAAAATGTGACATCTGGCATATCTCATATCCCTCAGCATGAAAATCCATTCCTTACCCTGGCCGTCACGTCACTGTATAGGATGCTCCCTGTTAGATCACTGTCCTTAATCGCTACTGTTCTTCACTCTGTTTATTCAGCTTCAGCCCCATTGCCCTCCTTGTACTTTGTATTTCAGAGTCTATGTCCATCAAGTTCCACATCAGAACTCAAGTTGCCTGACTCTTCATCTACCTGGAGTTCCTTTGTTCTTTCTGGTATCTTCTTCAAATCTTGTATTGAAATCAGAAAGAAATTCCAACATACTTCAGTATGCTCTTATCACGTAACACCACAGTCCAAATTCAATCTAGGCAAGTTTCAACAACTACTACTTAAGTTAGATCAGAAATGTAACTAATGTATGCGTAATATGTGAACATTCCAATTTGTTTTAAGATGAAATGTGAGAATTCAAATATAATTTCTCTTGTTGGCAATGGCATAAGGGAAATGTCAAAGATAAATACATCCAGTCATTAGTGAAAGTTGCAGGAACAGGTTTTATTCAGTAACTACTAACAGGACTGAAAAGAGTAATTAGTTCAGAAAAAATTTGGTGTTCTAATGAAATATTGCTGGGGTGAAAGCAGGGAATATGAAGGAGTGGCTTAAGCAATATCAAGGAAGTAATAAGCAAATAAATCAGGACATGAATTTGACTGGCATGTACATCTTTATTTATGTTTATTTTCTGACACTGAATAAAATTACACACTTACCATAGACACTGGAAGACAGTATTTTCACAGTCAGCCTGAAAATAAATGGTAAATTATTTTTATAGCTTGAGTTTTTTCTGGCATTAGATCAGCACATGCTCAATATGAGGGATGCTAGAAATCATATTAATGATCTTTATAGTCTTTATTGTTCAAACTACAAGTTATTTAAGAAGAAAGTATAAACTTTAATACTTGAATATGAGTTGTGTGTTGTTGGTTTGTTGAATTGTTGTTGAGACAGGGTTAGAGGGTAGGAGATGAGCATTTGGCAGACATACTGACAGAGAATGAGATAAGAAAGAATTGTCTCGGAGATAGTAGCAGAATGTACCTGACTAGCCAGTTGAAAAGAACAGCCCATCATGACGAACCTTTGCAATGTCACTAAGGAGGACTGTGGATGCAAGAATGTCAGTAAGAGTAGAGACTTTTCTTTCAACCTGAAGTTTTTCTGGATACAGTGGTGTGTTATCAAAAGAAGGTGGCTGATGTCCCTGCCATTTCTACTGGTTGGCAGTCTGATGTGATGCAAAACTTCTTAGAGATCATGGTAGGTAGTAGCTGAAGTCAGTGGAAGGATTGAAGGTACACACATTCTGGAAATGGCACAGATAGAAGCTGTCACAGTCAGAAGTAGTAGCATGTACCTGCAATCCCAGCACTGGGCTACGTATCTGTTTGTTGTATTTTCAGTGTAATGTGTCTTTAGCCACTGGCACTGTTTGGAGAAGTTATGAAACATCTAAGAGGTGAGGCCTGGCTTGCATTGTAAGTCACTAGAGGTGGGCTTAGGGGCAATATCCTAAGAGTATCATGGACTGAATCTCTCTCTCTTCTTCCCTGTGGTACTGCCAACCTAAAGTAGAGAATTTAGCCTTCACAGATACTTAAACCAAAAGCAAGTCCAGTTTGATCTCTCTCTGGTTCCCCTTGTGTCTTCCATCTCTCCCTGACCATTGACTCTGTTCTTAAGAAAGAGCTTTTCTCTTTAATTTTCAACAACATATAAAACATGGTATGAGAAAGGAATGCATGATCCATTTCTACAGAAAGATTTAACCATTCTACAAGGTAAGAGGCTGCTTTTCTGACCCTTAGTGACACAGAACAGCACTCAAAACTGCGAACAGATGTTATCAAACTAAAGCCCTATGTTACTTCTCAAATGTATGGTTCATGATTTAAAGGATTGTTATCAACCTTACTGTTTTCAGCAAATGATATTATACTTAATTATCACAGCTTGTAATCATGTATACACACAATTTGGGTCACTCACATGAAAGAGCTTTTAAGATTTAAGATGAAGTTATGCCTCTAGTTTACCTGATAAGTGCTGATGACATAGAAATTCAAAACAGTAAGAAAGGCTATATTGTTTTCTTAAACACAAGTGAAAAATAAGTAGACTGACCACAGTTGGAGAGCTGACTGAGGACCTATTTTCTAACATTCTTGGAGTGCATTATTAACTTGGTTGCAAGGTCAGGCTAATGTTCAGTTTCTGAAGGTCAGAGGTACTTACAGAAGAAAGCTATTCCCATAGTTTCCCATCTACACTTCATGTGAGCAGAAGCTAACTTCTATCCATGGCCAAAGCCCTAGCGACCATGCATACCCTACCATGAACAGTGAGCTAAAATATCTTGTTTATAATTCAGTTATTTGTTCACAAAGAATAAAACATGGACATAAATAATGACACCCTGTCTCAAAAAGAGAAGCCAAAGGCAGGCCTTGGGTGCTACTTAAAAATGTAAGAATAATTTTGAATCTCTACTAAAGAGAGGTGAGGGCAGAATGCTAGCAAATGATATTTAGTAGTCCCTTGATAAATGCTTTTTAAATAAATTGAGGCATTTTTTTAGCTACAGGATAAGAATCTGTAATTCTATCCTATCATTCTTACTTGAATATATATTTGTTTCATATATATATATATATATATATATATATATATATATATTACAAAAGTATTAATTCACAGTCTGGAAAATCTTGTTAAAACTCTGAGTTACATAAATAAGTGAAGGCATATATACATTACAAAACAATTTCTTTATACTGGTAATATTGGCAGTAATAAACGTAATATTTAGGTAACCACAATTTTGTGTGAGACTTTCCTCTAAGCATTAAATATTCATTAAATCATTAAATATTCATGTCGATATCCTAATATGTATACTGTCATCATTGCTATTAACCATAAAGGGAACAGAAAGTTTAAGTGACTTGTTTAAAATCATGGTTCATTGAAAGGAAAACATCCCATGAACACTGACAACTGTTACATATACATTCATTTTCACTATTTTACCTATGTAAACAAGACATGAAAATATAATGTATTGCAGTGTTCAGCATCTCAGGCCTTGCATTTGAATTGAAATCCCATAACTCTTTCTTTTCTTTGCTTTTAAGACCACCTATTGTAACTTAAAAGAACTGCTTAAAGGAAGGCTATGACGTATTTACTTTATTTAGAAATGAAAGTCTTCAGTTTTACGTAAATCTGGTCATTGAAAATCCTAGGTTTGTTTTACAACAATAAAAACTCATGATAGTCTCTATTCCAATGAAATTTACATTTGACAGAATCAAGTCTTACTCAACTTTTATTACTTCAGAATAAATACATTAAAAGGCATAAGTAAGATGCTTTGGGAGTTTGACCTTAGAAGAATGTCACACATGGTAATTAACCTAATTCCCACATTAATCTTCATTTTACAGATGAAATAAAGTTTTGAGTTTTACTAGTGACGATATGAATAACAACCCAGATGTGTGTGTGTATATATGTATTCTCTATATGAAAAGGGGCAGTGTGTTAAGGACACAGAGTAATACTTTCAACATATTTTATAAAGATATATAAAATGGATTATTAAGTTACCAGCAATTTCTTTGAACAATATGCAATGTTAGAGAGTAAATCTGATCCTGCTGTGTGTAGTTATTGAACTGCATAACTGATTATGATTGTTGAAATTCAATAATATGCTGGATATATAAGAGCTCCAGAGCATTGTAAAGGAAGGCATGCTGTGATGACTCAATCAGGACGTTCCTGTCGAAATTCAAGAAAAAACAAATACATTGCGATAGAAATTCAATCTTACTCATTTTAGAGAGATGGGGGAAAGAAAGTAGTGTCTTGACATCATGATATTCTTGGTTGTTGTTCCCCCAGAGTTCTTGGGGACTATCAATATCTTTCTAGAAATAAGCTTTATTTGAGAATAATCAGTTTTTTAGTTAAGGTAACTGTCTCTCAGTAAACATACATGAAATAGAAACTATCTAAAACAGGATCTACAAAATATGACCTTATGAATTATGTTGTTGGGATGTAGTATAGTGTGTGTGTTGAAAGTTAATTCAAAGTTAACTCAGTGGAGGATACAGGAATAAGAACCCGGAATTTAATTTAGATATCAACCTCATATCTTCTTTAAGCTTAAAATAAATTTGCCGCCTTTCTGTGTAAAGCACGATTCCTTTTGCTCTTTTCTGAATCTTTGCTTGGCTTTTCCATTTCTGAAAGAATTTATATGTGGCAGTGTTTTAAACAGAGAGAAGAAATTCAGAGCTAACACTGAATATTTCAGAATGGCTACATTTGGAAAAATTGTTATAAACCTTGCAATTTCACAGTGAAATGAAAGCAGCTAAGAGAGAAGAAATGGCAGCCCATTATTGGAAACAGATCCTTCGTTATGAAGAGTTTATGTTGTTACACATGTTTAGAAAGCATACCATTTTGTTTAGGTCAGTTAAACTCTAGAAACAAATCTTATATTTGAGACATAAGAGGTTCTCTGAATTGCTTAAACAAGTCTGCCATTGAAGGACTTTTCACTACTAAATACCACATCATGTCAAAGATCTAACCTACACAAAATTGAGACTATTAACTTCACAAATTCTACAAAACATAAGGGGGGATATGATTAGTCATAAAAGACATGTAACCAATTATAAAATATGCTTTCTTGGCTTCCTGAGATAAGTTTCCATTTATTTTTATAGATAAACAATAAAGTTTAAAAACAAAAGAAAAATATCTAATGATTTGGTGTTTTTTTAAAGCTAAAAAATATTTTCAGGGCCTGGGGAGTGCTTTCTTTCCAAAGTGAGGATCCAAGTTTTGCTAGACTGCACTATCCAAGTCCCTTGGAGGTAAGAGGTCTACTTATTTAGGAATTAATTTGTGCTGCACATCATCTGCAAGCCTTCTATCTAACTTGTATGGGGAAACCACAATGACCTTGAAGATGGCAGGGTTCCTGGCCCAGGTTTAATGCGTATGGAGTTGCATTTGTGCTGAGCTGAGCAACTACCCTAGATTGTTATATGATAAAAATTAATACTAAGCTTTGGACGTTTTAGGTATTACCTTTTGGATGTTCAAAGCACCTATGTGTATAGCGGTATCTGTATGTATGTCTGTACAAATACACAAAACAAGCTTGTGCTCACATCTTATGACACAATTTTATTGGGCGTCACATTTCTTTGTCTTTAGGGTCTCCCTGAGCTTGCAAATAAAAGATTAAAAAAGAAAAACAGCAACAACAAAAACGGATTTAATACTCTTTGCTTATGATTTTTTACCCCCTGCCCAATGTTATTAAAGCTTTGGTGCCCTGTGAGATCACAACACTCTTCCAAAGTTTCCGGCCTGATTTGAGCCGTTAGCAGAATGTGGTGGATCGCAAGGGAGAAGAGCCTGGAAATCTGCTTACAGAGAAACTTGTTTGTGCTGGTTTCTCCTCCAGTGGTTGTGGTTCCAGGGAGAACACACACATACCAGCAGAGAGATTGCGAACTCAACCTGAAGCCTCAGGCAATGCTTCCTTAGCCAACCAACAGGCATGTGAACAACATGCGTGCCCCTTGATGATCTTGTCCTCCATGTCCATAGTTTCATGCATCCTCTTCACAACAGTCTCTAACTGGTACCCATATGTGATGCCCAGTGAAAATTTTATCTCCACAAACAGATTTTATTATACTGAGTGTTGGCTTGTTCTTTATAGAGTTATGGGCTTGAATATTAAACAAATGCAGTTTCAGTGACTTTTTAAAAATGACATTTCACATTTTCTAGTAATCCTTAGATATAAATCTGTTATATTTGTTTGCCTCTTTTATTACTTTTTTCTCTCTTGCTTTGACAGATTCTCTTTAAATATATTCAAAACAAATTTTAATTGAATAATTCAGGGCAAATAATTTCATAAGTAAAACAGATTTTTTAAGTTATAGTGACTCTTGAAAGAATTAATTGTAGAAAAAACATGTTCTAATAATTTCCAGAAAAACTTACATTATTTTTAGATTAGAAAGTTGTTTATTTAGCTTTTTTGTTGATTTTTATTGAGTTCTACATTTTTCTCTGCTCCCCTCCACACATTTCCCCTCCCTACTTCTTTCCTCCCCTTCAACCCTCACCCAAAGTCACCATGTTCCCAATGTTACTTAGGAGATCTTGTCTTTTTCTACTTCCCATGTAGATTAAATCTATGTATGTCTCTCTTAGAGTCCTCATTGTTGTCTAGGTTCTCTGGAATTGTGATTTGTAGGCTGGGATTCTTTGCTTTATGTTTAAAAAGCACTTATGAGTGAGTACATGTGATAATTGTCTTTCTGGGTCTGGGTTACCTCACTCAAAATGACATTTTCAAGCTCCATGCATTTGCATGCAAAATTCAAGATGTCATTATTTTTTTCTGCTGTGCAGTATTCCATTGTATAATGGGTATAATGTATACAAACATTGTCCTTATCCATTCTTCAGTCAAGGAACGTTTTGGTTGTTTCCAGTTTCTGGCTATGACAAACAATGCTGATATGAACATAGCTGAGCACATGTCTTTGAGGCATGATTGAACATCCTTGGGATATATACACAAAGTGGTATTATTAGGTCTTGAGGAAGGTTGTTTTCTAATTTTCTGAGAAATCGCCACACTGACATCCAAAGGGATTGTACCAGCTTACATTCCCACCAGCAATGCAGAAGTGTTCTCTTTACCCCATAACCTCTCCCGCATAAGTTGTCATCAGTGTTTTTGATCTTGGCTATTTTTACAGGTGTAAGATGGAATCTCAGAGTTGTTTTGATTTGCATTTCTCTAATGACTAAGAATGTTGAACATTTCCTGAAGTGTCTTTCAGCCATTTTAGATTCCTCTGTTGAGAGTTCTCTGTTTAGGTCTGTACTCCATTTTTTAAATTGGATTATTTGTTCTTTTGATGACCAATTTCTTGAATTCGTTGTAAATTTTGGAGTTCAGACTTCTGTCTGATATGAGGTTGGCGAAGATCTTTTCCCATTCTGTAAGCTGTCGTTTTGTCTTGTTGACCTTGTCCTTTGCTTTACAGAAGCTTCTTAGTTTCAAGAGGTTCCATTTATTGTTTCTCTCAGCTTCTGTGCTCCTGAGGTTATATTTAGGAAGGGTCACATGTGCCAATATGTTCAAGTGTACTTCCCACTTTCTCATCTATAAGGTTCAGTGTGGCTGGCTTTATACTGAGGTCTTTGATCCATTTGAACTTGAGTTTTTTGCATGGTGATAGATATGGGTCTATTTTCAATCTTTTACATCTTGATATCCAGCTATGCCTGCACTGTTTGTTAAATAGGCTTTCCTTTCATTTGATATTTTTAGCTTCTTTGTCAAAAATCAGGTGTTCGAAGATGTGTGGATTAATATCTGGGTCTTCAATTCAGTTCCACTAGTTCTCCTGACTGTTTTTATGCCAATACCAGGCTGTTTTCAGTACTGTATCTCTGTAGTAGAGTTATACATGGGTTGTGATGCCTCCAAAAGTTCTTTTATTGTATAGGATTGTTTTGGCTATCCTGTTTTTTTTTTGATTTTCCATATAAAGTTGAGTACTATTCTTTTGAGGTCTGAAGAATTTTGCTGAGATTTTGATGGGCATTGCATTGAATCTGTAGATTGCTTTTGGTAAGAGTGCCATTTTTTTCTATGTTAATTCTACCTACCAAATAGCATGGGAGATCTTTCCACTTTCAGGTGCCTTTTTCAATTTCTTTCTTCAAAGATTTAAAGTTCTTGTCATACAAGCTGTCCACTTGTTTGGTTAGAAATACTCTGAGATATCTTATGCATTTGTGGCTATTGTGGAAGGTGACGTTTCTCTGAATTCTTTCCCAGCCCTTTTATCATCTATGTACTGGAGTGCTACTGATTTTTTTGAGTTAATCTTGTATACTGATGCATTACTGAAAATGTTTATGAGTTGTAGAGGTTCCTTGGTAGAATGTTTGGGGTCACTATGTGAAATATCATATCATCAGCAAATAGTGAGAGTTTGACTTCTTCTTTTCTGATTTGTAGCTCCTTTGATCTCCTTTTGGTATCTTATTGCTCTATCTAGGACTTCAAGAACTATATTGAATAGATATGGAGAAAGTGGACAACTTAGTCTTGTTCCTAATTTCAGTGGAATCGCTGGGAGTTTCTCTCCATTTAGTTTGATGTTGGCTGTTGGTTTGCTATATATTGCCTTTATTATGTTTAGGTATGTTCCTTGTATTCCCACTCTCTCCAAAACCTTTATCATGAAGGGATGTTGTATTTTGTCTAAAATTTTTCAGCATCTAGTGAGATTATCATGTGGTTTTTATTTTTCAGTTTGTTTACGTGGTAGATTACGTTGACAGATTTTCATACGTTGACCCATCCCTGCATCTCTGAGATGAAGCTGACTTGATCATGGTGGATGATGGTTTTGATGTGTCCTTGGATTTGATTTCTCAGTATTTTATTTAGTATTTTTGCATACATGTTCATGAGTGAGATTGGTCTGTAATTTCATTTCTTAATAATGTCTTTCTGTGGTTTGGATATCAGGGTAATTGTAGCCTCATAAAAAGGGTTTGGCAAAGTTCCTCCTGTTTCTATTGTGTGGAATAATTTGATGAGTATTGGTATTAGTTCTTCTTTGAAAGTTTTGTAGAATCTGAGCTAAAACCATCTGGTCATGGGCTTTTTTTTTTTTTTTTTTTGTTGGGAGACTTTTGATGACTGTTTCTACTTCTTCAGCAGTTGTAGATTTATTTAATCTGATTATCTGGTCTTGATTTAATTTTGTTAAGTGATATTTATCCAGAAAGTTGTCCATTTCCTCTACATTTTCCAATTTTGTTGAGTACATGTTTTCAAATATGACCTGATAATTCTGTATTTCCTCTGTGCTTGTTTATACGTCCCCCTTTTATTTCTGATTTTGTTAATTTGGATATTCTCTCTCTGACTTTTGGTTAGTTTGGATAAATTTTGTCTATTTTGTAGATTTTTCTCAAAGAACCAATTCTTTGTCTCATTGATTTTTTGTATTGTTGTCTTTGTATCCATTTTGTTGATCTCAACTCTCAATTTGATTATTTCCTGCCATCTGCTTCTCTTGGGTGGGTTTGCTTCTTTTTGTTCTAAAGTTTTCAAGGTGTTCTGATAATTCACTAGTGTTGGATTTTTCCAGTTTTCTTATGTAGGCATTTAATGCTGTGAACTTTCCTCTTAATACTGCTTTCATTGTGCCCCATAAATTTGGGTATGTTATGTGGTCATTTTCATTGAAGTCTTTAATTTCCCTTTCTGTTTGGATGGAATATTCTATAGATATCTGTTAAGTCCATTTGAGTCATAACATCTGTTAGTTTCCTTATTTCTCTGTTCATTTTTTGTCTGACTGACCTGTCCAGTGGTGAGAATGGAATATTGAATTCTCCCACTATGAGTGTGTGGGAGGATGTATAATGTATACATGATTTATGCTTTAGAAGTATTTTCTTTTACATAAGAGGGTGCCCTTGTATTTGGGGCATATATGTTCAGTATTGAGATTTCCTCTTGATGGATTTTTCCTGTGACTAATAGAAAATGTCCTTCTTTGTCTCTTTTGACTGATTTTAGTTTGAAGTCTATTTTATTAGATATTAGGAGAGCTACACCTGCTTGTTTCTTAGGTCCACTTGATTGGAATATTTTTCCCAACCCTTTACTCTGAGACAATGTTGTCTTTTAGGTTTATGTGTGGTTTTTGTATGCAGGATACATATGTTTTCATATCCAATTTGTTAGCCTGTATCTTTTTATAGGTGAGTTGAGTCCATTTATATTAAAGGATGATAATGACCAGTGATGGCGATCTCCTGTTAATTTAGTTTTCTTTGTTGGTGATGTTAATTTGTGAATTTTTCCCTCTTTAGGATTTGTGCTATGAGACCATCAATTGTCTGTGTTTTGTTGATGTACCCAACATCCATGGGTTGAAGTTTTCCTTCTAGTATTTTGTGTAGGGCTGGGTTTGTGCTAGGTATTTGTTAAATCTAGTTTTGTCATGGAATATCTTGTTTTATCCTCCTATGGTGATTGAAAGCTTTGCTGGGTATAATAGTCTGGGTTGGCATCCATGGTCTCTTAATGTCTTCATAACACTTGACCATGACCTTCTGGCTTTCATTTGTTTATTTATCTTTTAACATGTTAAATGATAGGTTTTAAAACATGATTTTTAAAAATTTTGATAATTTCAAATATATACTCATTTGAGGGAGTGCTTGAGTATTTGTTTGGTTTGTATTTCTTTTTTTTTAACTTTTGTATTGCAATAAGAAGGAAATATCTTAAAGCTATATGGTATATAAAATATATAAAGAAAATAGGGCTGGAGAGATGGCTCAGTGGTTAAGAGCATTGCCTGCTCTTTCAAAGGTCCTGAGTTCAATTCCCGGTAACCACATGGTGGCTCACAACCATCTGTAATGGGTTCTGGTGCCCTCTTCTGGACTGCAGACATACACACAGACAGAATATTGTATACTAAATAAATAAATTTTAAAAAAAGAAAATATAAAGAATTTAAACAGTAGTCACAAACAGAGTATAGTTCTCTCTTTCCTTTCTATTCACATGTAACACATAGGCACAGTTTCACCACCACCACCTCTTCAACTATCATAAAAACACAAAAGAGATAGACAGACAAACCTGCTGATCTCAAAAAGACAAAGACTGAGCTATGCTTCCAAGCAACATGAACTGGCTGACAGTGTACATTACAGACAATATCATGGCCACTTTAAACAGAAAGCTGCTGACTAAGGAGCAGGTGCTTTGGGTTAGTGGGGCCCTCGAAACAATTTGGTATTGCAGAAGGCTGCATTTATAACTGAATAATCCAGTAAATTTAAGGAAGAACTTAGTTTTAAAAGTATGGAATATTTTCTGCAATTTCCATTTGTTCCTAAGCAATATATCTACTATGATAATTTTAGTTCAGTTCCTATGAAGTAATACTTAACATTACAGACATCTTCAAAAATGAAATAAAGTCTTATAAAAGAGGACTCTTTGGACTGTGGAGGTAGCTCAATTGGCAAGTGTGTACCTAGAAAGCATGAGGACTTGAATTTGATCTCCACTACATACATATGACTGAAGTACATAGTGGTACATACTTGTAATTCTAGCACTGGAGAAGTAGAAGAAGAAGGATCCTGGGGTTTGCTGGTCAGATAGCCTAGCCCAACTTGGAAGCTCCAGACCAATAGGAGATTCTGTTTGAGAAGAGGTAACCAATATTCTAGAGGATGACACACATATTTCACAAATGAATAAAACATGCACTCATGCCCACACACACGGAATCTTTCCAAGAATAGACACTTGACAATGCACTGTGGCACAGAGTTCCTATAAATATTTACTTGAAGGGGTGTGGTCTTCACCATCCCAGCCTGTGACCACACCCTGCTGCCACCCCCCTAATTAATTAATGGGGCCGGGTCACCAGGTCCCAGGAGAGGTATAAAATGGCAAACCCAGGTGGGGAGCGCTCTCTCTGCGCAGATCGCCTACCTGCGTACTTCAACGAAGGAGCTCTTTTGGGTATTGTAATCTGTGTGTACCTTGGTCTTTTAATAAATCCGTGTATCACGTCACATTTACTAGTAATCTGGCTTGAGATCTATACCCTCCTTCTCTCTGTCACAAGCAATCTATACCATGCTTCTCTCTGTCACGGCATAAGAGGTTTCTATTATAAATTCTCAGACTAAATCTAAAGCTGTGAGGGTCTATAGATCATCAGAAAGGCCATGCTCTGCAAATGTTTTTTTGATGATGTAGGCTTATCTTTTTAAAAGCTGCAACAAAAATGATACTAACCTATATTGAGAAACAATATTTTACAGTCACTCTGACCTTAGCTACTTTATGTATTTAATTTCATTTAATGTTTTGCAAAACATTGAGATATATGATTTTTTTATATCTGTTTTACAAATAGAGAGATCATGATGCCGAGGGTTTAATTTTCTTGTCCAAAATGACAAAAGATGCTCAAATAACAAATAACACAATTCAATATTGCTTCACATAAAATAATATTTATCTTAGTAGAACTGTCAAAGACACAAAGAAAGGTCTTTAGGCTCAGTTTTTAAATAAAGTAAGTTCACAGCCATATTAATTGACTTGGAACTAGTTCCTTCAAAAGGAAACAAGTTTCATAAAGGAGAGATAGGCATAGGTATTACATCACATTTCTAAAAGACACATGTTCCTGATATCAGCTAAAAAGAGATGCCCAACCTTACAAATCACCACTGTGAATTCATGTGCCCCGCAGGCTCCCCTGCATGCCCTCATATTTAAATACTTGCCTAATATGTTGTTGCCTTAAACTCTTTCTACAAATACTCAATATATTTAAGAAGCACACATATACCTACTTTCAATAACCACAGTTACCACCCAAACAACATTCTGAAGAATATAAGCAAATGTGATTCGAAATAAGTGGCATTGAAATTATAAAAGTGGTAAAAATTTCTCTAAGATATAACTTGATTAATTCAAATGAGTTTGTTAAAGGAAAAAAGTAAGAATGAAGTGTACTTTATTATGCAAACTGAGCTTATGTAGACTTAACATGCTATTGAGGAAGAATCTTCCACTAAATGGCTAATATCATATCTTTTGGTTCATCAGAGAGACTGTCCAATGGCTTGACTGAACAAGGAGATGAATAAGGCTATGCTCTGTGCTAACACAGAAAGAAACTCATCTCTCAGGAGACTCAGGAGCCTCCATCCCCAAGCACTGCTAAGCTATTAAATCACCTTACCATAATGCAGATGAGCTCATATGTTTGTTGCATAAGAGCTTTACCAGTTTACAAATGTAAGAGAGGTGATGAGCGCAACCAAGGTTTGCTGTGGCTTCTGTACATATATACGATTGTCCTGGAGTTTGCTTCATATTGCTCCAAAATATAATTCTGCATCCAAGGACCTTCAGTTTCTTTGGAACATTGTCGTATACCCAAAACAATTATTTTCCAGCTTTATCATCTCATTGAATCTGAGACAATGCTTCAAAGAAAGATGAAGTAAGTAGTCTACTTCAAGGACTAAAAATACACAAGAAAAGAAAAAAAATACTAAAAATTTTACAGCTGTCGATCTAAAATTTGCCTTCTCAAATAAATAAAATATGATCATCTCTCTTAAAAATTCAGAACCTTACCATTAGAAAATGATTGTATACTTTAATTTTACTGATCAGATTATGATATTATGATTCTAATTTGTTCTTCTTTCTATTCTTATAGACTAGTCTGCTGATCTAAAGTCATCACATATCATAGCTGTATAGTATTAGGAAGAAAAGAAATCTTTTTTAGCTAATTTAAATTTTTTACTGTGAATATATCAAGTGTTTTTTTTTCTGAAACACTTAAATTGGCATTAAAAAAGCATTTCAAACTGAGCTACACTTTTCACAGCACACTTGCGCAGAGTTGTAGCTGTTTTTTCTTCCTTTCTTTTAACTTAGCACCCTTTGCTTGAGCGCTACCACATGTTTTGAAGATTGCAACTTACTAATCAAAAGGGTAACCATGCTTTAAATTTGAATGAATTTCACTTATCTTAAAGGTAAGTGCTATTTTGAGTTTTCTGCACTTTTCAATTTTTTTTCACCTCTAAAAAGTAAGTTGTTTCCTTCTGGCTATAATAAGCTGCCAACGACTTGAGTACTCAATTAAGTGAGGATCTGAGTGGAAGGGAGGGAAGAAGAGAATCTTTTCTGATGGCATCTAGTCTTTCTGCTTCAAAATCTTACCTTTGGCAATGGTCATTCTCTAATGACTTACAAGGTACTGGGATATTGTGTTTGAAGGAAAACAACAACAAAAACTCTAACACAAGTACTTATCCTAATAGAAAGCCATGTGGACATGATGGCTATTACTATATAATTTAGAAATATTCAATCCAAATATCTATTTAAGAAATAATAATAATTAGAAGGAATCATGGCACTGTGAAAAGTAGTAAGATGGTGGCTGGAAAGATGGCTCAGTCGTTAAGAAAGAGCACTCGATGTTCTTGCAAAGGAGCTGGTTTAGATTCACAGCACCCACATGGCAGCTCTCAATCAACTCTAACTCCAGTTTCAAGATCTAAATCTCTTTTTTCTTCCAAGGCACCTGCTATGAACATAGTGCAGATAATATATGTAATGTATGTATGTGCTTGTGTGTATGTGTGTATATGTATATATTATATAATGTATATATTTATATATAGAAACATCGGAATACAGTATAAAGAATATAAATGATTTTCTTACTTTATACATTTCTCCATTCTTGTAAGATGTTACAAAGTCAGTCAGAGATCCATTCACTACTTTTAAAAAGACATAGTACATGTGAAGTTATGCTAAAATGTCAGCCTACATTGCCCTGAGAAGTGAAACAGAATAAAGAAGAATATTTTCCCTAATGCTTCCTTATTAAGATTAAATAACTATTTTAGTTATGTCATTGTGTCTATGTAAAAATGTTTCATCATTAGTCATTTTTTAATCCATGAACTTTGTTTAATTCATGTTTCCACATACACCATTCAAATTACACAAAAATGGCAAAATATATAGAACAAATTTGTTTAGTGAACATTTTAAAAATATGACTATCTTAGCAGACAAGCTGCACACAAACCTTTGAAAAGAGGGGAAAGGAATAATGAGAACTTTTAACATAGCTTAGGCACTTACATGTATTTGGAACTTTTACCAAAGGAGATAGGATTTAATACATTTGTGCAAATTTATGTTATTTATTAATGTAAAGTTTGCCTAACAATTGCAGCAATTTCGAAGCAGCTTTTACAGGAGAAATATAGTTCAACTGAATCCTCAGGGGTAATGGATATTAGGAGACCAGATATGCTATGTTTGTATCACTGCCTGAGGGACTAACCAATTAAATGTTCCCTGTCTGTGAACTGGTCTGCTCAAAGAGATGAAAAACTACGAAAGTACTTGAACACTTAATAAGAAAGCAATCATAAACAAGAAGGAAGGATCAACCTTGTGCAAAAGTCAGAAAGTCTGACTCTTTATGAATCAGTGATAAACCAGAGGCTAAAGGCAAATAAACATAAATACATATTAGAGAAAAGTAAGAGGATTGAATATGTTCTCCACAGCTGTACAATGGAATACCTTTACAAGACTGTTTGGCATTCTTTCCTATCAGAAGAAGGCAAACTAAGAAAGGTGATAATTCCCAAGACTCTAAAGTATTATATAGGTTTTCAATTTAAAATCATATTTGTATACAGTGATGCTAGCTTAACACAAATTTTAAAAATTACATGTGAATCTTCAAATGGAAGCACAATATTTTATAAATAATTTGCTTACTAATCATGTAAAGTTTGTTAGGACAAATATATATTTCAATATTTCTGGTTTAGGAACAAAAGTTCCATACTAAGTAGAATATATTTCTGTACTTGGTTCTAAGAAATGTCACTAACAATTGAGCTAAAAACAAAATACCTGAAAACATTTAAATATTCATGGGAGAAATGAAAATAGATATAAGCACACATATATCAACCTATGTATCTATATGTATGCTTGTGTGTACATAGTTAGATTAATTTTTGTTGTGAATTGCCCTTGATAAATTTCTGTATCCTTTCTATGGTTATCCTTGGCCTCCTTTTAGAGATGTTCTCTAGATGCTTTTTCAGACTAAAGTTTAATTACAATCTTTCTCCCTTCCCTTTTCTTACTCCAAATCATCCCAAATACCCCTTGTCACTCCCCTTAAAAAATTATAACTGCCCTTTTCACTAATTGTTATTGCAAGTGTGAACATATTTATATATCCACTTTTATCCTAAATATAACCTGCTGTCTCCATATAATATTACTTGCATGTATGTTTTCAGGGTTGAACATTCGTACTAGACAACTAATTGATATGTTCTGGAGAAGATCATTGCTCCTCATCCCAGCTTTTGATGTGAATTGGAATTAAACATTTTAAGAATATCATTTATTTAACAAAATTTGTAAAATATACACCTTCAATTTTTTATCTCATTGCCAAGTGTTTATTTCTCACTTTGAAAAAATGTCATCTTTACCAAGAGAGATTTAATTAAGTGTAATTAATTTTAGAGTGAATTTCAGGTAGTATAAAATAATATAATTAAAATGCAGTGCTTTTTTTGTTTTGTTTGTTTTCTGATCTCCTAAATACATGTTCATAATTAGAAGTCCCAGCTCCAGCGATTATCTTCAACCTGAGGTTTCCTTGGGAACTTATTCTATATGGATGCACATCTTCCTAGACCAAGATGGAGGGGGGAGGGCCTTGGGCTTCCCATAGGGCAGGGTATCCTGCCTCATCTTAAGGAAGCAGGGGGAGGGTGGTGGGGTGGGGAGGAAGCCGGAGGGCCGGGAACAAGGGGAGTAAATTTAAAATTTTCCTGTAATAAAAAAAACAAGAAAATCGATCCCTGTCTATCACCATGCACAAAACTTAAGTGTAAATGGATTAAAGACCTCAATATAAATCCGACCACACTGAACCTCATAGAAGAGAAAGTGGGATAGCCTGCAATACATAGGCACAGGAGATCACTTCCTATGTAAAACCCCGATGGCACAGACAATAAGAACAACAATTAATAAATGGAACCTCCTGAAACTGAGAAGCTTCTGTAAAGCAAAGAACACAGTCATTAAGACGAAAAGGCATCCTACTGAATGGGAGAAGATCTTCACTNAAATAAATAAATAAATGAAAATTCTACTTAAACTTGACCATTTTACATACAGGTTAATTTTCACTGAAATTAAATATACACTTTTCAATTTACTAATGCATCTAAAGCCATCCACATTACTCTTTTCATTTATAAAAGTAAATGTCCTCACGTTTACATAAAAAGGTGTATCAATTAAGGGTATCAAATTTCCTAGGAACACAAGGAAATAACTCATTTTATGCTTACATTTCATACTGAAGTTTATTGGCTCCAGCAATTATAAATTAGTTGAATAAGTATTTATTGTCTTAAAAATCATTATGATCAGAGATGATAGGAGGAAAGTGGATTAAAGAGAAAGAAACTAGAACTTATATGGATTTTTTATGAAAAATGAAGAATGTTATACATTTTATGAAGGCTCAGAAATGCTAAATAATTTGAAACAGTCATACAACTTTTTAAAAACTTAAGATCTTGCTCTTTTGGAGGTGACATTTCAACTAGTGACTGTTAAGATGAGTTCTAAATACAAAAATGATATATATATATATAATAAGATATTTTTCTTGAGACAAGAAGGAATGTTTCTAAAGATATATTTTAATGTCACAATAGAAAGTTCCTTAACCTTAAAACTCCTAATTAGATGTCTGGGAGCAAAGAGAACAATGCTATGATATGTAGGGTTAACAAGTTTGCAGAAGCCACTGCAAGTCTTGCCTCTAATAATCACAGAAATCTGTGTATTCTAGTAGTCTTAATCTACTTTCCAAAATCTATAATAAATATTGACTTACTTAGTACAGTTTGTTTGAAATGTGTCTAAGGATCATACAATAATTGAAATAAATTTAACCACTACCAACTTATTATATCTTTTAATAAAACTGTCTTTAAGCGCTAAAACCAATAACTGCCCAAACACATATATTAAGAATGGGTATGGAAGTGGTACTGGCATCAGGGTGGTGAAAATTGAGTATAAACTACACTAGCATAGAGGTAATGAGAAACATCTCAAGATATGAAAGATGATGGGGAGTTATCCAGGTACAAGGAGAAAAAGGGCATTCAGAGAAGAGAGTACCATTTACCCAGGCTCTGTCTATGAAGGAAGGAGAACTTGATTCAGGAACTGACAAGAACAGTTGACTAGTGATAAAAAGATGAAAATTAAGAGTCTCTATGCAATGAACAAGAGATGTGGGCAGGGATATGCTATGTAGAACTCCTGGAATATCAAGAGAATTTCATCCTCTTCCATTTGAACAATGAGACGTTGCTAAGAATTTTAAGCAGATGCATTGATCAGAATTCATTTTTTAAAAAACACAACACTGAGCCAAATGTTCAGATGGAAGGAGCAGAGTTGAAGTGAGAATAGTGATTTACAAAAGCAAAACTTGGAATTAAAGTATCATAGAATGAGAGATTATCCAGCAAAAGAAAGGCTAAATATAACGAGAAAGAGAAAAGTTAACTGATAGACTAGAAAAAAAATCAAAGAAGGGTAAAACAGGATGATTAAGAGACAAAGAAGAATTCAAGAGAACACAGAATCCCAACAATAGAACTTGGATTTACAATTTCAGATATTCAGTATTGTAAAACGCAGAATCAGTATAAAAATTCTGCATACTGGCAAGGTAAGTTTTAAAATACAACTAAGAAAATATTTTCAAAGTAGAATTGAAACAAAAACAATGGATGAAAGGACTCCTGCATTTGGATATGTAACAACACCAAACAATGCTGAAATAAATTAAGACAAAAATCAATGAGAAGGTATGTCTTGATCAGGGATTAGTAAACACAGCAGTATTAGGGTGTTAGTATTTTTCAAATGATCTATAGATTCAATAAAATCTTCAACAAAATCTTAAGTGGCTATGTAGGATTAACAGGCTGACATTATAATTTGTGTGGTAAAACAAAATATTCTCTTAAAAATAACATGTTCTTTTGAAAACAAAAACATAGTTGGACATGACACACTCCTGATTCTAAAACTTACTAAAGAAGTACATTAATCAAAACATAGTTAAAATTTTCTTTTAAAAATGTGAGCAAATGACCTAACTGGACTCTATGAATGTGACTGCCAGCGGGGACTGACTGAGAGGCCAACGATGATGGCACTGGGACCTATCTCTTCTGCATGTATTGACTATTTGGGAACCTATTCTATATGAATGCACATCTTCTTAGACTGAGATGGAGGGGGGAGGGCCTTGGGCTCCCCATAGGACAGGGTATCCTGCACCATCTTAAGGAAGCAGGGGGAGGACGAGGGGGTAGTGGGGGAGCGGGAGGGCCGGGAACAAGGGGAGTAAATGTAAATTTTGCTTTTAACAATAAAAAAATAAATAAATAATAAAATAAAAAAATGTGTAGATAAAGGAACAGAGGTAATAGTTGAGAAATAAAGCATTTGTAATCTATTACTGCATAGCAAGAAAATTTAATTCTAACAAAAATATCCTAAATAGTATTGAGACAATTAAGTGGCTATATAAAAAAGAAGAAGGGAGGGAGAAGGGAGGAAGAGAAGTAAAAACTAATTCATTCTATAAACAAGTCACCTAAAAGGGGTCATGATTCACAGTGCAAATGCTAAAATACAAAATGCAAAAAAGGAAAAAAGAAAAGAAAAAGAACATCACTGACAATGATTGAAACTTTTGCTGACACTGTCTTGGATGAGACATGAACACACAGCTGACAGTGGAAAAAAGAGTGAAATGGCATCAAAATTGAAGCTTCAATAAAAATGGTATTATAAATAATATGAAAATTAAATCCAAAGAGTGGGAAGACATCTTGGCAAAGCATGTAATTTTACATTAAATGCATGAAAACGAATAATTTGATAATAAAATTATAATTAAACTAATGCTTAAATTGTAAAAAGCAGAATGTCTGAACACAAGTCTCCAAAGACATGCAAATGAATGAAAAGCACATAAAAAAATAGAACATCATTATCCATTAGGAAATTACACACCAGAACTACACAAAAGTGACTTCCTACCCAGTATGACAACCAGAATAAGAGACAAACAAAACAGGAATGTAGAGAAATAGAAACTTTTGTATAAAATGTTGCAGTTTTTGTCAAATAATTAAATAATTACTCAAAATGTGAATCATAGTTACTTTCCAAACTAGCAATCCCTTTCCATGCATGCAACCAAGAGAAATGAAAAAGTATATCATAAAATAAAAGAGTACATATATTTAACACTTCAAAAGTAGAAACAGATAAATAGACATCAACTAGCTAATAAAATGATTTATATCCATTCAATATTGGGGCAGTAAAGAGACACAATGAAATGATGCAAGGCAAAAAAATGAATGAACTTTGAAAACATGCTAAGTCAAACTCAGAAAAAATTATCTAGAAACAGTTCATAAAGACAGAGTCGGAAAGTAGACAAGTGGTTGTACTTTTGGAAGAAAGAAGAGAGAATGGTAATAGGTAAAGGACTTTTAAATTAAAGGACCAGGGTGTGCTAAAAGTACACCATTGTGATAGCTGTGCCAACCAAGTATATTGAGAAATGGAGAATTGTGTGCCTTGAGTGGGTGGGCTGCATGGTATATAGAATTGTAACGAAAAGATATTTCTAAAATCTCAAGTATTTGAAAGTAGATTGTAGTTGAAAACGTGAGATCTAAGGAAGACGATAGTTCCATGCTTTCTGTGTAAGCTAGTGGGTTTTATTGCCAATCACTGAAAATGATTGCTTTGTTTAGAGAGGGGCGGCATGAATTAAAATTTGAACATGTTAGGCTTGAAATGCTTATGAAATATTTAACTAGGCAGATGAACGTACACAGCTAGAATGCAGAGGTTATGCAAACCTGGTGGTCCTTGTGCAACTGCAAATGGAAACCAAGGACTTTCACATTTGTGGAAATACACAGTACAAAGATACAGGAAACTAGGCTTAGATTTGACGATTTCCAAATGTAACAATTAGATTGTAGAGCATAAGTGGAAGTAGCAAATGACCTGGAATTGACAGAAATGCATAATTAAAACAACTTTCTCTTAAAACTTATGAAGAGCAAAAGCGGCTGATTTGGTTCATCCACATTCATTTGTATGTAGTGAATATTTTAAATAATGTGGCAATTTGTAAACAAAATAAGTTATGCAATGAAATATTTTTTGTTCAATTTCTATTCTTTGTTCACCCCTAACATCATAAATTGAAAGGTAAATTGAGAAGCACCCAATTTATACAGTATATTAGAATATGAGGAAAATTTTTAAATGCCTAAGAATAACTTGATTAGATATTTGGTATTCAGATCACTTCTCATTTTGGTAGCTTTAGAGTTTAAAATGCTCATGCTGGCTATGGACTTCTGACCCTCTTGTCATCGCACTACTGCTCATGACAGCAGAGACAGGTCTGCGGATGGCTATGCTGCCACTGCCTGTTCACCCACAAGCCATTACATGTCATCAAGTTATATTTATTTTTCCTGGTCTGTAGAATGTCAAAGAAAAGGGAAAGGTCATTTTAAAGGTTAGTGTTGTATCATACCAAAGGACACACTGGAAAAATTTCTTTCATTTGAAAAAATACAGCCAGGGGTTATGGCAATGCTATTGTTTCTATTACCATCTATTTTATTTTGTTAGTTGATCTGGTTGAGGTGTGGCATGGAATAGGTCACACCTGTTGCCATTTTGTTCTTTGAGGAGATCAGAGTGGGAAAAAAATTAGCAGGATTTCACTTCCAGCACATCCAGCAAGAACAAGAAATAATATTGCAATTTTGATATTTCTTTGATAACTCCATATATCCTTGGAATTAAATCATGGTATAATCCCATAAACAAAGAAAATTTAGTTTATATAATGTTCTGATTATCAGCCCCTTCCCAATGTTTCATTAACATTTCTGTCCTGATACTAAGGAACAAATAGTGATTTGTTTGTCCACAGAGCATTTGCATAAGCAGCCATCACAAAATCACTATGTACAAAATATGGCAGGGTTTATCTTTATTAAGAGGTCAGTGGGCAAATAGTTGGCTAGAATATCTCTCAGTGGTCCTCCAGCTCTCCTTGTCTTTAATTACAATAAGCATCACTGCATGTCAGTACTATCAAGAGTACACCAAAATGAATATCTTCAATTAATTGCTGATATCATTCAATCAAAAGCTATATAAGAAAAAAAAAGGATCTTCCTATTGCACTCTGTGAAGAAGAAGATGATGATGATGATGAAGATGAAGAGGAGGAGGAGGAAGAGGAGGAGGAAAACACTAATCACAAGCCCCTGAGGGTTGTGTGTAAGGGGATTTCTACATTAAATAACAGACTACACTACAACGAATTGACTTGATCTTTAAGGAGTGTTGGCATGTAACAAGTTGAGAGGTAAGAGGGCTCATTGCCTCATGATCCTACTTTTGATTTCTTGTTTAGTTTGTTGTTTTTGTTGGTTTGTTTTTTGTTCTTGTTTCAAGTCCTGATGAGGGACTTGAAAATATATTCTCAGATAGGAAGTCAGAGAGAGTAACCACTACTAGGTAATAAAACTGCTGAATTTCCAAAATGGCTTGCTTCCTCTTCATGCTCCTAACCTAACACAAATTTCCAGTACCTTAGAAAAGGTCATATGGGCTTTTCTTCTAACAAGAAAGAGCCCTGCTCACAGACTGGCTCCACAGTTTCAAAGCTAGATCAGGACATGTTCACACTAAAGTTGTGGGCAACTAGTAACCCTTTCTTTCCATGAACTGACTAATGCAAAATTAGGAGAGGAAGAATTCTTTAAATACTTTAAAATTTTTAGCCTTGAAGGAGAAACTGGGCTTAGGCATTCCGAATCCCTTCATCACTTTTGAAGAGTGCCTTTACCACTATAGGCCTGCTAAGGGAACAGCTTTTATTCATTTGATGATTCTGTCTGCTCCTATTTGTGTCTTTGCAATTTCTCTGCTGCTACCTATTGTACTGAAGATAATTCCTGCCTTTTCATTATTTAACTGGCAGATAAAACAAAGCTAATCAAAACCCTTGGATGTAACACTCTGAAGGCTAGAAGAGGAACAGACAGGAGCACAATCATAAAGTGAGAAGTTCCAGTTAGTGGACCCAGGCACAGCGAATCCAGAGGAAGAAAAATAACACTTATGATAGTTCCCTATCTCATAACGAAACCAACATCCACTCACTGTTTGGGTGAGATTAAATTCCTGAAACAGTCATGGGCAGAAAAATAATATTACTGCATTTTATAGTCTAAAGCTACTTATATATAGCTCTGAAAACAATGATCACCTCTAAAATGAATATGAAAGAGTATCACAGATGAAATTGTGTCTATAGTTGTAGAAAGACACCACAACCAAGGCAGCTCTTATTAAAAAAAAAATCAGTTAATTGAAGACTTGCTTACAGTTCCAGAGACTCACTCCATTGTCATCCTGGTGGGAAGTATGGCAGCAGACACGGCAAGCGTGTTCCTGAAGGAGTAGTGAAGAACCATAGACAGGGAGACACTTGGTCTGGCGTGGGCTTTTGAAACTTCAAACCCCCAGTGATACTCTTCTTCCAACAAGGCCACACCTCTTAATCCTTTCAAATACTGCCACTCCCTAATGACTAAACATTCAAGTATTTGAGCCTATGGGGACCAGTCTTTTTCAAACCACCATACATAGGCTGACAATAGCAATTATATTGAGCTAGTTTCTCCAAGAAATATGAGCAATAATTCACCAATTACTATTATATTAGAGTCGTGTAGCTATTATCTCCATACTGCAAAATTCCCTCCCTAAGTGGGAATGAGACTCAGAAATCTTGCAAAAATTACAAGATTCTTCCCAAACCTTAAAAATGCAGTACTTATTACTGTGGAAGAGACTTCTCAGTGGAGCCACTTACAAGTAGTACAGGGAGATGAGCAGATGCACAGCTTTCCGTGCTACGGGAGGTTTTCTGGGGATGCAGTTGTCTATGCGTCTCTCATGCTCTTGCAATTAACCCCTTATTCCAATTTCCAGTGAATTAATAGTTTCAAAAAGTTAATCTTTGGAGAGTCATTTGTTTGGTCGCTTACAATGCTAAGTTTGGTGAGAGTGGAGATTTCTTTTTAAGTGTCACAAAACAGCATTATTAATTGGCTATATTCAAAATATAGAAATATATGAATTCAAAGGTACACAGTTATTTATGTCCAAAGTAAATATATAAATGTGTGTGTGTGTGTGTGTGTAGTTCGTGGATAGTGTTTTGTGTTCTTTCCTGGGACAGTAGGACTACTAGCTTTTGGCATGGAGATAGGCAGAAGGGTTGGAATGCTCAGCAGGGAATATCTACATCACTACAGAAAAATTGGACCCATGTTTTTGTGAGTACTATCTTCATGTGAACAAGTTTGTATTGCTAGAGAACTTTTAAACATGTAAACACTTGGGCCCCACATCTGACATACTGGAGTAGTAATTTGGTGTGATGCCTAATGATATGTGCTGTGATACTGAAGATATTCACACTTGAGAGTTGATGAGAACTTCTACTCCCCAATTCACAATTCACAATTCACTGTAGTCTCCATTTCCATATTCCTGCCTATGTTGTTATTCCTGATTTACCATACCACATAAATTACAACAAATCCTCTCACACACAGGAATGACTTCTATATGTTAATATCTAAATATGCATTCATAGCATCATGATAGTATCCATATGAAACAAAAAATGATGCAATTAAAAAGCTAACCATTCTTGTTACATTGTGAATGCTCAATAACCACAGATAACAAATATTGAAGAAAACAGATATTTAAAGCTTTTCTGTCACTGTGAAATATTCTTTTGGAAGTCACTGAAAACATTGCTAAAGATGCATGTTCTTAAGTACACACTTTAAGCAACATGCACTAAAACCTTTTGATTTTATATAAATGTGGCATCAATCCAGAAGTTATTGAAATGCAGAGAGAACTGTTCACCCTTAACTGTCTTTTATAATGATTGTGGTTTTCAATTTTGGGATTGTGCCAGACAAGATGTTTTGGAGACAGAAAACAAATGAGAAAACCCTTTCTAAAACCCATATAAATTCTAGCCACACATAATATATATATTCCAATTTATAATGAAGCTTATCCAGAAGGAGTGATGAGAGAGCGGCGTCCAATGGACATGCATACTTGCTAGTCCTGGAAACCAGGACTGGTTTTTGAAAGGCACTTTAATAACTGGAGGGAAATTTTGTGTTGGAAACAGGTCTGTACGCAAACCTGAGACAACCATAGTCAACTCAGTCAGTGAAAGGGGGAGATGGGGCAAACACAGGTGCAAAAGATGAAACAATTAAATGGGCTGGGGAGATAAAGGCTTTCCTGGGAATTTTGGCCTTAGTTCAGCCCTAAAAAGAGCTAACCATTCACTTCTACTCTGCCGAAGGACATGATTCTAGTATCTGGCAGACGCATAGATGAGTCCTCTCTCAAGGAGATAAATTCAAAACCAGACCTCTTGGGATTCTCAAGCAGAGACATTCCAAAAGTCTGCTGTACACTGATCACTACATATGACATTGGCTATGACAAAAGGAAAATAATGGAAAAAAGACAGAAGAAAGGTACTGGCTTGATCACTAAGTGCTAGCAAAGTATACCAGCTTCATATTTTGGTTAAGGAATTGGCCCTCAAAATATTCCAAACTGAGATTGTATATGAGCAGATTGTTTCACTGAGAAAGTATAGGTGTTTCTAACTTTTGCTGCTACTTCATTGGATTGCCTTGAAGCCTTCTATGTATAAGTTCTGTGATAGGAATTAGAGCTAATTGCCGTGATATGTGTGGGCGATGCCTAAATTCTGTCTTCACTTTTCCACACTGTAATTTAAAACAGTTTAGCACATTTAATAATACTACTTTTAAAATGATTAAAGTAGTGAACCATGTCTAATAAATACCTTCTGATCGTAATATTTATAGCAAATGATATATATACTTCATGAAGGATTTTCAGAAAGAAAACATTTCTCAGGTTAATTATCTCCACGTTCTGCTAATTAGTCATTGAATCATCTGATTCCTCAATAACCTTCCCCAGAAACTGCTCATTGTGTAATAAGACATCAGTATGCCTCTCTATCACCTTTTGGCATAAGGTAAAGAAACACAAAACACACATTTTTAAAAAAAAATGAAAGAAATCGACCACATTTCTCTACAAATTCAGTTAATAAGAGCATATACTGGTTCCCTACCTTGACTAATACATATATATTGTTTAAAAAATGTTTTTCTCTCCTTGACTCTAAAAGCTTCAGAATGTCGAGGTATTATTATACTGTTTTCAAGAATGTTAGATGTAATAACTATTTGAATTATTAACAGGGTATTGAATTTGTCTAGTTATATTATTTAATATGAGATAATATATTTGGTGTGGTACATTGTGAGTGCAAGGTGATTACTTAAATGCGAAATAGTATAAAATTCTTGTGACACAAAATGTTCAAGTTACCAAATACAAACCAGTTTAAAGAGAATAATTAAATAAGATTGTTATAACACAATTGAATGATTTATTAGGATTTTTGTTCACTCTTCAAGTATTATTGTTTCCTGTTTTTAGTTTCAAAACCAGTTGTTGGGAGTCTTAGTTTGTTTTCTCCTACTAAGAATAAAAAAACAAATATTAATTGTTTATGAAGTGGAAGTTTACTTAGCTAATTTTTTCTTGAGTCTAGTAAGTACAAGTGTATGATACCAGCATCTGGTGAGGAACCTCTCATTACACTTTAGCATAGGTTGCTCTAATTACTGGCCTTGAAACCAACTTAAAAGAGACAATTCAAAAATCTATAGCTTCAGTAACAAGAAAGCATCTCTATACCAATGTATACTAGGAATATTAAAGCTTGAAGCCAAAGTAAAGATCATCCTGTCTGATGTCGGGGACCGTCGCCCCAACATAGAATCTGGTACTTTGCCCTAAGTGTATTTTCGGAGGCATGTGGAAGAATCAGACACTTACTCCATCATCGTTCAAGGGCGGCTCAGAACTCCTCATCCTTCAAGCATTACCAGCGTTTATTGTCTACCAAAAGCTCTGAATCCCTCTTAACTCCGTAGGAATTCCCTATTGATATTCCTTTTCCAAGGCACATCCTGTCAGCCACACCTACATACCGTCTTACCAGCTCTGGAATCAAAAGCATCCCTTCCTGGGCAATCTACAAGTCAATGAAGGCCGGAGCCAAGCCTTCCAATCTTTTGTCTTTCTAGCTGCTAGTTTTTCAGCTACCAAAAGAATCCAAGCATGGCTGTCGCCAGCCTGTCTGAGATAAATCAGAGCCCACAGTCTTAACTTAAATTTTTAGGTTTATTTGATTTGTTGATTTTGAAATATTTTAATAGCACATTAAATTTTTCTTTGTTACTTATGGGTATTTTGGTGACCTTATTTTACATCTTAGTACACTCCTTACCTCACCCAAGTTCTAGACTGGTGAAGATCTACTCTATTTAATATTGGTACTACTGACCAAAATATCTAAGGAAAACAAAGAGTCCAAATTTCTGTAGATATTGAGGTCTAAAGAAACAGTGGAAGTATGCAAAATTTGAGTCTATTGTATAAAGAAAGACAATTTATATCTTATATAGTTTATGTATTATTTTGAATTTTATATAATTTATTATATTGACTTATATATAATTTATGATATTTTGTTAAATAGAGACTCAGTACATGAAAGATTATACAAAAAATATACGAATTTATCAACTTAATTTAGTGTTAGTACTGTGATAAAGAATCTTGAAATGTTTGGACATATTTTTAAGCCTTTCCATTATTACCCACTTATGGCTAAGGACCTTCACAACAATAAATTACTAAACTATTGGTTACAGCCTATCTGAGTTATCATCATCTTTATTTTAACAATTTATTTAACAGTCCTATTAGCATCTGTATTTGGGATTTTTCATTTGGATGGCAGCTGTAGAGTATACCACATAGAATTTATGATTTTTTTAATTGCTACTACTTTTTGTTTTGTGATAATGGAAATATCTCAGCAAATAGTCTGCAGGATGGGGACTTGGGATTTTTTGTCATTCAAATTTACCCTCAGCAAACACCAGTAAACAAAGACAGAGAGACAGTCTAAAGTTGAGTATATTGAAAGTCACACTAGAAAAACCATGCCAGAATCTCCATGTGAAACTCTCTTCTAAGTTTGCTAAACTACAAACAGTAATGATCCACATATTGTAGAATTCTATGATGAGTCACATACTACATTATTTTTATCTGAGTTTAATAACACTTTAAAAAATAATGAGAGTACATCACATCACCAGTGTTTTACCTATGAGGCATGAAGCCTCCCAAATCTTTATTAAATTCGTGTGCTGCAAATTAACAGATTTAATAATGTTGGCAGTTTCAAATTTCTTATCTAAGCATAATAGAAACCTATATGACAAACTAGGTCAAAATTTTAGGACTGAAATGCAGACACACCACCCTAGGTCATTCTGTTACTACGTTTCATGAGTTTAAAAGCTTCCATCATTTAGTCCTTATTATGATAAAACCGAATTACAAATACCAACAAACAACAAAGGTCTACATTATTAGAGAAAAAAATCCCTAATCTAGTTTCTACTATTATTATTTGTTATGGTTAATGTTTTTATTTTATAAACTTTTTAAATAAAATACTTGTATATAACTCAAAACAGTGCATATTTAATCAATCAGACCCCAATCTATACAAATAATGGTCCTCTATCAAGTTAGAATTGGCATTTGGAATGGAAGCTGTGGATCATTACAATATATTTAAGATTTCAGTATAGAATATATTTTATTCTCTTATCCACCAACCAAAATAAAATAATTATAAAAGAATCGGAACTAGAAAAAACATTAAATACTCTTTCAAAACTTATGTGCATATCACCTGCATTCAGTCCTTCCTCGTGCTCTTTTATTTAGCTTTTCTTGCTCTCTGTTTTACATGATATACAGCTGTGATAATTAATCTTGATTGTCAACATGACAAGTTTTACAATCATCACAATCTCTCGGTGTGTCATCAAAGAACTTTCTAGTTTACCGGTTCAAAATATTTAGGTGAAACATTAATATTCTAATTTCTTAGTACTGCCTACATTAACTGAGAACAACCATTGGCCTTACTACTTCAATGACCTGTTTCTTCTAGCAATTCCTCCCCTGCTTTAAGAATCATCAAATGCTACCTGATAAACAATAATTTTCCCTGTCTTGTATAATACTTCCTCTGAATGCATGATGTTATCATAAGAAATATATTGTGTGCATCTTTTTATTAGAGTTTTGTATAAATTTCTCCTTATTCCCTTTAGAATTAGAAAAAAATGAACGACATGTTGAAAATTCACTTTATATAGTATCTATAGTATCTCAAATAGAGATAATTTACTCACAGCTACTAAATAAAGCTTGATATACCTGCTTTAATCACCATACCAAATAGCAGATGTATGTTCTCTTCTGTCTGTCAATTAGGAGGAGAGAGTCCTGAATAAAGCTCACTTGCCTGAAAAAAAATCTCAGTTTAGAAGGGAGACAAAAGGAAAAATAGAAGATAAGCCAAAGAAGTTGTCATTTATATTATGACAATGAAACATGAAATCAAATTTGAATAAATCTGAATGCACTTATATCTTCAGGTATGCTCAAGCGATAATATATAATTTGCAATTAATGTAAAATTAAGATATGCATTGATTCTCCAATAAAATATTTCAATAATAAAATAAATATATCAGAATTCACTCTTTCGACACAAATGCTAAAATAATTGTAATCTGCTCCCTGCTCAATGCAGTAGTCATCATTAAGTCATTTTTAAAAATACACAAGATAAATGATATGACTTTTGACTTGCTTGAATTTTGTCTATTGTAACTTCATTTTACATGCTAGATTCAATAATCCCTTGAGTACAGTAATGACTTCCAGAATTGAGGATTAGTAGATTTTTATAACACCAAAGTAGTGTGATTTGCTGATTTAAATCCCTCCTTTCATCTACAAAGAAATTAAATGATCTTACTCTCACTAGAGGTGTTGGGACCTCGAGGACAAATAGGCAGACAAAGTCTCGTGCAATAGCCAACTTTATTCAGAACCTCAGACAATTTATATTCTAAGAGCAAAAAGGGTCACATGAGTAAACTTCTAATGCGTTCAACATGTAAACAAACACAAGGACAAGTCACACATGGTTAAAACATGCTTTTTCATAGAAGCATATAAAAGACAGTTTAAATATTTAATTGAACAACAGCAGAAAGCAATAATGAGTAATCTGAAGTAAACTCACTCCTGACCATTCCAGGAACACATTCCAAGAACAAGTCTGTGTTTTGAAGAAACTAAGATCACAAGCCTAAACTAAGCCTATTATCTTGTTTTCTTGGAGTGTTCTCACAGTCACTAAGATTTCTCCTCACACAACTTCATTCCTGGATCATGTTCCAACACTCACCAAATTTATTTCAGTAATGTATCCTCAGTTTTCTTTAACTGAGAGATCATAACTATTTGAAGAAGAGTAAAAGACTATGTTTGAAAATGTAAATCCTTAAGTAGTGTGAAGTTCTGTGAAACCTTGTACATTATCTAGAAGAATTAACAATGAAAATTCAGCTTCATCCAAATAATTAACCAGGCTTCTGAATCAATTATTTGTGATGATTAAGTTGGTTATCCTATAACTGGATCTGGAATCAATTAAAATTCAAAGCAAAGGGAGCACCTGCACTGGATTTTCTTGATAGAGTTAATTTTTGTTTTTGTGGAAGAAAAGCCCATGCTAATTGTGGGTAGCAATTTTTTTTGACAGCACAGATGAAAGAAGGACAAAGAAGATCGACTTTTCTGCTTTCTTTATATTCACTTTCAAGATCATCCCAGTTTTTGATTCTACGAATCCTTACACATGGTTTTAATAACATGAGAACCAATCTTTTTTAGGCTTTCAGCTTATACTGAAGAGTGGCATTTCTTCAGGAATCCTCCAAGGCTTCAGAAATATATGGTGACTACTGAAGAACCCAGTTCTATAAACCGAACAGCTACTGGGTCCTCCTTCTGATACAGCAATATTTGACTTCAAAGACATTATTGTGTAAGTAAATCAAATAATATCCTTTTTATAAGAGTTTTTTGAAATTATAATAATATTAAATTTTTTTNTAATAATATTAAATTTTTTTCCTTCAATTTCCTCTCTCTAAACCCCTTTGTTGTCTCTCAAATTTATGTCCACTTTCATTCAATTAGATTTTTATATATATATATATATATATATATATATATATATATATAGAGAGAGAGAGAGAGAGAGAGAGAGAGAGAAAGATGTATATATCTATATATACATATATATGAATACATGTATGAATACATGTACAAATATGTACATACTCTTATACACATAAACACAACCTGCCCAGTACATGAATGAATACGATCTCAGGACTCACAACTTATCCACATCTCACACTAATCAAAGAAACTTCTCTTTCTAAATAACAGAAGGTATTACCAGAAATTACAACTAATCAAAATGTAGAGAATAAGAGATTGTGTGGTGCCCAGTCTCACTGATAGGCCTACACACAGATCCTGTACCAAGGATTCAGAGATCACTGTGATAGAGGAAGCAGAAAGCTTGTAAGAGTCAGAGAAACAGTAAGTGTACTGTGATACTGTGTATCCTCGAAACTTCTGAGGGGCAGCACCCTCATCAACACAACTGCCTGAACAAGATCTAAATAATAATAATACCAAAGGAATGCTTCTTGGCAGAAATTGTTCGTTCATTCCTGGCCGTTCAGACCTGAAATAAACACACAGGAACAATGTTATTTGCAATATTATTTGGCCAATAGTTTAAGTATATTTCTAACTAGCTCTTACATCTTAAATTAACCAATTTCTATTTATCTGTGTATTGCATGTGGTTGTGGCCTACCAGTAAAGTTCTCTCCAGTATCCAGCATCTGTCTCCTGCAGCAGCTACATGGTGTCTCCTTGACCCCACCTACTCTCTCCTCCTACATCTTCTTGGAATTCCTGTTTTGCTATTCTGTGCTGCAATAGGCCCAAAGGAGCTTCTTTATTAATCAATGGTATTCACAGTATACAGAGAAGAATCACATATCACATGCTAATATGGAAGGTAAAATTTCTTTCAATGTATAACCATCCCATCAATTCTATTTCTCAGACTAGTCCTGACTAACTCATTACTCAACCCAAGATATTCCAAAGTCAGTGACTTGACATAACCAGCTTCCTTTACAGCTCATACAATAGTCATGCATGAAAACCCAATGGTACACTATTCAGAAGTCTATTGTCTGTTTCCTCCCTCTTGGTCTTATCACAAGGCAGTCTAAGCAATATAAAAGAATGACATAAAATGTAGGGTGATGAGGTTCCCCCATAAAATTAAGAGCTAAAACAAATGGAAATTATTTCAATTTATATATGTTATATGGTTTATGTAAGAAATATATCACAAAGGCTCTGCCACTTGACTATTTAGTCACTGTTAGGTTAAGTAGATATGGTCTTGCTGGAAGAAGTACACCATGAGAGGCAAGCTTTGAGAGTTCATTGCCTCACCATACTTCCACTTCATACACTCTGTTTCATACCTGAAGGTGAAGATGTGCTCTTTCGGCTTCTTGTTCCTGCCATCATGTCTTCTCTTTGTTGCTATGCATCTCTGCAATGATGGATTCTTATCCCTCTGTAACCATTTGGCAAAATATACTTTTTCCTAAACTTCCTAAACTGATGAGGGTGTTTTGTCACATAACAGATAGGTAACTAATACATGTGTTTAGTTGCAATGATAGCTGAGAAAGACCCTTAGCAAAATAAAACCAGAATTCTATCAATAAACTGTTATATGGCAATTTGAAACTGACACCGAGTTAATTTCTAGAGAAAAAAATCAAAAAGAAATTAAATAACAGAACAAAACCATTAGAGAGGGTACTGCAAAGCTCTGTAAATGTGGAGCATAAACACACAGGAGGTTTGAAAGAAAAACAATCTAAATAATAAATATATGATGATGAACTCTAAGGTTATAGATATTTACTGGGTAAGAAGAAGCAGAAGTCACTGTAGCATGCTTTCTTAATATATCAATTCAGTATGGTTTTTTCTGGCAGAAAAGATTTATACTATCATGAGCAAAGAAAAAAAGAACTTCATTTTACCTATAAAAGAAAACATCTTAAACTGAGCAGTTGTACAAGAAATAGTAATTATTGCAGGAACATAAACTGGGGAAAATGAAGTGACTTTACAGGAAAAAGAAGAAACTGATAGCATATATTTTATCCAACATATATGCAAAATTAGATTTTTATTATAGTCTTTGTAGAGTAATAGGCATTGTATTTTTAACTGACTATATTAAAGAAATACTAAGGCTCTTCAGAGGATCGTAGTTAGCTTTATGAGGATGACATGGGTGACTTTGAAAGGATATGAATCTTCAAAATTGCTTTGTCAATACCAATGTTGGAGATAAACATTGAGGTTAATGAACCACAAATCTAGCTTCATTATTCAAAAGTATTACTAAAATTTATAAATGTGTAAATGGCAGTCACTTTGAATTATCACCCACAGAAGTAATCTTGTTATGATCTAACATGTTTGAAGGTATGAGGCCACTTGTTTGTTCCCAGATGCTCAGCCGCAAAATTACCACACAGAAACTGTATTAATTAAATCACTGCTTGGCCTATTAGGTCTAGTTTCTTATTGGCTAGCTCTTAGATCTTAATTTAACCCATTTCTATTAATCTATGTATCGCCACATGGCTGTGGTTTACCGGCAAGTTTCCAGTTCGGCTATCCTCAGTGACAGCTACATGATGTTTCTCCACTCTGCCTTCTTTCTCCCAGCATTCAGTTTAGTTTTCCCCACCTAGCTCCATTCTACCCTATCACAGGCCAAGGCAGATTCTTTATTAACCAATGGTATTCACAACTTACAGAGAGGAATCACACAGATAAGGAATATAAAATGAATTCTCATTCATTTTATAAAATAAGATGAGAAATTAGAATCCTGGGTTTGAATTTTTCTTTCACTTTAATTCATAGTTGTCTTAACACTCTGTTTAAAATATACTATCTCTATGTACAGATGCAAGTGCTTTGCAAACAGTATAAGAGACTTTGTGCTGTTACATGCCTTTTTAGTTTCACTAATTCTTGCCAAATTATTATTGTTCCTATTGAATAGTTGGAGTATCCAAAAGTCTTCTTCAGTGTGTTTACACAGGAGTTAAGTGTTACAACTAAGTTTTGGAGTGAGAGCTGAGTTCAAGAGAAGAACAGAAGAACAGAAGATGTCCCCTTATCTGGATATACTTTGATTTGGATTTTATTAAAGCACCTGAATATAATAAGCTGTTAACTTTAACAGCTTTTTCTGATGCATGCATCTCTTCAGAACGTGAAATATTTCTCTGTGATATAAAGAAACTTCTATTTTTTCACTCTCAGAATCTCCAATTGATTGGAAAACTGTGACTCAGAAATGACAGTCACATCTTTAGCATCATTCAGTTAGGTATATCAGAATTAAGATTTGAACATTTCATGATTCCACACCAAATGACAAACCAACTACACTGTGCTCTTTTACAGAAGGCATCCTACAGTAAAAGCAGGTACCTTACGCTATTTTTTACTAGTATATCCTGTCACTGGCTCTAAGAATCTGTCTTCAATTTGGTCTCTCCACTGAATTTTACCAATGACAAGTTCACCAACTCAAATTTTAGAGAGCTTGACAAAAACGACTTTCTATGACAAGGGCTTGACCGTTAAATTTCTTTACTTTTCTTCTGACAAATTTGAGTGTGTTGAGTTCCAGAATGTTGCACCAGGACTGTGGTTAAGTATAAGAGAATAATTCATATCTTTGCACAATTATTTTCACTTTATTTTATAGGTAACATCAAGAGAAACATTTCATGAATCCAGAAATTTAAAATTTTAAATATTAAACCGTTTTATTAATAATAAGCTCACTTAAATTTTTCATATTATATGTTTATCTATAATGTTGTGCTTAGTTTAAAGTGAGTGAAACCACTTCTCTTCCAGACTTTTGAGACTGGAGGACACATGCCTTTGATCCAGATCGTGAGGCAGGACGATAGACCTTTATTGTGGCCTATACTTTCTGGGGAAGTCTTTATAAGGACATAGAAAAAAGAAAGTTTTGCTCTTTGTCTGTGTACTCTTGCATTCCTAGCACATGCATTCCTACACTGGCTTTGGAACCTAGTTTTTAAGGATTCTAGCACAACCAGAAGATCAGCTGAGACATCCAGCCTGTGGGACTGAGCAACTACTAGATTCTTGGACTTCATGTTCACAGACAGCCAATGTTGGGTAAAATGGACTTCAGCCTGTAAGTCATTACAAAAATTCCAAAAAGGGAGAAAGTGGGGGAGAGATTCACTACTAGTTCTGTGACTCTACAGAACCCTGACTAATGCACCAAGCAATTTTATAAAACTGAGAATTTAATTGAGCTTATAGTTTCAGAGGATTAAAATCCATGATGGTGGAGTAAAGGTCAGCAGAGGGAGGAATGGGCTGAGTCATCACATATTGATCTACCAGAAAGAGATAGAGAGCACACACATACATTAGGAGCAGACCTTTTGAAACCTCAGTGAAGTTTCTTAGTAACATAGCACCTCTAAGAAGGCAACACCTTCTAATAATGTCCAAACATATCCCCAGCTGGGGACCAAGTATTCAAGCATGTGACCCTATGGAGGCTATTCTCCTTTAAACCATCACATTCCACTCTCAGACCCCTTTAAAACTTATGGATATATTATAACAAAAATTGCATTTTTAAATTCCAAATTCCCTGTACTAACGCAGATCAGCAGCAAACAGGTGATCTCCACATTTGCTGTGGATAGAACAAGATAGTGAATTTAGGATTTTTTAAAAAGATTTATTTATTTATTTTGTTTACAGTGTTCTATCTGCATGTGCACCTACAGACAAGAAGAGAACACCAGATTTTATTACAGATGGTTGAGCCACCATGTGGTTGCTGGAAATTGAACTCAAGACCTCTGGAAGAACAATCAGTGCTCTTCAACTCTGAGCCATCTCTCGAGGCCCCTGAACTTAAAATTTTGAATTAAAACTCAGTTATAAAGGAGCCGGGCGGTGGTGGCGCATGCCTTTAATCCCAGCATTTGGGAGGCAGAGGCAGGTGGATCTCTGTGAGTTCGAGACCAGCCTGGTCTACAAGAGCTAATTCCAGGACAGGCTCCAAAGCCACAGAGAAACCCTGTCTCGAAAAACAAACAAACAAACAAAAAAAAAACAAAAAACAACAAAAACCAAAAAAGCCAACAACAAAAAAAAAACCTCAGTTATAAGCTGGAGAACTCAAATATGGCAAAGATGGTAATGGTGACTGCTTTGTTAGGGTTTATATTGCTGTGAAGAAACACCATGACCATGGCAACTCTAACAAAGGGAAAACAGTTAATTGTGATATTTTACATTTTCAGAGGCATAGTCCATTATCATCATGGTACAACATGGTGGTGTGCAGACAGACATGGTGCTGGAGATGTAGTTGAGTATCCTACATCTCCACTTGCAGGCAATAGGAAGTGGTCTGTTTCATAGGATGTGACTTGAGCATATATAAGACCTCAAAGTCTGCCTCCACAGTGACACATTTCCTCCAACAAGGCTAAAACTACTCCAACCTCCTAATAATTCCACTCCCTTTAGAGGTCATTTTCTTTCAAACCACGGAAGTCACCATCTGCCAGTCTGCCTGTAGATGAAACATTTGGGACAGTCCTTGATTCCTGAAAAAAATGCAGCCTGGTTCTATTAGTTTTCAATATCAGTTATTATCACCTGTGGGTGGCTGCAGCAAACTGAGCTCGAGAAAAACATCCAACAGGAACCATCCAAATGTTTTGGCTCTTTGTCCTGCACAACATCGTTCTTGTCTTAATTTGCTGTTGATTCATACTGGGGGTGGTGGGTAATCTGTACACATGTGGTATTGAAACTTTGAGTTTGTCCTCCTACTGTGATTCAACATAGAGTAGTCAGAATTCAATAGCTCCTAACCATGTCACAGGTCTATGGATTTGTAAAGTGTCTGGGCCCACCCTCGCCTCAGAAACAAGTTTATAAAAATAGATTTACTACCCTTTTTATGTAATCCCCATAGAACTTACTGAAAGATATACTAACTACAGATTTGGAACGAACTTGGGTTTGTACAGATCTCCTGTTGAAAGAGTAACAATATAGCAACAATAGACTCAAAGCCAGTCTGGACTTGTGTAGAACGCATTTAGTGTTGAAGGAGTATAAACAGCTATAGGCTAAAAGAAAGTAAGAAAACTATGTAGATTTAGAGGAACACCAGGAACAAATGGAGCCATATTAGATTAGAATAATTATATAACCCTTTGACACCTAGATGATGTTACACACTCATAAGCAATAACATTTATTATATAACCATAATCTGATATAATAATTTCAAGGCAGCAGAAACTAACAATTGTATCATCAGTATGATGAAAGAACTACCCATTCTATCATCAAAGTCTTAGAAGGAGAATTTAGAACAAACTGTTCAAAGAAAAATTCACTCTCAAGAGAACAACTCATTTCCTGAGCAAAGAAAATTAGCAAAAAGATAAAGGCAATTTTAAAATTTAGCCACATATCGTTTATCTGAAAAATATGCTAGTAGAAATTAAAAATATGATGGAAAGAAAAAGAGATGAAACATTAGGAAGAATCTCAAGGACATTAAAATAAACCAGAAAGGAAAAGAAAAAGAATCAGGAAAGAATAAAGCTTATAGGTTTGTGTTTTTATATTAGTACCTATTTTAAGTCTTATTTTTCACTTACCCTGAATAGCTTATTTAGACACTTGTAACTTGCTTAAGCTTTCCAGATTTCTTCCCCATCCTGGAAAAGTATCCAGGCATCTTAATCTTTATATATGTCTTTCTTTATTAAAAATATTTTTTCTACATCCTAACATCTTACAAAATTTTTTGAAATACTATAATAACATTTGTACAAGTTTACCAGGCACATTTAATATTAAATTTTTGGAGAATTTTTTTATGTTTCTAGAAGAATTTAACAATGTACATCCCTCCTTATAAGACCTCAATCACAAATATAATTTCCATTTTAAGCCAAAGCTCATTCTGGGAGACAATTCAGTTTTTACAACATACATACAGAACATGGACAAGAGGTGCTGAGAGAAGGGGAAGCATATTGAAAAACTTGCTGGCCATGACCAAAAAATTCATTTCCTCCCACTGCAGTCCCACCTTGAAATCTATCAAGTATTTATGATGAAATTGAACTCATGACTCTCCTAATTTTTTTTATCAAAGCTATTACATTTTGTTGTTTTATTTTTTATCTATTTCATGTTTTGCACAATCCAGAGAATGAGCTAACATAGACATGCTTTTGGTTTTCAATAAGTGTAAATAGCAAATAAAGAGAATCATCAGACACATAGGAAAACATTCTCCAATCTGTATTTACAAACTTCCCTAGAATGAACCACAGAAGACCTGTAAATGCTATTGCATTGTAGTTAGGAGTTGAGAAGTTTCTAGGCAGAAAGACTTCTCCATGGATAAGAACACCATTAGTCTTTTTCTCCACAGCATGAGAAGAGTAATAATATTTTTCTGGAAATAGCTAGCCTTGTGTCCACAATGCCTTTATTCTTGAGTTGTTATGTTGCTCTTTACTTCTGTGTCACCAAGTCAAGGGTCAGCCTAACCCAGGACAGGAATTTGAGAGGACATTTTGAGATAAATATGCTTGAGTCTGAAATGGAAGGGCTAAACCCTATCTTCAGATCCAACATATCAGCTTAAACAGCACAGGAAAACTTGCCAATAGATGTATACATACAAGGCATTTGCTTCTCTGTAAAACTGGAATCAGTGACTAACAACAGATAGGAAACATGCTGTTGAGTCCTGTGATAATTGTCTGGATCCAAGGCACCTGTCCTTTTTATCACCAGGATAGAAGTGTCCAGATGAGTGTTATCTTCAGAGTCTAGCATTGGGAATAGAAACTGACAAGAGACAGAGAGCATTTTCATGACTTTTAGAGTGCAATAAAAGACAGAACATTTGACTTTTAAAGAGTTGTGTTCTGCTTTCTTTAAGCTTTAAGAGCATTGGTGACTGACGATCTCTACTCAGAAACAAGCTGACAGGGGTATGTGTCTTTATCAGTGTCTAACCTGAGAACCTTCCTGACAAGTCCTGAAATGACCAACTGCTTGAAAACCTGTATGTACAGTCAATGGGTCTGTGTGCATGCATGCATGTGTGTGTGTCTGTCTGTGTGTGTGTGTGTCTGTGTGTGTATGTCTGTGTGTCTGTGTGTCTGTCTGTGTGTGTGTGTGCATGTGTGTGTGAAAACAGAGGCAGACAACCTGACAAATGTGACAAGTACATTTCTTCCTGTATAAAGCAAGGTTCTATCTTTTGTCCTTCCTTTGAGCAAGGGCAGCAAGGATATTCAGAGATCTAGGCCTTTGAACATTTAGGTCAGAGTGCTTCTCTGGGGATTCATTTTCTATGAGCAAGGATTCTTTTTTAAATTTGGTATCAGGGTTTGCTAACTCCATCCTGCAGGGTTTAGTGTCCTCTGAATGATATCATGGGTAAAAGAAAGGTTGAACATAAAGAATTTCACTGGACTGTTCCTGTCCTTTACAGAAAAGATGAACAGGTAGAGAAAACTTTTTCCTAACTCCATTGGTGTTTAAGTTGCTCTAATTTTCCAGGAGGTAAGTCATTGGGAACTCTGAAAGTGGCATCCATCCCCATCTGTAAAGCACAATTGGGAGAAACCAATGGAGGGGAGACTTTTTGAGTCTCGGGCCAACATCTGGAGACATTCATCTTCTAGTAAGCAAATGGGAAGCTGGCAGACTCAAACACCCTTAGACTGGTTCCCAGTTTAGAACTGATTCAAGCTTATCCAAATCTCCAGTTATGACTCCTGCCCATTTTCACTTAAACCCTTGATCTTATTCTTGGAAAATGTAAGTTCTCTTCTAATCTTATTAGTGAGAGATATCAAGGTGAGAAGCCCTGAATCCTAATCAATAGATACTTTAACCTTGACCTTGTTTGTAGGACAGATCAAATTAAGAAGTCCCTAGCCAAAAAGTTAAAACGTTTTCTCTTTTCCAGAGGCTACATAACTTTAAGGTCCTGTTATTTGCAGTGATGTAGTGCCAAGTAACCTCTGGTCTCATGAGGATGAAAGTGGGACCTCGAAACATTACAAGTAGTAGCTGGGACAAATGACAGCTAATGAGATAATACCAGGTCCTTCACCTGAAACAAATTTTGAGAGCTTCTAATAGGGCAAGGGAGAGATGAAAGTTACCCATTATTCCTGATGAAATAGAAATGGAAGCTGCTCTTCTGTAGAATCTCCCTAATCTCATGGTCATCTTCTTAATCTGTAAAGCCATACTGCATTTTTAAAATGCAGATAGGGAGAAAGCATCAATAGCATGTACGGTAACTTTCTTTTTATTTAAAGAGGACTGTGTAGGTTAGGAAAGCCTCCTTGAAATTTACCACATGCACACTCAGTTCAAATAGCTGTAATCCTGAGAATGCTAAACAGAAAACAACACTAGGATAAACTAAACAACACAGGCAATACTGAAAGAAATAAGAAAGTGGTGGCATTTGAGTCTTTCTTTCTTCCCTAAACTGTCTCCTTGGCTGTGATTGAAAGGTGAAAGCAAAGGCAAGATAACACAAATGTGAAGCAAGGGAGTTGGAGAAAGAACATTCTATCTCAGTTAGAAGAAAATGAGACTGGAGCTACAAACAGTAATAGCAGGGACTAAGGCCCAGCAGAAACTGCATCTCCAGCCTTTTGTCCAGGGTAACCTCGTGCCTTGGCTGGAGCAGCTGTTTACTGGCAGCAGCTTGTCCTCCTCCTCCTCCACCACCACCCTCCACCTTCTGTTAGTTTATCCTTTACATCCCTGTAAGGATTGGTGCTTAACAAATACTCAGCCCTGAGCTGCTGAAAACTTCAGAGTAATAACTCCCTATGTTAGTAAACTAATGCTGGAGGCACATGGCCAGAAAAAGTCTTGAGTAACCTGATCTAAAACAACAGTTCAAATTTAAAATAAAACAAAAATCTAAAATAAAAAATATGGAAATCCAGTATCACCTCCTTCATCTAATGTAAAAAGGGATGTAGTGATCCAAAGCTCAGTGGATCTGGGAAGTAAATGAAATGCTGTTATTTGGTGTATTTTATGTGGATATATTAACCAAGATGGCAGAAAAGTCGCATAGCTATTGGCCTTTGTAAGATATTTTTAAGCTAAGATAGGGGCCATGTCACATGGTTACCTCCATCATAAGGAGGCCACCAGCCAAGATGGCAGCAAACATACTTTCTGTTTGTGGTGAGTTAGCTCCATAGTTGACTGAACCCATCCTCCATCAGGGTATAAGTCCCCATGTAATCCATATTATCTCCCAGATAAAATGTTGACCAGTATATCCATTTTCTATAAATAAATAAATGAAAAAAGAAAGAAAATGTCTTTAGTAAAGTTTGTATAGATATAGAGACAGGACCCACAGCCTCAGCAGATAGGATGTAAAGAGAACTGGACAAAAAACAAAGAAAGGAATTCTACAATCACAGTTCAGAGAAGCAGAGATAAAGGTAGCTGTTAGAGTAGCTGGAATCAGTGTGAAGTTTCTCTCAGACAGCTTCTGGCAAGGAGAAAGGAGAAATTTAGCCATCATACAAATTTTAGTTTAGAACAATAGTGGTCCTATCTCAATCTCAGGGATACACAAGAGACAAAGGAACAATAAAGATGCAGGCCCTCAATAAATTAAAAATCTTTTGTTTGTCTGAAAGTGAATGGTGATTTCCCAAATTATCTTAAGGAATATCCCTACCTTTAGCACCTGGATCAGGTTTCCCCTTGATCAGTATGAGGTCACATGTCTGTAGAGCCAGACTTGGGGTTAAATAGTGGAGTCTTAGTCTCTATTCATAGGTCCCTACTCACAAAAGAGCTTAATTTGCTTCCTAAGATATACAAACATTAGTATTAGAAGAAAATATAACTAAGAGGGCTTTCTTAGTTAGAAAGAAGAAAAAAATAAAGTTACCAGCACTGTTCCAGGGGGAGGGCATGGTACCAGGAACTGAAAAAAATCACACCTTCCTATCCTTCAGGTTTGGTACAGTTTATCCTCAGCTTGATGGCTCCTTGGTACTCAGAAGAGAAATAATATCCCAAAATATCACTACTTCTGAGTCTTGATTGGGGTCATCTTCTCTGACAATTAAAATTAAAAGACCTGAAAAATTTTGAACCTAACAGGTGGTCATGGGGAATGCTCAGACACAGAATCAGACCTTAAAGAAAAGCCTTTATTTGGAATGAGGAAATAAACATAGGAAAGAAACAACCACTGCAAAGCATACAGGGGAACTTCAGAGCTGTGTGTGCAAATGCTATAAAACCCAATCATCCTCAAATCAGTATTACGCTATATATAAGGTAAAAGTGTAGTAATTCTGGCTTGGACTTAGTGGACAGCAATAATTGTTTCTCCTTCCATATGCCTTATTGTAATGAGTGAAAGCACAGCCATTCTTTGTCATCACACAGCCTATGGAAGTTTGATGACACTCAGGCATGAAGCTTTGTAGTTTTAATGCATGATGATCTCAGATTCTATATTTCCCTTCTTCCTCCTTCACTGTGATCTTGTCTGTCGTCAGATACCATGCTACAGACATTTAAAATGTCAATTGCTAAGAGTAAAGAAAGATGTTTCTGTATCTTGTGAAAATCTCAAAGATCCTGTATCCAAAACAGCGATTATATTTTTGACAACATGATACTGTATCAATGTCTCTCTGTTAGCTGTTGTGAAAAAGTTATCAAATGATTATCAAATAAATATTCAACTGGGAGATGGCATATGTACAGAACACCAGAAAATCAGACTTTCTCTCTGAGCCATGATTTCACTATGTATCGCAAGCTATTCTTAGATTCTCAGGGCACACCATACTAGCGTCAAACACTCCTAGCTCTGCATCTTATGTTTTCGAAAGACTATAGCACACTCCTGTGTAAGACCACAAAAGTCAAAAGTACCATTTTTTTAGATGTTTCCTTTGAGACACATTGCATTCATTATCCTCCTAAAGGCATTGTTATTTCCACAATTATGGATAGTTTCAGCTGTCATTGACTTGTAAAAATGGATTAAGCTTCTCACATATATCTGGACATAGGGTTTCTCAGTAGATAAACTTGTGTGATATTTATAAACTATTGAATGTTTCCTATAGGTTATTGTTTTCTATTGCTGTAATCTACAACCTTAAGAATATCTTTTCCAATATGCACTTTGTCTCTACTACTTATTTTTGCCAACAATGCATGCTATAGCAACATCCAATTGTACGTATTTTGTATAGGTGTGTTTGTGTTTCTTGTAAACATAAGCCTATAAATCAAACTATCAGCTCATAAAAGTCCGCAAATGTCCAAATTTAAATATATTTTCAACAAATTTTCCAAAATATGATATTTTATATTGTCATAAAATTAAAAATTGCTACAGGCATGATGACACAAAAACATGACAGTCCCAGAGGCAGGAGGATAAATGATTTGAAGACAATCTGAGCTATATGGTGAGTTCAAAGCTAATCCAATCTACCCAAATGGACTCTTCTTGAAAACCCAAGCGATGAGAATGTAGTCAGGTGTCAGAGCATGCAGAAGGCCCTCTGTTTGGCCCCAAGCACTCGAAAGAGGGCAAAGTGAAGATCCTATTTCCCAATCCTTGACACTGCTTTTTAGACTGTGACAAGTATAGTGGTTACCCCTTTATTTATCTAATAACTAATAATGAGAAAGATTTTTTCATATGTTTATTGGTCAGTTAACATGTTTTCTTTACTGTTGCTTGCTTCGCTTTTCTTCACATATTATCAGATGGTCTATGAAAAAGTTGCTTTCATTTTCGGTTTGCACAGATTCTGTTACATTGAGTTTGGAATTTTTTTCTCCCACTCTGTGGCTTGTACTTTTCTTTTACACATGAAAGAAATCATATATCTAACACAAAGTCCTGGCAACCAGTAAATGTGTGGAGCTAATAAACAAATGATGGGACATGATCTTTACTGAAATATTCCATCAAGCCTGCCTATACCAGTGTGAGTTAGAAGTCAAGTCTCAAAAACACAATATAACAAAAAATCTTCTTTTGATTTAAGAACTACATGACTAAAGAAATGCACTTAAAACTATTAAAAGGCAATCATTTCTAAAACATTTTAATTTTTAAATTGTCTTGACAGTTATTTGACATTTAAATTATGTCAGAAAATTACAGAGTTTATTAAGGCTTCCTATTGTCAAATCTATCAAACTGTAATATATATCTCTTTTCAGGTTGAAATAATAAAGGATAATCTAAGGAAGAAGACACCCCTTTAAAGATTAGCCTTTAGCAGTGGCACATGCAAGTGAGCCTACAATGATTTCACTATTGCAGTCAACCACTGACATCTATTGGCAAAACTAAGCTATACAGGATTGGCTAATGCAAAAGCAGACAGGATTTTTAAATTACCTTATTTTAAATATTATATTTTCTTTAAATCGTGTTTAGTGATGGTTTGGGTTAAGTAAGATAAGACCCCGATTATTTGAAACACAGAACTCCAAATATGAAAGTGAATTGCTAAAAGTGGCACAAATAACCTTATTTGTCTTTAGATCAAGAGTACAAGTTAGTAGAAAAAAACATTAGTTATTAGAAGAAGATTTGAATTTAAAAGAACAGAGAGGTTAAGCTCAGCAAATACTGCTGTCAATTCTCAAAAGAGACAAGAAAAAACATAATACTTTTCAAGCAAATCAAATCACCAAGGTTTTCATTCGGTGTACATTCATGAGCTTTCATTCATACTCAAATGCCTTCCCCAACTTTTTTTCCCACCAAGAATGATTTTCTTAATTTATATCATGACAGTTCCCAGAAATCTATCTCTTCAGGATACCAGTGTGATAAATGATGGCTTCACACTAGCAAGCTTATATAATATAATAATTCATTCACACTTTCAATAATAATTTTAATTATTAGATGCTATAAACAGTATGATGCATTACAATATAAAAGTAAGCCACTCCCTGAAATCCCAGCTTGCCTACAACTTAAGGGAAAATAATAGAAAACATGAAATAAAGTATATAATGTGTCAGTGTTATTGCATTTTGACAGATAAAATAAAGCTGTAAAGAGGGCAAAGATAATTAGAAATAAAAGCTGCATAATGTCATCAGTTAGAAATTTCTTGGTCTTATTAATTTTTCTTTGACATTGAAGTGAATCAGGAGAGGGAGTAAGTCAAGGGAACGGCCATGAAAAGGGGATTCAGAAGGAGGAAGAAGCAAGTGCAAAAGTGACAAGAAGTGAGGACATTTAGAAAGGAAAACCAGCCAACAGATCAGTGTTACTGGGACACAACAAACATTGTGTTTTAATGAGACAATACCAGAGAAGAGACAAAGGACAAATTCTACAGGGTTGTATGTCCCTTAGAGGATATGGTTTAACACTGAGTGAAGTAGAGAGCCATGTTTTCCAAGTTTTCAATGTGGTAACTGACTTTACAGAAGGGTAAATATATAACAACAGAGGAAATGTTAGGCAATGAGTATTCTTTCAAAGTAAATTTGCGAATAATTGGATAACTGAACTAAAGAAGAATGAGAAAGGCAAGAAAAGGCTAGAGGGCTAGAGGAAAATTCTATAAACAAAGACAAAAGACTAATTCTCTCTCTCCCTCCTTCTCCATCCTTGACTCCCTTCCTCTTCCACATCTAGAAAACAAACAAACCAACAAATGAAAACCAAAAACAATAACAAAACCCTGATGGATAGCATACATTATCATTTATTTTCACTTAAATATAGTTTAATGAAAGATTCTGACAAGATTCTAAACTCAATAGAATGAAATTTCTGCTTCCAGATGATTTATAGGACCAGAATTGCTACAAATGAGAAATATTGCTAACTTTCCTACTGCATTTCAGATGCATAACAAAATGCTATTTTGATTTAACATAGCAATATAAAGTTGAATCATTCTCTGTGCTCATCTAGTAAAAACGTTCTCTGAAGTTTTCCCTCGGGTCGTAGAGCTTTACTTCTTAGATCCATGTACCATTTAACTCTAAAATTTCAACTGATGACTACTTAGTAACAACATAATAGTGTAAGCTAATTAGCCCATCCTGATACCACAGTCAGATCTGGATCCTGAATGGAGGAGTACAGACATTCAGTGGAAGCAATTTTCATCGGGGTTTGCAATGCAGATATTTGGTTTGTCTTGAATGCATTGTGTTGGCCAAGTCACCTGTGAGCTACCTCTGTATCAATTATGAGTTCCAGATTTATAATCAGCAGCTCCACATGAGACACTGTGGGTGGCACACTCTCATTTCCCTAGCTTCCTTCCAGTGCTGTTTTTTCATGGATAATGGCTCATAAAGTCTTTGGAAAGACAGTTATCCATTATATGCAGATTTCTGTGAAGAAGTTCGTCAGCAATTCCATCCCTGCAAACACTGCCCTAAACTGTTTGGAAAATAATTTTCATCCAAACAATTTTTCATCACTTCTGTTTTATTTTTATTGTTGTGGGATGGGACCAAAGATTGAAAGCTGCCAGAGAAGCAACTGACCCTGAACTTCACCCCAACCCTTTTAAATGACTGATTACTTACTGCCCTTACTGTATTCTTTGTTTTATATATTATTTCTGAGACATCCCAAATTCACTGTTGTGTCTTCTTGACCATTACAACATTTAAATTTTATATGTCTAAATTAGTAACTTTTCAGAAATAGCATACCTTAAATGAAAACTAATTTTACAAAGCAAGAAATTATTAATAACAAGTGTTTTAAAACTAACTCTGTGTGTGAGTGAATTGCGTGTATGTGTGTGTGAGTGTGCTTGTGAATGTGTGTGAGTGTGTGTGTGTGAATGTGTGAGAGTGTGTGTGTGAATATGTGTGCGTGTGAGTGTGTGTGTGTGAGTGTGTGAGAGTGTGTGTGTGAATGTGTGTGCGTGTGAGTGTGTGTGTGAGTGTGTGAGAGTGTGTTGTGAGTGTGTGTGAATGTGTGTGCATGTGAGTGTGCCTGTGTGTGAGAGTGTGTGCGTGTGTGCTCCTAAGTTCCTGAGTGCCTTTAAAACTGCCTTACTTTCACTTTCTTGTTTCTACCTTCCATTTTCAATATCCTTTGCTTCTCACTGGATTGTGAATGTGCCCTTTCCCGATGTCTGAAAATCTTTCAACCTTCACCATTCATTCTAAGAATCAGCAATACGTTATGTTTTTATAGAACCTTTCTTCCAGGGAACAGAGAGTGTTTCATATATATTACCACATTCATCCTTAAAATTTCCCTCACAACACCCATAGCCCTGACTGAAGTATGCCTCCATCGAAACCTCCAGCCATTTCTTTAGTTCTTCCTTCCTTGGCTGCCTTTTCTATAAACTCTGTAAATCAGTTTCAAAACCCAGTGTCTGGAGAAAATATGCATAATTCTATCACTCAGGTGACCTTTCTTTCGAACCCTATGCTGAGAATTCACAGCCTCTGTTTTAAGGCTTTGCCTGTTCATGGCAAGTATTAAGTTACTAAGATTTTACCAATTTTCTCTTACTTTTCTTCAATATAGTGAAATAATCTCCCTTTATAACATATTGTGACTGTCTCCTTTTTTTTGTAACCATGTCACTTTTGTTCATTATAAATTATATTTATATCCCTCTAGTTTATTTTTCACTAGTAAGGTCATATCCTAAGTTCTATTTGACTCTTATAGTCATTATTTTCCTTTAATTTTCCAAGATTTCTTTCTTTTTAATTTTCATCATTTATTTTACATCCTAGAACAGTTTTTCCTCCCACCTCTTCTCTCCTGCCCTCCCACCCCTCTGTTCCCAGCCCTCAATACACTCCCCATCCATTTCTGTGTAGGAAAAAGCATGTTAGTTTGCAGTAAGACTGTGCACCTCCCATGTATTAAACTGGGCAATGTGACACAGTATTAGGAGTAGGGTCCTAAAAGTCAGTAAAGGAGTCAGACACAGCCCTTGTTCCCACTGTTAGGAGACCCACAAGAAGACCAAGTGACACAACTTTCAAAGCAGAGTGTTTAGGTCAGTCCTCATATCCATCTTGACTTTGTATTTTAAAATATGCTTCTCCCAGTAGGGATAGCTGGCATTTGCTTGTATGTACCATGTGGCAATCTGTTTGGCAAATGCATAAATGGACTACTTAATCTACTCTTCACTACACACATAAGAGCTTCATCCTACTGCCTGTTTATTAAAGACAGAATATAAAGGTCTCCAAAAAGAATAACTAAGCTAAGGACATACATGCTGAGTGGATGAAGATTGGTTTGTGTTCAAGTGCATTCATATTTGACACTCTGAATTTCCTAAGCAATTGTTATGCACTAAAAACTTAAAGAAAACTATATAAGGGTTTGTATTGTTTTGCTTTGTTTTTTAACAGGATTCATCAATCATCTACAAAATTGTTATACTGTATCTGGAGACTAAATTTCAAGTTGAAAATGGCTTTGAAATTTAGAATAAAATCTGACTACTTAGAGAAGTGTATCAATATTTAAGAGTGATAGTTCTTTGAGACTCAAAACTAAGTCACACTCTTTAATCTCACTTAAAATAGTTGAAAATTTTCCCTATAACTGAGGACTATACCTAGGATCTTGCACTTCAGCAGTAGGTTCAAATAGCCAACCTCTGAAGTATATCCCTAACGCTTTCCGAAAATATTGTTTTTGAAATGGGAAGTCACTAAAATCCCAGGCTGGTCTTGAACTTGTAATCTTACTGTTTAAGCCTCTAGAGTAGCTGTGATTACAGTCCAGCAGCACCAAGTCCTGAACATTAAGTACACACCAATAGGCATTTTTTACATATGTGTATTTGCATTTTAATTTCATGTGTGTGTATGTGGAATAAGAGAACACAGGTATACTGGTGTGCTTAGGTTGGAGGCCAGCATTGGGTGTCTTCTTCAACTTCTCTCCACCACAGATTTTGAGATAACATCTCTCACTGAACCTAGAATTCACCAATTTAGCTAGGCTGGCTGGTCAGAAAGATCTAGGGATCTCTCTGTCTTCGCTCTCTCAGCGTTGGAGTATAAGATAGTTTGTGTGGTTAGTAGGGATCCAAACTCAGGACCTCATACTTGCATATCAGATGCTTTGCCACCTAAGACATTTTACTAGACCCTGGTTATGTACATTTACTAATCACACAGAACTGTTAGAACTTAAAAGAAATCTTATCCTAGATGTGTTTGATTACTAAGCTGTTATTACACTTATTTATTTATTCATCCATATGGAAGCAAAAGGACAACTTGCTAGGGTCAGATATCTCGTACACAGGAATTAAAATTGAGGTTATCAGGCATAGAAACAAGTGTCTTTACCCACTAAGTCAAATCATCACCTTATCAGTTTGCTTGCTACTTTTTAACTCATACCATAAAGAACACAATGGTTTGGTTAAGTTTATCTTCAGTTCTTAAGAAGAATAGTCATTAAAGATGATCTCACTATAGTATCTGGTAGATTGATATAAAAAAAACTTTGAACAACCTCAATAGCTACTGTGACTGTATATTTCTAATTCATATTTCAAGTATCTCCTATTACTCTAAATCTTTTTTAAATAGTTTGACAATTTTCTCCAATGTCTTCTTTTGATAAAGATGTTCTTTATACTTTGAAAGCTTTTAAGTATTTTACGTGTCCTCCAGATGCACTTTGAGTAAGTGAAACTAAAGAATAATATATGCAGATGGAAAATGAAAGATGAATTTCCCATGCAAACATTTAGACCATACAAAGCCATGCAAATACAGACTTCAGAAGGAAAATTGTTTGTCATTTTTTTTCAAATTGATCTCTGTCATCAGAGTACAATTGCAAAATAAAGATTTACATTTTTTTGAATGAAAAAATAATTTACATACCACAGGATAAATGACTTCACAGTATGAAGATTCTAGGACACATATTCAAGCAGTAGAACATTAAAAAAGAGACCAGAAGACTCAGGGTAATGAGGGGATTTGATTTATTACAACTTGGTAAAAACACCACCAAAATCCTTCAAACTAAAATTTAAATATTTTGAGTATGGAACGGATTCAGTGGTGTTTAGAAATTAAACTAAAGAATAATGTGGTTATTTGAGGATTGTTCATAAAATAAATATATGTATATGGTAGGGAGCATGTTAGTATAGAAAAGTTACTAATTTGAAGAGAAATACACTAAAGAAACAGGGATCCTCGCATCTTTTCTGAGATCAAGGACCACCTCAAGGGAACAAGAAGTGGCTTTCCCTGCAGCACATTTGTGTGAGTATAAAACGATTTCAACTTTGTTATAAAAAATGAACTTACCTCAAAGGGGAAGCTGATGACATTTAAAGATAAAAGTTCCAGATATTTGATCATATTCATCAAACTCAGCAAGATGAGAATCATAAAATGGAAAACTTTTACAAGCTAATCATTTGGTAACAAATAATATATTGTCCCAGAGTGTCAGAGCACTGAAAACTCTACCACACAGTTTGATTCAAATTTGAAAAGGAGAGTTGAACAAAGTATGATATCAGACATCACGGGAGGAAAGAAGAGTCAAGGTGCAGAGCCATAGAACCCAGAGAATGATAGCACAAGGATGGAAGGAAAAATACCATCTTTTCTCCTTTATTTTCCCAAGGAACAAAAGACTAAAATAAGTAATAAAGACTTCATCAAGGACATAGGGAGATAATTATCAAGCTCCAAAATAATAAACTAATTTTTTTAATGTGAAGAGGATGTTACAAATAGCATTGTACACTCTTTATGTGACATCTTCTAGATATTTTTGCAACTTAATTGACTTAGACCATGAAATCTTTAGTTTTTAAAAATAGTCAATACATATTTAATTCTCAGTTTAATAAAATCTGATAGTCAATACTTGCACTCCTGCCTTGAGATGAAATTGTTCCTTATCTGTGTCTCTACCTCCATGCATTACATTAGTGTTTATGTGTGCACAATTATATGTGAGAAGTTAATACCATGTGCCAAATTTCTGACAATTCTTTTAATCTCTTTCTAAGATTTGTTGTATTCTAAAATATTAAATTTTAATATGTCTACCATTTAATGTCTGTTTTCAAGAAGTAAATAAAAATATTAAATATATATTATCATAAAAAGAAACCTAGTCCATAAACCTAGAAATATCAGTTATGCCTTCAGATATGCTGAAGCCACAGAATTCACAAAGTAACCATATTAATTACTTATGCTAATTGCTTCTGAGCAATTGGGAAAGAAGTAAAAGTTTAACCTTGGTTTGGGAAGAGACATCACAAGCTCTTACTCCTCAGCCCACTTAGTATTTCCTGTCTCTAGAGGTTAAGCTATGGCCCTCCCAGAGCAAAAGAATCTGGTAACAATTTTGTGTTGAGGCCATTCTTTGTTTTAGCTGTGCCATGGTATTGTTCTCTCTTAAGACTTTTCTTCTAGTAGAGACTCAGGGATAAAGGTATAAATTAAAGAAACACTCCAAAGTCAAGTAAAATTGAGTTCCTAATTAAGCTATTTTCTTATGGGCAATTTCTTTCAAAGGTCATTCCAGTACCTTAACAGAAATGGATTCATCACTGTTCACACTCAAGAAAAAGATTGCCTAATAAAAAAGTAAGACTTTTTTATTTAATTTTGTTTTGAAATAGTAATTCATTCAAGAACTTTTACAGGTTTTTAATAATTCTATTTCATCATCTCAACAACAGCAACAATCTGCCAACTTTTCCACTTAGAAGTAAAGCTTTGAGCAGCCATGAAATCTACCTGTATCAAATGAACAATGAAGAGGCAGAGTCTGGAGTGAATAAAACCTTTAAATATGACAATTCGTTTCAGTTTTAACCATGTAGTTTCAGAACAGTTTTCTAGAAAAAAAACAACTTATAAAAACAAACATAAGAAACATAAAATGTGTGTTTCTTCTTTTTCTTCCATTAGTTATTTTAAAAGATAAAATAATCCCACAAAATTACTATTAGAGCAGGACTCTCCATGGAATTCTAGTTAAGGCTATGAGCCAAGTTGTAGTGTGTGATGAAGCAATCTTGCTTATTTTTTAAATCATGTTTATGAAAGTGAAAAACTGTGATTTAGCAAGAAAGATAGAATCTGAGGGAAGCCATTTTTAAATAAACACAAAGGTCAAAGTTGAAGCTAGTATTGCTTCAGATCATACCATTTGGTATACATGTTTCTTTATATATATACTCCCTGTGTTCATGGCTACTAAATGAGAGCTATACAATGTAGAAGCTGAGAGTGATGGCATCTGTCAACACTTCTAATCATGTTTGTATAGTTACAATAGGATTATTCAACTGTCCATGCCTTCTTCAGAAGTGCTGATAAAGGGAAATCTGAAGGAATGTGAGCACATTAATTGCTTGGAGGTAAAATTATTTTGATAAAGAAAAAGTAAGGAAGGCATATTCGGTAAAGTGTAAGACAAATACCATAACATGGGTAAAGTGTTGTCAAATGCACAAGGGTGGTTGAAACATATTAAGGAATCACAGTGAAGTTCTTTTTTTTTTTTTTTTTGGTTTTTCGAGACAGGGTTTCTCTGTGGCTTTGGAGTGAAGTTCTTTACATGATGACAACTATTTAAATTAGTCTAAGACTGACAGACTAACTACAAAACACATTTTGCAAAAATATATGCAGACCCAATGCTCTGCATTACAATTGTGGCATGGGGAGCTGAGATTCAGAGCGCTCCATCTTGAAGAATTTCAGACAAAGAAAATTAAATGGAAGTGAGAGTATAAGACCATGAGTTGAATGTCTCCACGACTTTTGCATTAGAAAACACATGTGTTCTACAGAGATACTAAAGATGGGTTCAAGATACTTGGAACATGATTTTTATGATTTTATTGAATTTTCTGTTTTTCATTAGCATTTCCAGAATAAAATGAAAATAATAAATAACACAAGGGGCAAGAAATGAAAATACTCAAGATCTTTTTTTCAATTTAGCTGACTTTCATTATTTGTATTTTCATCATTTGCATTTTTCTTCTTGGAGTCTGAAAAGCAAAACGAACATAAAGATTAATTATAACACTTAAGAATTTACAAAGATTTTTAATCTCTATGTCATTTATAAAGCCTTCAATTAACATATTTTCAAAGAATAGACCATAATATTTATATAACTACCTCTAATTCACCTAATTAATTATCTGTTTTGAAATTGAATTCACATACTAATGAAGAAAGATCCTAATATTTATTTCTAAAGCAAAATCTTCACATCTTAAATACATATTTTAATACTTAGTAATAAAATTAAGCCTATATTCACACTAAAACTACCTTATTCTGTTACATCCAGAATTCTGTTCAGCCCCACTTTTCTACTAACTGCTTCTTTGGAAGATAAAAGAACAATATACCTTGATTTTCCAAGAGAAATAAACTCTTTGAAACTGTCCATCACCTAATAAAACCACCAATTTAATTACTTTTCCATTCTTAAGACTATAAAATGTTCTAATTTATAACTGGTATTATGACAAGGACCTAATAAACTTATAATGACTTGACATTATGGCTGAATTTCTATTGGAAATAGAGGGAAGGTTTATGACTTGGGGAATTTCTAATCCCAATGCACATTGATGAAATAAAACTCATGTAAAATCCTTCTGATACTTGCTGTTTTCTAATTATAACTTCAGGTACTAAACACAGACACACAAAATAAAAAACCTGAAAACAAATAACTGAGGAAGCTATTAACACTTTATAAGAAGAAAGAAGTGTTTATTGATTTTATTTTATGTCTTTTAAATTGCTTTTACATAAATTATTTGCATATCTGTATATTATAAGAACATGATGATAACTAAAAGAGTTATTAGTTTGATGTAGAGCAGAATAAATCAAACTGCTTTCTAATGAATTGCATATAAACATGTTTTTGTATAATAACAAGAGCCCTGCTCTGAAGATAATGAGCATTTGGAATGTCAGTTTTTCATTTCTAATACTTAAGCAATTTTTTATTTCACACTGTAACAAAGAGAAAGAAGTGACTTTAAAAATAAAGCCAAAATCATAAATACACATTCACACATACTTCAACAAATAAATCATATATATGTATATATATCATATTTTAAAGGCATTTAATGCTGTATTTTTTATAATATACTTATAACTACACAATATGTTCACAGGAAATTAAAAGTGGACCTGCTAATCCAATATCTTGATTGTGCCAGGTCTCCAGGGGACTCTTCCAGGGGAAAAGACAGCCACACTGATTTTTCCCCTCATGGTGCTAAGAAGATGACTTATTCGGTAGCTTCTACTGAAACTCTAAAAGATCTACATAAACATGGATGGAAAGAATTCAGGCTGTTTAAGTTGGTTACAAATTCTGTACAATGAGAAACAAAACCCTATTACAAGGCCTTAATCAAACCTAATCGCTCTTAAACTCTGAGTACCAAAGTCCATTCCCATACTAAAAGGTCATTCCAAGGCCACACAAAGAATCCCTTGGGAAGGAATTTGCAAATGTCTACTAGAGATCTGGCTCTGGTCAATGGTATGTGTTTTATTGTTTCCAAATATTTTTAGAGATTAAAATCCTAAGTGTATTATTCCTAAATATATTGAAATGCTTGCAATCTAATGCTCCTCACATTTGAAATCTCAGAGACCCATAGCTTAGAGTATTCACTGTTTTTCAGGATTACCTTAAGAACAAAATCTTAAATCCCAGAACCCCATACTCAGCATACACCCTCACATTTTTAACTCCCAACTTCACCCTTGCTCTCTTTGCTCAACCTTCCCAAAGATTTATCAACCTAAATTTTCAATTGCTACAGTCAAGTTTTTCCTACTTAAGGAATAAAGTATTTAAGCATACTAGAATTGAATGTTGAGTACAGAAAAAAAATCATAAGCAAAGCAAATTAAATAAGAATAAAATTTGGAGTTGAGATAACAGCAATATGCTCTGAGTCCTTTTAAGCTTTGACAAACAAATCATGATAATAAAATGTCAAGGCACGAAAATAAATAAGGGGTCAGTGTACGTTTAGTACCACCTTTGCAATTTAATGTACAACTGAAACTACTTCATTATAATTTTGTTTAAAAACTTCAGTGTTATGGTTTCTTCAGAGAGAATTCAACTTGTTAACATAAAATATAGGGGTGGAAATATTAGACGTAATAATGTTGCAAAGCAAGAAATTTGTGTTGGAGAAAAAGAATCTTTCTGCTTTGCCTCCTAGAAGCAGCTGCCTCTCTGTGCCTTTGCATAAAGGTTGGCCATGAAGGAAATTGCATTACTTTGCATGGCATCTGGTCAGGGAATGACATAAGCGCTGATTTGTTTTTCAGAAAACAGAAACTTGTTGTGTGACAAGGTGTGGCCAGCAGCAAGAAAAGAGAGAGTGCTAGGTGAGCAGTTATAGATCTACTGTGGATTTGTCACGCAGAGATTTTACTCTGGCAAAGTGAAAGACAAGATGAAGTAAGCCATGAAATACAAAAATAAATAGAACAAATGTTGAAAGGGAGGAAAAAGAAGAAAGTGACTCACAGATCTGCACTCAGAATATTGAGGAGACAGAAGAAAACAATGACTGAAAAGAGCTATATAAAAAGAAGTCATAGTCAAAGGATACACAACACTAAAGAAATTGCCATCATGAAAATCAACTCTGTGTACAAGGAGTGTACGCAAATTTAAAGGGGAGAAGTTACTTAAATAGATGACAAGTTTTCTGAGTAACTAAAAGGTAGAGTAATGGTACAAAAGAAGACGACCAAGAGGAGTTTGAGAAACACATGAAGACAGAATAATCAGCACCCACGATTGCAGACAAATGTAGCAAAAATACTTAAGTAAGTACTGAGATTTCCCACAATGAAAAAAATACATTCAAAAGGGAAATAGATGAAAGTGTGAATCATAAAGGTACATAACCAAGAGATTATTTACTATGATATTTACTGGAGAGATTACAGCACTATACTAAAGAATCTTTTCAAAAATTATAATCCTGTAAACAAAATACTAGCTTGTAATAATTAAAAAGAGACCATCATTTTGGGAGGGAGTGTCTGGTGGACACGGGAGATGCTGGAGGAAGGACGGGAAAATGAGGAAGTGATTATTGTGTTTATATTTTACTTCATTGTTCATATTCATTAAAACTGTAATTGATAAAGTAAATATACAGGTAAATGCAAACAGAAACTATTCATATGAACATGAGTATAGGGACTACAGACAGTAGGCTGAGAATTAGAGTTCACATCTCCAGCACTCACATAAAATGCCAGGTATGGCTGTGGAAACCTATAGCCAAGCGTTGGAGGGCAGAGATAAATCCTAAGAGCTTGCTGACCAGCCATACTACACAAAAGAGTTCATTCTAGACCTTCCTAGGTAGAATAATAGACAGGATCATAGAAAAAGGGAGCCAATTTCTTCCTTGACTTCTGCATGTATGTGTGTGCACCGACATGCAGGGCACATACACACATGCAGTGCACACAGGTACACATATACCATACACATTCCACACCAAAAGAAAAAAAAATTTTAAAAAATCAACATAGTTTTGTTTAAAAATAGATGATCAATGAATCTTGTCATGAACATTATTTGTAGTTCCATTTTTGATAAAATAAAGTTGGTTAAGTATTATAATCATGACAAGTTCTACTTGATACCCGCAGAATTTTCTTATTGCATGTGTTTTTATTTGGGTTTAATTATTGCACTACATTTGAGTACAATTTTTCCCTTTCTGAGGATTGTCTATGAAGGAGATTTATTTCATAAAAGTGTTCGGCATTGCCTGCTGCATTTAACTGAGATTTTCTGTTACAATAGTTAGAGAATTGAACTGAGAATCAAGAACAAGACTCTTGCTCCCTAAAGAATAGTATTTCACCTCAGTGTGAATTTTTCACAGAGAAATGGAAATAATGACTACATTTCACTTGGAAATTTACTCATAACAAAATAGAAATGTTCATGGAACAATATATTATGTATAAGTATACATACATACATATATACACATATTGCCAAAGATTTTACATTTAAAAATCTATATCTGTAAAAAATTATACTGGTTTAATGTATTTTAAATACTGCTCATCTTTTCTGACTTTAATAATTAAAATAGGTTAAACTGTGCCATGCTAAAGGCAAGCACATACAATCTATCACATGGCAGTGAATATCTTTATGGCAGAGTCAATTGCTCCGAAGTTGGATGAAAATAACAGTAAATTGATAGGTCTAAGAGCAGATAGGTCACGTAAGACTTCTTCAGCTATGGAAAACAATTCAGTGATGATAAGGATAAGCTCAGCCTCTTTGCATTTTCTTTTTCTTTTGGGGCGGTGTCTCACAATGTAGGTCTGGCTGAACTAGATCTGCCTTGGTAAACCAGGCTGACCTTCAATTCACAGGTAGCTATCTGTTTCCTCTGATATTACCTCCTCTCTGCCTTTAATTTGCACTGCTATGAGAATAAACATTTTATAGACTAAATCTCATACCATTTAAATTTTAAATAGTCCTTTTTGCTATGACTAAATTAGAAAAATGGATTCTAACAGAAAAATTTGACTCTCTTAAAGTTATCATATAAAAAGGAGTAATTTTCTAAATGAAAGATTATTATAATTTTTGATATACTACAGAAATAAACTATGAGTATTTCATGACTAACAATTAATATCCCTAAATATGGATCCTGCAATCACTGCACTTGAATACCCAAGACAATGGAATGGTTATTGACTTTATTGATTTACAACTCTGGCTCTTCTTTGTGTTACTGGAATGTGAAAATGCTAGGCATGGTACTAAAACAATGAGATGTCTTTTAATATAATATCACTTGGAGGAATGAGATTATTTTTAAATATTTTAATAGTTATGAGGAAAACAAGGATGGAGTGTTCTGTTTTACTGAGTGCAGCGGAAAAAGAAAGATGATTTCCAAATAGATTCTCTATATGATTGCCGTGTTTATCTTCTAATTTTAACTGCACAGCCTCTAGCTTTATAACCTAAGTGAGTGAAACATTTTCATACCTAAAAGAAGCACAGTAAAGATATTTAACTCCAAGTTATTTTATGGCATGGAAGTGATAATGACAAACAATTTTACAAATCAAAAACCAGTTTTTTTATGTGCAAGATATACTAACGTCCTTCCCATTCACAGTATGTTCGGAATCCCTCCTATGAGTCTTAGATATGTTTTTGAGTCAGGTTCACTCTAAGCAGTCATGTTGTCCTGATGTAATCCTGTTGCCTTGCTTCCCAGTGACAGTATCGCATGCATCAGGAGACCCTAAGCTTTAGAAGTAGTGCCTACATGTATAACCCCATCACGTAAGTCAACAAGGACAAGACTTGAACAAGCCATTTGCTCAGAGCAAGTGAATACTATAAATAAATTAGTACATATATGTATTTCAAATATGATAGTGAAGTCAAAAGATCCCATCAAAAAGCTCTGGCCTACTCACACAATTTCTTAGTTGCCTATAGTTTTCTGTGTAAGGCTGAGGCCTTGTGGGATTTTCCCCGTCTATTTTGGCATGTCTTTCAGTGTCATACTTGTTCGGATCATGCTTAGGCACTCATGCTGATGAGATTTTGGGAGTTGTAACTTCTGACATGTTTAGGAGGTAAAATCTCACAGCAAACTCCTTGGTTTTCTGGTTCTTACTATCTTTCTGGCCACTCTTCCTTCTCCATGAAAGAACACACCAACTGGTTCGCTACAAATGGTCAGCTCTGGAAACATACAAAGGAGGAACATATACAGAATGAGCAGGCTATATTTAGAAATAGAGTTGCATAAACATACACATTCTTAGCAGCAATAAAAGAAAAAATAAGCCATTCATTTGAAAAAGAGAAAGGAGAGTATAGGGGAAGAGAGATGTAAGAGAAGGGAGAAATGAAAAAATTATAGTATAGTCTCAAAAAGAAAAGAAAAAACAATACAACCTGCTCCAAATCCAGCTTATACTAATCCTGTTTCATGTCATTCCTGGAGATGGGAGTAGAACAACTTTTGTCTTCTGACAATTATCAATAATTTTATGATATTTTCAAAGCAATAGTCAATAATTTCTTCAAAAATAAAATGGGAACCTTATTCAGTGTCCATCAAACAATGTTATATTTCATATCTAATACTAATTGTCAACTTGCCTAAGAAGATGTGAAGAGTTGGCTGGATAGTTCGAAGCCTTGATGAGGAGCTAGAAACAGGGGGCAACAATTGACAAAAAGAAAGAGCAAGGTCTAATGATGAAAATCTAGCATGAAATAAGCAGAGTTTAGAAAATGACACCAGATTATTGTGAAAATCAGCACCAATAGCAAAAGGGTCTTTGCAGCAAGTGGGTTCTTGTAATGCCACAGATCACATAAACTCAAGAAAGCATGAGAGTTTAAAGAGAAAAATGCAAAGTCTAAAAACAATGTATGAAATGAAAAATCACTGCATTTTACAGAGGGAACAGAAAGCATTCTTAAGAGGACTTGCCATCTGGCAGGCAAAGGCCTATTAAATAATTAACTAAGCATTTGGTAAATATGAAAAGTCTGCTACACCCAAGCATAAGCATAAAATGATTAGAAAAAAGTTATAATGGCAAAAATCTTAGGGCTCTGCATTCAGCATCTGTGGCAATTAATTAAGGATGCTTACTATTTTTACCTATTCCCACTTTACCAATATGGTTGTCTTTAATTCAAGGGGTAAATTCTAAGCAACTAGCATTGCAATTATGAACCATGTGGAAAATGTTTATAATGTGTTCAATTTTAAAAAGAAAGCATACTTAGTGTTACAGTATCATTGACAGTCATATTAATTTCATTTGCAAGATGCAACTCTATTTTTAAGACTGGAGTTTCAAGAATTAAAAGTATAAAAACTGGAGACAGGAGTTGAATACAAATAACGGCCATTTGACTTTATTATTTGTAATTTACAAGCTTGGTGGTTGCATGATAACTTGTCTTCACAGTTTACTGCATTTTAAGGTAAATATATTTCAATTCCGGATAAGAATCTCAACAAAACAGGAACTGTTTATACTATGTGATTTTTGTCAGCTAAGATGTTATAATAAAATCTAATTGCTAGACAACTTTAGATAAATGCTCCATATAAAAATTCAAATCAGTAATGTATTGTGATCATTTTAATCAGTTTACCAACACATATCAAAGTGTAAATTGAACACAAAATTTTATCTGGCAAACTGATTTCTCAGTATTTATGTTGGCACAATTATATGTGTTTGGGGAGAATATTTATTACAGTATTAATTACAATTTTGAATTAGGAGAAACAATAAAATTGAATACAGAATTAATAAATTATAAAAGTATTTTTCACATTCTCATCATCATTAAAAATAAGTTTCTAGTGTAAAAATTTATAAACCGATATTCTCAATATCTTAAACTTTAACATTATAGATATTATTGGAATAAATTAATTCACTTTGAGAAAATGTTATGCCATTGGAATTTATTTCTGACAGAACAACTCTTTTTTATTCATCTTTCCACTTTACATCCCAGCCATAGTCACCCCCATCCTCCTCTTCCAGTCCCAGCTCCCCACCCTGCTTCCTCTCCCCAATCACTTCCTCTTTTGTTCCTATCCAGGAAAGGACAGGTTTCCCATGACTATCAATAAAACCAGGCATATCAAGTTGCAAAAAGACTAAGCAACTCCCCATGTATTAAGGCTGGGCAAAGTGACCCACTATTAGGAGTAGGGTAATAAAATCCAGTAAGAGAGCTGAAGACTCTTACAGTTTCACCAGCCATTCAAAACAATGGAGAAGTTGACTTTACTCACAAGGACATGCTGATAACAGGATCTGCTAAATCACAAGTTTAAAGTTACTTGTTTAATTAGACTTGAAAACCTTACTACTGTCACATTCAACTAGAAATAAATTGACAGCACCTTCCTAAATTCAGGGAGAAAGTAAACACTATGCTCCTAAAATATACAGTACTCAACTTACTAATGTGAACATAAAATTTAAATACTTCTTCCATTTTCCCCTCTTGAAAATATGTTAGCTTTATTTTGAGCATAAGAGAAACATCATTCTATTCATTTCCCAAAACCATTACTCTAAGACCCATCAGATACCCCTATAACGTGCTGTTTCTATCCTTTAAATATTTCTGGTTCTCTAGTGCCTAATTCTGTAAAGAATAAAGTATGGGATTTTTTTTTTAAAAAAGTTATCTTATTATTAAAAGAAAAATGCAGACTTCTCTAGAACTGTAAAAGGACTTATTATTCTGACTTAAAGGAATATCTGTTACATGAATTAAACTGCTAGGGCAATTTACTGAATCTTAAAAAGTAGAAGAATGCTTTTCAAATGAGGTGTATCATGCAATTAATGTACCCAAATCTTTGTCCTCTAACATCAATGCCTGCAGCAAAAATACAAATGAGAGAAAAAGAGGACAGGATAAAAAAGTGAAAAGGATTAAATCAGACCCACAAATCCCTAATCTACATTAAGGGACACACACTTCTTTTCCCTTTTGTACATTATGAACAGGATTAAGTATAAAAATTTATTTACTTAAACAATAAAAAATTCTGTCTTGTAGCTGTGTCTGAGACAAGGCAAAGGATTCTCTCTGACTATTGAGCAAAGTAAAAGTATTAATTTTTTTGTATTCCCTTAAATTATACTTTCATAGTTCATATTATTACTAATATGAAATCTCAGCTGATATTATTCTTATGTACGGTGCACTCTGTTAGATATTGAGGAGAACTGGAAACTGAAAAATTACTTAACCCGTCCACCTGGACTAAGAAATTCAAAAGCAGCAGCTGGGGACTCCGCTCAGTAGTTAACTGAAAATACTGCTCTTACAGGGGACTTGAGTTTAGTTTTTAACACCCCTATCAGAGGGCTCGCAGTCTATGCTATAAGTCTAGCCCCAAGGGAACCAAAGCTCTCCTCTGGCCTCCTTGGGCACCTGAATATGCACACACATGCAAACATGCCTATATAATTTAAAATTAATTCATTTTAGTCTATTTTTTATTTTATTTTTTATTGATTTTTGTTGAGCTCTACATTTTTCTCTGCTCCCCTCCCTATCTCTCCCCTCCCCTTCAACCCTCTCCCAAGGTTCCCATTCTCCCAATTTACTCAGGAGATCTTGTCTTTTTCTACTTCCTTCGTTGATTAAATCTAGGTATGCCTCTCTTAGGGTCCTCATTGTTGTCTAGGTTCTCTGGGACTGTGTTTTGTGGGCTGGTTTTCTTTGCTTTATTTTTAAAAACCACTTATGAGTGAGTACATGTGATAATTGTCTTTCTGTGTCGGGGTTTCTATTTATTTAATATCTCAACTACGGTTTCCCCTTTTTCCTCTTCTCCCAGGCACTCCTTCCCCCTCCCCTCTGCCCCACCACACACATCCACCCTTCTTCCATTTCTATTCAGAAAATGGCAAACTTTCCATAGATATGGATAAAACGTGGCATAACAAGTTTTGGTAAGACTAAGCACTTAGCCTTGCTTTAATGTTGTGCAAAGCAACCCAGTATGGGGAGCAGGTTCCTAAACGCCAGTAAAAGACTCAGAGACAGGCCCTGTTCCCACTGCTAGTAGGCCCACAAGAAGACCAAACTTTACAACTATCATATACATGCAGAGGGCCTAGGTCAGTCCCATGCAGACTCCCAGGTTATTGGTTCAGTCTCTGTGTGATCCTATAAGCCAAGTCTAATTGATTCTGTTGGTTTTCCTATGATATCCTTGCCCATTCTGGCTCATACAATCCCTCCTTCCTTTCTTCAGCAGGATTCTCCAAGCTTGGCCTAATGTTTGGCTGTGGGTTTCTGCATCTGTTTCCACCAGTTTCTAATGACTATTGGTCTAGGCACCATTTTATGAGGATGGCAAAGTATTGTAAGCCAACACAAAATTAAAAACAGTCCTGAGTGAGGTAACCCAGACCCAGAAAGACAAACATAAAACGTACTCACTTGTAAGTGGATATTAGTTGTAAAGTAAAGGATAACCATGCTGTAGTCCACAGACCCAGAGAGGGTAAGTAACAAGGAGGGCTCAATGAAGACACTCTTCTCTCCTTGGGAAGGGGAAATGGATGGGGATAGGAACACGAGTAATCATGTGGAGGAGGTGTGGAGGGAGAGCTTAGAAAGAGATTACTGGAAAAGTGGGGCATGTCAGGGTCAGGTAGAAACTTGGCACAAAGGAAACTCCCAAGTATCCAGAAGGATGACCCTAGCTGAGACTCGTAGCAATTGTAGATATGTAGCCTGATTTGGTCATCTTTTGTGACGAGGCAAGACTTCCAATGGAGGGATTGGGATATCAACCCAACCTCCTAAGTTTCAAGCTACAGACCGCCCTGCCTGTGGGATGTGCTGAAAAGGCTGGTAAGGGGTAATGGTGAATAGATTGTGGGAATGGACAGTCAATAATTGACCTAGCCTGAGATCCAAGCCGTGAGAGTGAACCAACTCCTAACACTGCTTGTAGCACCCGAACACAGAGACTGAATGGCCCAGAGCTCTAGGAAGGAACCAAACATGACAGGAAGAAGAAAAATGTCGGTAATGATGACTACATCTGTTTTATTTTTGTATTTTGTTGTTGTCGCTGCTGTTGTTTCTCATTTTTTTATCTAAAAAATTTACTTTTCATTTTATATACCAACCCTAGTTCCCCCTCCCTCCCCTTCTCCTGCACCCCTACATCTCCTTTCCATCCCCCATCTACTCCTCATCCACCTTCCATGGGGAGTCAACAAAGCGAGGTATACAACTTGAGGCAGGACTAATACACTCTCTCCCGTATCAAGACTAAGCAAGGTATTCCACCATAGGGAATGGGCTCCAAAAAGTCAGTTCATGCACCTGGAATAGTCCTGGTGCAACTTCCAGGTAATGTTCAGGAAGAATAAAAGATAGAGGTTTAAACAGCAAACATTAAAAATATGAAAAGGATACTCCCAGGTGAGAACACAGAACATTCTACTAAAAAGATATGTCACGTGTCCAGAACAATAATTGAAAAATAAGCATAATAAGGAAAAACATAAAATTCCATAATATCAACAATAATCCATATATATATATATATCCAAAATATATTCCATAATATCAACAATAAAAATGTATAGAAAGAGAGGTTTTGGATCAGTCATCAGCAACACTGGGCAGAATTAGCAAGAGCAGAGTTATCTAAACAGTCAAGGAACTGCAAAAACACAGACTCCACCCACACTGCAGAGGTCGTAGAAAGTGATGTTCTCTTTAGAAGTATTTACTCAGTTTCTTTAATATACATGTGCATAAATACAATAAATGTCAGATCGAAGGTTTTAAATATATGCACATATATCACATTCATCTCCATACACAGGATTACAGCTGTTGCCTTATTTTTAACAGATTAAAACTCTAAACAACCAGTGTGCTTTTAAAAGGAAATGGTAGAACAGTAATATATCCATGCTAATAGAACACCGCTATGCAAAAAGGAAAAAGAGCATTCATACAGAAAGCAGTATGACTTATCTTCAAGATCATACCAGTCCTACATTCTCATATACTACATGATTACCAAAAATTCTTGACTTGTCAAAAATAACGATGGAGAGAAATTAATAACTTGAAGTGATATAGTGTGTCTATAAGAGCTTAACTTGAGGGAAATTTGGGGGGCAATGGAATAGTTCTCTATTTTGGTTGCTATGATGGTTAAATAAATACACATGCTAAATTTTTTTAAATATTGGAAACACAGATACACATACATCAGTGTTTATTCCTGTTTTGTTACTGCACATGCTTACACATAATGTGAACCACTGGGAAAGGCTGATGGGCATGGGAGGACTTTGTGTTCTATGCCTACATCTTCCCATGAATCTAGAGTTCTCTGATTTTAAAAAAACTGTTTTAAAAATACTAGGTATTTAGCTGCTCAGTGGTAAGGTGATTGTCTAGATTCTATACAGCCCAGGGTTTGACCCTTGTACCACAAAATATAAACGAATAGTTAGAATATTTTCTAACACACTGCTAGGAAATAACGGAAAAATCAATGTGTATGAGAGGAATAAAAAAATCTATATTTTTACAGAAATAATTTACAAAACATTGCACTAAGAATTTTGGGCACAGTAAATAAGCGACAGGAAACTAGTGAATTCATGTTTCATGACTGTTCAGGAAACCATATCATTATAACAGCATCTAGGGGAACAAAGTATACACTGTCGTTTCCTGAGGAGCATATTTCCTAAAAACCAATTGATTGAAAATTAATGCATGTATGACATTTCTGAATTTCCTGTAGCCAGTCTATAAGTCAGGCATAAGCACCACTAATCAGAAGATTAAAAGGCCCAATAGTCAGAGGATGATAGATTCAGTGGGAGACTCACTGCTGTCTCATTCCCGGCAGTGCACTTATTTGATGACTTCCTGCCTTCTTCATAATGCTGAAAAGGGAGTTCCTTCAGCAATAATCTACAAATTAAGAGAAACCCATTTAGCCTGTCAAAAAAGTTACATGATTGAGTATCCCTAAGCAGCATGCCAGGTATTTAATCAGAACTTTACAACAGACTGAATAGTTCTTATTGCCTTTTCTATTCTAGAAAATTTAACTTTATAATTTTAAAAGATAAAAATGTGAAATAAAAATTATTGTATA
>JAQHUG010000164.1:2782880-2800226 GCA_028555095.1 Dicrostonyx torquatus
CACGCACAAGGTCACACACGAGAGCATACTTGAGAGTACTCAGCGATTGTAAGGAAATTTTCAAACTTGAGTTCAATTAATAGTAGATATTATGAGACTGTGAGATTATAATACTACCCTAAAACTAACTTTCAGAAACACTGTGCTATTAATATATATGGTTAACCTTGTTTCCCTCATACTATTGTTCCTACAAAACCTTTAGTTGTTAGCCTCTTATAGTCTTGGTTTGTTAATATATAAAATGAACATTGATAAGTTGCCTGGTTCACAGAATAATGATCAAGCAGATAATGTCTAGGCAGTTTCTGATACACATAGGCACAAACTACGTTGGCTCTTAATTAGTTTAAAACTTCAATTATTTTAGCTCTTTCTCTCCACAAATCACTCATGGCATTCTCAACTAGTCCAGAAATAGTTTTAAAAATAGAAACATTTTTTTCTATCAGATGCATCAGGTTGAAAGGGTAATTTCCCAGTGAAATGACATTACTACACAAGCCAGATTAATATTTTATCAACTTTTTTCTCCTGAAAGCAATGAGGAAAAATGGAGTGTTGTATATGTTTAATAGGAAGCTTCTTGTAGATTTAAAAATCATTTTGTTGCCTCCAAGTAGCCTGTGGAAGTGCTATAACATCTGGTAGGAAAATTAATCAGACATTCATAAACATTCTATGTATCTCTAAACTTCCTTCCACATATTTACTTTCCTAAGCATGCTTTGCGTTCACCATAATTGTGTGCGGGAACCCCGATTTCTCAGGCTACAGGGAGTAAAATCTATTCCTTTGACCCCTCCTCTTGTCATGGACTCACTGCTGTTTCCCTTCCCATGCTACAGACCTATCTACCCTGGCCTTTTACCCCTGAATTCCTGCACTAGACTTTTTTTACTTCCATGTTTTTGTTCAAATTTCAAAAAGAAAGAACTATGCTGCTTATATAATCAGGAAGTTAAATGGAGTTCAGTTCCACAAACCATGCAACTCTGAAGCATAAACATAAGATGCATGAGTGTGATTAGCTCTGTTATTCACTCTGATTCTGTTGATTCTTTTTTACTTCCTTAATTACCCTAGATGATGTTCACTTACACTTGCCTTTATTCTCGCATTCTTTCCATTTATTCCACATATATCTTAACCATGTTAAGCTCCAAAATTATCTACTTCAAACTCATCATATAAAATCTCATACTCCAAGACGTTTAGAGTACTCAATGCTCTAGGAATTCATAAAATACATTTTCTTTCTCCACACATAAGCATCAAGTAATTGCAATGTGGAAAACTGTTTCCAAAATCTCCTTGACTCCATCACCTTAACAATGGTTGCATGAAAGTTAAATTTGGGGAAAAGAAATAAAACAATCACACCTACATAGTAACACCCAAATACACAGTCTTAGCATGACTCTCAATACTCTCATATCAGAATCTGGTGAGATAAGTATCATTTGATTTCACCAAAAGGAGGCTCAAAGAGGTCAAGTTTTAAAAGCCCTGTTTATCTCTTAAGTCACTGGTCTACACTCTAAATTTATACCTAAATTTATACTTAATTTATTGCATGCCAATCTTCTTTTAAGGACTTTAGGAGTGGAGTTCCCAGGACATAATAGCTGCCTGATTCTGCTATGAGAACTGACTACACACTGCATGGTTTTAAACAACACAAATTTGTTAGTGTCAAGTCCAGGGAATCATAGTTCAAAGCTAGACCCATTGAGTTAAATCAAAGAATTAGTAGGATAGACTCCTGGATTCTCTGTTCCTAAACCTTTGTTCATGTATGGATGTCATTTGAATTCCCTCACTCCTGACCACTTTTCCTACTGCTTGGTTGCATATTCCATCCATACACACCCTCCTACTCATTCAACTCTCCTATAATTCCTCTGAAGTGAAGATAATTAATTACACGGGGTCCCTTTGCCATGTAAGATAACATATTCGTACTAACTAAGTAGCAGGGTGCTGACACCTTGAGGAAGTGTTCAACCTTCCATACTGAGAAAAAGCTCTCATGCTGAAATGGAAACCACTGAACTAAAAACTAATGATGGCAAGGAATGGATAAAGAAAATGTGATACATTTACATGACTGAGTAAACTAAGCAGTAAAGAACAATGACATCTTGAAATTTGCAGGTGAATGGATGAAACTAGAAAAAAAAAAACATCCTGAATGAGGTAACCCAAACCTAAAAAGACAAACACAGCATGTACTCACTCAAAAGTAGATGTTAGACAAGCAAAGGATAATCAGACTACAGTTCACAACTCCAGAGAAGCTAGGTAAAAAGGAGGACCCTAAGAGTGACAGCCATGGGGAGCCCTAGGAAAGGGAAATAGTAAAGATCTCCTAGGTAAACTGGGAAGAGAGTAGAGGGGAATAGATCAGGGATGAATAGCCAAGTTGGGGGAGGGACAGAGTGAGGGAGCAATGGAAGAGATGTCTTGATAGAGGCAGCCATTATGGCTCAGGGAGAAACCAAGAAACCAGGTGCTAGGGAAACTCCCAGGAATAAACAAGGATGACCCCAGCTAACACTTCTAGCAATAGAAGAGAAGGTACCTGAACTGGCCTTTCGCTGTAATCAGATTAATGACTACCTGAATGCTGTATCTGCTTCCATCAGTTACTGGATATAGGTTCTATGATGGCAAGTCAAGCACAGGACTAAGCTCCTGGAGCTTGGTTGAAGAGAGCAGAGAGGAATCATATGAACAAGGGAGATTGAGAACATGACTGGGAAAATAACAGAGACAGTTGACCCAATGTCAACTGTCTAGATCAGAGACTCTGGACTGACAGCTGGGGATCCTGCATGGGACCAAACAAAGCCCTCTGAATGTGGATTACAGTTGTATGGCTTGATCTATTGGCGAGGGAGGGGTCTGACAGTGGAACCAGAACTTATCCAGGGTGCAAGAGCTGGCTTTTGGAGCCCATTCCATATGGTGGGATACCTTGCTCAGCCTTGATATGGGAAAGATGGGCTTGGTCCTGCCTCAAGTTAGTATCCCAGACTTCATTGACTCCCTAAGGGAGACCTTACCTCTTCTTGGGAGAGTATGGAGAGAGGAATGGGGGAAGTAGGAGGCAAGGGAGAAGGAGGGTAAACTGGAACTACTATGAAAAATTTTTAAAAAGTAATTGAAAAAAAATTTAGTGATGGTTAGCTGTCCAGTGTCTTCATGGAGCAATTGTTTGCCAGAATGCACTGGACACTACACAAAATCATTTATCCCGAAAAGAGAGTTTATTGGCTCTCCTGCTCATTTCAGTATGGATCCCCATTTTGTAAATAAATCTTGCTTTAAATTATTTCCTGAATAATGGATAGAGCTTTTTGAAGGGAATGTGAAGTCATAATTAAGTAACCTGTGATTGTTACTTCTAGAAGAATTTTTGAGAAAATAAATAATTTTATTGAACTCAAAGCATGATTTTTAGTTTTGTCTTGGATTTTCAATGAAAAATAATTTCATTTCTGCTTCCAGTTTCTTAAATATTTTGGCTGACTTTACCAAGAAAACTAGTAAATTTTAAATTTATTTTCTAATCTAGTATAGATTGAAAATAACTTCAAGCACACATTATAAACTCAGTGTTGCTTTATCCCCCATCAGCAAAACAAAACGTCAAAATATGTTTAATGATTCAGTTTTTGCATATCATAATATCATTACTTAATGGTGCTTGAACTAACAAAATGAAGTGAGTTAATTGATGATGTCGCTGCTTAATGATACCCTGGTTGTTTAGGTCATTGGTTCTCCTTCCATTAGTCTCAGTACTCCAGAATGGTTCGTGTACTAGGAATTTCTGAAGAACAACCAAATAGGGATGTTCTAACTCCATGTTAAAAGGAAGCATAGCTACACCACTGTTGCTGTTCTTATATTGCCGTCAGAGCTTGACAACGCATACATATAGGGTTATCAAACATCATTTACTAAAACACCAGCATATGGATTTTGTTTTGATAAATATGTTCACATTATTATTTTAAGCATCAGTGTTGGATTAAGATATATGGGCATATATTATGTGAGATTCATAGATTAAATTTTAATTTCTAATATTTTAATTAGAAAAAATCATGTCACTAAGCCATGAACAGCTGAACAAATTGCAGGTAACTGTAATGCATTTGCTGGAATATTTTTGTATATATCAGTAAGATTCCTTAAATGGTTAGTTACATGTGCTAAAAGGTAGAGCCTGCCTCACAAAATCAACAATTAAAGGAAAATGAATGATCATTAAGCATAATAAAGGCATAAAGGTGATTATTAAGTGCATGTTATAATATTATAATATTAAACATCTTAAGAATAATAGTTGTCATAGCAATGAATGAATATGCAATTTAGCATGTAAACTAGCAGAATTATTATTCTAATGGAATAGTTATCTTTTATGCCTGATTCAGAGAAATGTCACATTTATTCAAAGGATTATTTGTTCGTTGGAATTTAAAATGTTTTGACGCGAGAAAACTTAACAAAATGATAAAAGGCTGAGACTAGCATGACTTTAAAAATGCCAACTTGTAACCCGGGGACAGGTATTTGCATACTAATTGTAATGTTCCTGCTGTCTGTTACCTTCAGCTTGAAGATCAGTCAGAAAGAGAAACTGCATCATCTGTGACAGGCAGACAGTGGGACGCAAAATGCCAGTGAAGTGAGTTGCTGTTTAAAGCTCTTTTTATCCCAGAAGATGTATAAATTCAACACCCGAGTCTTCAGTACCCTATATGAATTGCTACTTTCATTTATAATAAAAATGTTACTTGTTGCCTTTCATCCTAACTCTTTGCCTTTCTCTATTGATTCTCTTTTATTCTCATTTCTAAAATATGCCAAAATGTTGACTTGTTTTGACTCAATTCTTTTTTCTAGATAAAGAATATTAAAGTAACTAGAGCATTGATCTCTCTTTTTTTAGGTTTTTTGAAATACTGAGGTAGAAATACAACATATATGGTCTTTGCAAAAATTATTCATTATCTCAGTACTTATTAGGAATCTTTCCCATGGATATGAAGTGCTTGGTAAGGAAGCAGCTGTCACGTCCTCAGGCACATGAACTCCTTGCTTGGATTTTCCATTCTCCAGCACACTGCTAATTGAGTGTGAACAGCTAAGTTGTTGGATTCCACATTTTTTAATGCAATACAACTGGTTCTAGCTGGCACAATTAGCAAGATAACTGGTAGCTTTCACGCAGTTCCCATCTGGTCTGGCTCTTCTCTGGACATATAATATGGGTACTGCCGGCCTTGATGGCACTTGCTTAATGAAGAAAACAGACAGAAAATCAGCCAAAAACCCCATGAAATGCTAAGTGCAATTTTGGCTCCAGATACACAGTGAATTTTCTGGCAAATCATATACACATGGAAAGTTACTCTGTGCACCAAATTCTATAAAGTTCTCTCTCTCTCTCTCTCTCTCTCTCTCTCTCTCTCTCTCTCTCTCTCTCTCCCTCCATCTCCCTCGCCCTCTCCCTCCCTTCCTTTCTCTCCTCTATCTATTTTAAACACACACACACAAATATATATACATACACAGAAAAGAGTAACATATAACCTTCAATACTGTTATAATCAAAACACACACAAACTTAAAAGCAGAAAAATAGTAATGAGAGAACAGCACATTGTATATTTATGTCAGGTAATATACAAGCAAAAAAAATCAATGAAGCCTGTACAATTTTAAATTAGTTGCCATTTCCTTATTCTCTAATTTTTATTTAATGGATTTTACCAATATTTCTATAGCTGCATATTATAAAACATACAATTGTATTTCTCATGAACATCTAACTTAAGAAATATTTTACATTTATTTTATAATCTACAAGTTTTAAGAATGCATTGCATAGGCTTTCTACTGAGCAATCAATTTGGATTTTTTTAAGGTCTTGGAGACGTGTGTGACATTCTACTGGAGGAAACCATTTTCTTACTGCATGTGTTCCAAAATGAGCACATAAGTGTTGACTTAAGCGTGTGGGGAAGAAGTTTTAGAAGAGTTAGTGTCCTCAACAAACCTATGTCTAAATATTAATTCTGCCCAATACTATTTGTGTGTTACTGCTCAGGTCACTAGCATTTATAACACCTTTTAGTCAGGAGAATTCAGCACACTGTTATTATCATGGTTAACTGATGGAAAATATGTGACATGTTTCAAGCAACGCAAAGTAACATATAAACATTCAAAGCACTTGGACATTTTAGTGTTCTTATACACACCAGCATTCAGTTTGTTTGTCAGTAACAAAACTTGTCCTCCAAAAGAATACAAATACATAAGAAACCCAAATTTAAATTTTTAATGATAGGGAAGATTATTCCTTAAAATAGATACACCGTAAATAATTTCTGAAAATAAAGCCCTCTGCCACTTCCAGCCCTTACAGAAAAATAAATATTCAAACCTGAATCTTCTAGGTGAGAACAGGTCAGTAAAGTGAGCATCCCCAGCAACTTCGCAAGGCATGTGGTACCCCTTCTGAGAACAGAAAAGCAACTTACTCCTTATGAGAAAAAGAAATCAACATTTCTTGATCTGAATTTATAGTAGAACACTCTAGCACCTCTAACGGTAGGGTGTCAAATATTTTATGTGTGTATCTACAGAGTACAGAGTACTTAAGTACATCTCTGTAATTCCAAACATCATTCATCCTATTGTCCTTGTTCCACACTAATTCCAGATTCTTTTCCCTTTCTGTTTTTCCTGCTTTTGATCAATGATGCAAACAATAGGAAAGACTACTGCTTATCTGAACATCTCCATGTTCAGACTCCTTTGCTTCCAAAAGGGTCTTCAAGGAACATTACTTTTGCCTTTAGTTTAATCAAATTTTGACTTAACCTAAAGTCTGAATTCTCTTTGCCCCTCATTTCCCTCAGGGGTGACAGGGAGGTCCTGACAGTCTGTGGTTCTCCAGGCATGCTGTCACACTCTGACTCTGCTTCCTTTGTCCATGGCATGTAGGATATCCAGCCTGAACAATTTGTCTACACTTTTTTTTTTTTTTTGGTTTTTCAAGACAAGGTTTCTCTGTGGCTTTGGAGCCTGTCCTGGATTGTCTACACTTTTTAACAAGCTCTTTCATTGTGTTCTCCCAGCATCCTAAAAGCCACATCTCCTTTTCATCAGGGGTCATGTGCCAGTCATTATCTGGATTTGATCATTACTTTCTAGGCCTAGCCACACTCCTCAGGGTGCTAGAAATAACAACTTTTACCTGATATTAAAGAACCTACATACAAAAAAAGAAGTAGACTTCTGTAACGGAAGGGATTCACATTTCTCTGTGTCTTACCTGATGGCCACTTCTCATTCAGAAAAATGCCTTTTAAGACCCAGCTCCTCTCTACCCTATATACTTTAAAGCTACTGGATTTTAGATCATTTAAATATTGCAGGAACCATCACATTTCAGTCTACAAATGACTGTTTTTGTACAAGTGCACTTTAAATGACCTTTATGATAATTTTAGAATTCCAACAAAACTTAGTATGAGAGTCATGTGACACAATATAATCTTAGTGAAAACAGGTTATAAATGCTGAAAAGCACTTCAGTGTGAAATTAAATCTAGGATTAGGACTAATACTTAATTTATGAAAAATGAAATTAAGCAATGCAAATCTTTTTAAATGTCCTTTCAATTAGAGACCACTATTGCAAAAGTCAACTAGACAAACTGTGCCCTTGTTAGCAAGTTAAAGAAAACATTGAGGATTGGGGCACATAATTTAGAAAGGAAATTTGAGATAGAAAATATCAGTAATAGAAGAGAGTATAATGAATACCCAGTAGCCTCTCTTTCTCAATTCTCTTATTATTATATGAAGATACAACTACGATGAAACAGTGGGGAAACAGTCAGTCCTTGAAAAGGCACATAAAGCTGCAGTTAATTGGACCAGAGAAGAATAAGCACTTCACAAATCCCTGGTTAGTATTAGCATCCTGATATACAGTAAATACAATGTTTTATTATTTATAAGAATAGCTATATGTGAGACTGTCTTTATTTTATTGTCAATTGTTTTTATTTAAATTTTAAATTAGTTCCTCCCTTGCCCTTTTCTACATCACAACTGTATAGTCAAACTCTTTGGCCAGGAGTGCCGTCCTGTGGATAGGGGCTGGTGCCATCAGGATATTTATCTGTTAAGAGACATATACGTGATATATTTGTATCTCACAAAGATTATATCCAAAAGCTGATTTATTATTTTATGTAATATCCCCCCAAAAGCATACCTTCTTCAGAAAACTTCAGTCCAAAAATATTTTACTGCTTTGAAAATAATAAATAGCACTCTCTTGACAGATTCCTACATTTATATAAATCAGTCCGTAACTACTCTATCAGCCTAAGGAAAGTATAATCTGATTCAGAATAGGATAACTACAGAAAATACAAAAATCAAACATATTCCATATCACAATAGAAATCTTTAAAAACCTTTCTTCACTTTCTAAATATTCAGAACTATTAGACAGGTACATCTGTATGACATGAAAACAAAAATTTTCATTCATCTATTTTGATTATAATAAGGAGAATTTTTCAAGACAAAGTGGCACATAATTAAGAATAATCAGAAAAATGCATAATTGATTTACTAAACCAATATGTCTCTGGTGACATTAACTTCATTATTTACAAATATTAACGCTGTTGACTAGACTAATAAATAATTTTCTGATATCAAATTATGTTACACATTATGTTGCTATGACTTTACACACTTGAAAAATAATATGATACTATTTCTGTTGACATTTTCCTGTCTCATCAATGGCTCATTTTAATGATGTAAATCATAAATTATCTTCCGTTTAATATTTCTATAAGTTATCAAAGAAAAAGATCACAATGCTATTGTCAAGGGTAGATGTTGTTTCTACAGGTCTCCACCTACGGAAACAATGGCATGGTCTGAAAACATGGACTCACTCTTAGCTAACCAAGGTAAGATTCAAGCAATAGTACATTTTAAAGATGATAATTAAACATAATCCATTAAACCTTGAAAACGACAAAGATTTCATGAAGTATAATATTGATCAGCCTTTTTAGCCTAAAAATTTAAGTGCCCAGAGTCTAAACAGATTTAGTGTAAACTTAAATTAAGTTTGTCAAAAGTTCAGTTATGAGTACAAGGAAATTTGAATTCTAAATTCTAATCAAGCAAAAAGCTTGCACATGTCTTAGCCAATCATTTGATGTATTTGATCACTGTTTACCATTGGTACAAACTGAAAGAAAGATGAGAAATATCTACAACAAGAAATGTAAATTAATCACTTCTTTTCAAGCTCATGAGCTAAAGTAGAAAGTGATTAGTGGATTTCAAATAAACAGTCCTCATTTTTAGTGACTAAAAAAACTTTTCATTTTTTATTAATGAAAATGTGTTCTAAATGAAAATGTGATCTAAGAGCAGAGTTCAATATGGCAATTGTGACCAAGCATATAAAATATTTTGATATTGACATGAAATTTTGTACACAAAATAATCACAAGGTTTTCCACAATTTCTGTTTGTTTTATAAGCAATCTGCTCACAGAACATCTAGGCAATCCAGAGAGGAAAAGGTGGGACCACAAAGACAAAGATAGAGCATATTTATAGTATTCATTTTATTCACCAAATGACATTTCTGTTTCAAACTAATAAAGTATCAAAAAGGCTTCAAATAATAAAGCCACACATTCTGCACTGCTGTTCATTCACACTTAAAGTCAGATTGAACTAAATACATTAAGATATTCTGAATATATTATCTTTATTAATTAAATCCAAAAGAAGTTTGTTAAACAATCCACCTAGTGTTTAAGGACAACTAAAGACATCCATTAACAAGATGCTATGGGAGGCCTCACCCTCTCCGCCTCTCTTAGGAGAGCATGGTGGGGGAAAATATGCTGTGACTATAAAACAGCTTTTTCTAGATTAGAATGGGCAGATGCTTGTGTTCTTCAGTGTTTAACCAAAAAAACTAGCCAAGTTGCCTATGTGTCTCTTAGAGTCTCTCTGCTGGTTGTCATGTCGGGACAGCAGAGGAAATAAATTGTAGACAACTGTGGTACAGAACAGAGCTGAGAAGGGTCCTAGATGGAGACAATTGCTCTCATAAGCACACTTTCTGGGCATTTATTTAACACTCACGTAAAAGACCAAAGCTATAGATTCATCTAAATAGCAATTTGATGTGACTTTTATCAGACAAGATAATTGACAGTGGTATACCTTATCTGTAACCCTTAAACACCTAATACACTAGGAAACTAAACATTTTTTGTCATTTTCGTGTCTATGCAGACCTAACTTTCCTGGTAGTTTTCTATTCCTACTGTCTACCTACTGCCTTTTACATTCTCTGTGACTTCTAAAACAATGAAGTTATTTCATCCAGCACACTGTCCTCATGAATAGATTTTATTGCATGCAGTGTGTTAGTCCAGACTCATCTGGAATGTTTTCATATTACAATGTGTCTAGAACAGAATAGCGAGTCAGTGAAATAGTGAATACAAGATAAAGCTTACTGACCCAAAAATAAATAGTTCATTTTGCACCTTGGATACAAACTAAGGTGTGGAAGGAATGTGTGGTTCAGAGTAGGCCTTCGTACAAACTGAAGAGCAGCAGAAAACAAGATTATTTCTTGATGTCTAACATACAACTCTCTAGGATGCATTCACATATTCCTTGAGGAAAGAAGCTTCATATGCCTTAATGACACACATAAAATATTATCAAACAAAATCAAAGTATTCTTTCTTTACTAAAGAATACATTATCTTATATGTTTAGATTTCAAAAATGCATCACAGTTTGGTTTTTCAGAGAAATTTTACTTCTTACTACAAATTTTAAATCCAAATTTATGACAGAGAGGTTTAGTACAAATTATTTTAATTTTCATTCATTAGTGACAGCCATACTCTCTGATGTTTATTCTAGAACTTTTAATTAGTATCTTGTAAGTTTTGCAATGACTTTCCATTTTTACATTATTTTATATAAGAAAAACATCATGCCATTTTAATTCAGTGTTTTGGAGACTTGAGATTTGGTTCTAGGAAACTGCTTTATTTTATTGTTAAATTTCGCTTTTGTTTCCCACCTGCAGCAACCTATAAAACTGTGAGAGGCCCCATTCCTTTCATAATTTCTTTTTTTTTTAACCAGTCAAACTTTCAATCCCCTGTATTTCCATAAGCTTACTTCTTCTGGATGATGAGACATGAGGGGTAACTCTCTCAGCATGCTGTAAGGAAACAAGGGCTCTGGGAGTCTGCAGAGGGACCCTTGTGGCAGATGGAGGAGAAAGCCACCAGTGTTTTGGAAGGCAAATTTTTGAGTGACTAAAGCCCTCAAGTTCCTTGTCAGACATAAAGCCTCACAAGCATGTCTGCCCAAATGCAAGCTGCAAAACTGAATGCCATGACCTTAAGAAACCAGAAGAGTTAGTCAAAGTAGAAGATCTGAACACAATCTTTCTAACACAGCACATAGCTGGAGGCATACTCTCAACCATTCTTAGCTCAGAATATTGAGCAAGAACCACCTTTTACAATCAACTGTGAATATTTATACACACACACACACACACACACACACACACAAAATTCTATGAGGCACATTTTGTTGGGGACTACAGCAGAAGTCTAAGTAGCAATTTAGGAACTTAAATATCTATCAAAGCAATGAATATTTTAATGGATATAATAATGGGTGATAAGACGTATTTAAAGATGTAACTGGGGTTATTGATTTTTTTCTATAAATATATATCGCAGTCAAGTCAAAGGAAATGAGCCTACAAATAAGTGGCCCCTATGCGCCCCTGAAGCAAAGCTTCCAGAGAGATGCTGACGAGAAAACGTCACTGTGAGGCCACATTAAGTACATTGCTTAAAGCACCATTGGGCAAATCCCCTCCATTTGACTTTCAGAATAAAAATTGCCTATCAAAAAATAAGATGAGCATAAACATTCGTCCTGAATGTCTTACCAGTTACTTTCTTGGCTTAAAGGTTATATTTGTCCAATAGAGTCTGCACCAACTATTTAAGGTCAGCATTGCCTATTCTACTCTGAGCCCAAACAAACTGTTTTGTTTCCCCCTCGGCTTTTAATTATGTCTCAAAAAGTTATAGAAAAGAAATATATTCCTACCATGGTTATTACAACATAATTAACTGGAGCAAAGCTATTCAGTAGTCCATGGGATTTCCTGTCCAGCAATCATAAAGAGATTCTCTGAAACATACGTCAGATCTAGAAATATAAAATATAAATTTCCTTGTTGATTAAGCTAATTTTTAAAGTATAAATGAAAATATTTCTGACCTATGATTACTTCCCAAAAGTAAGTTTTTTTGTTTGGAATAAATAATATGTAAATATTACTTGATGATTAAATATTTGCCACTTACCATTCAGTAAATGCTCACTTGATACACTGGAACTTGTATGGGGAATTTTAGTATCTTACAGATAATGCAAAAATTTTTAAAATATTTTGTAGCTGGTTTGGATGCTTTCAGGACATTTCTAAAATCAGAATTTAGTGAAGAAAATGTTGAGTTCTGGCTTGCTTGTGAAGACTTCAAGAAAACAGAAAATAGAGAAAAGATTGCTACCAAAGCCAAGATGATTTACTCTGAATTCATTGTAGCTGACGCACCAAAAGAGGTGAGTAAACTACTCAACAGGAGAGAAGTTGCAGCCCAGGCAGGCTGTTCACACCGAGAAACACAGTGAGCTCTCTCTAAAGAGTAAGCTGACATTTCATTTCCCAGCGAAAAAATGTTAGTAGGCCCAACTATAAAAATATATTAAACACTAGCATATTCTTGAAATTAATATCTGTGGAAGAAAAGTGTCTAATTAGTAGATTTAAGCAGTTTTCATTTATGATGTGTTAGAAGTCTGCCCTATAGAACATAGTAATATCTTGTGTTCAAAATGGGGCGTGGTTTGCCTTCCTGAGAACATGAGCCAGAGGTATTTATGAAGGGGCAAGGTGCCGCCTGTACAACTTAAAGATCAAGAAAACACAAAGGGTCTTGAGCAGAAATCGAGAATTATTCTGATACTATCTCTGGAAGCCGTGTGTTTTAAATTTATATTGTGTTCGCATGTGTATTTGTGCTCACTTGCATGCCCGCAGTTGTATGTGTAGAGACACTCAGCTGTTTGTGTAAAGGCCTGGCATTGGCTTCCAGTATGTTACTACCTAATCATCCACCTTAACTTTTAAATTTTTTGTTTGTTTGTTTTTGAGATTACAGTATAATTACCTTTCCCCTTCCCTTTCTCTTGTGGGAAATATGATCACACTGTGAGTCCTGAGTTTGCTTTTGCATTAGTTAAATAAAATCAACCTTGAGTCTGGAGGCAAAGCCAGCAAACTAGTTGACAGAAAGAAATCAGAGAGAGTCAGAGGGAGTCCTGAAAATGGATAGCAAGACTCACAGGAAGTAGGACCGGTTCAGGGGCTGGAGGGAGGGGGATGCTTTGAATGTGGCAGTCCTTTTGGGTAGAGAGGAAGGACCCTCTCCTTTCCAGATGCTGGTGAAGTGGGAAGGTCAGCTGGTTGCTCCACAACCTCTCTAAGCTAGCAGGTTTTGACCCCAGCCTCCGACTCTCGATTCTTTGATAAATAGAACGATAGGGACTTAGTTAAAAAGTACGTTCAGTGGCAGTGGCAGGAGGCAGATGGGACAGAAAAGTCTTCTTACTCAGCACGGAGAAGAGGGCCTGTAACTGCAGTGACAGTTACGGACTGAAACAGCAGAAGATTCAGGTGCAGCCTATAAGCCAACAGAAGAGGGCCTTTCTTTCCTCCAAATCCTCACATATACCCCTCTGTGCTCTCCCTCAAATTCGTGGCTTCTTTTATTATACATTCCAAAGTGGTACTGAGGAGTCCAAGAGGCCTCAGTGTTGTATAAAGAAACATAGGCAACCAATGAAGGTGAAAAAGAGAGACAGTCTTCCCCAGGGAAGAGCATACCAAGTGACTAAGCACCTTAATTTTTGAGGCAGGATCTCTCACTGAAACTGAAGCTCACTGTTTTAGCTAGACTGGCAGGCTAACTAACCCAGAGGATCCATGTGTCTCCACCCCTTCAGCTTTAGGGTTATAGACATGCCCAGCTTTTAACTGGGGCCCGGAAACCCAAAGTCAGATCGTCTTACTGAGACCAGAATATTTTCACCGAGCCCTTTGATGGCATTTCTAGTATAGAAAGTTTCATTTGTGTTTGGCTTACCTGGGCACTACATAGTCTGGTATTAACTGTAACTAATATTTAAACAATTTCCATTTTAAAATCAATGAAGGTGCTTTAAAATATGTAACATGATGCAAAAAAATCAATGCATAAGCTGTGGGCAAACAAGAAGCTGCAAAAATTGGTAATAGCACAAGTTAGCTCATAGGATCAGTGATCTTCCCTACAGAGGTAAGATACTGAAAACTGTATCACTAACAGTTACTGTACCTTCTGGTCCATCATTAGGATTTGTACTGAGAAAAAAGTGGTGGTCATTATAGGCAGAGAATAAGTTACATGGAATACACTACATGGATAAAATAGAGGACTCAAAGTTATAGGAAGTTCCACTTTTAGATGGACATTAATTACTGCAGTTGTTACTAGTGTGGTATAATGCTAAGAGACACAAGAACCACTGAAGTGTGGTTTGGAATTCACAAGGGGTAGAGAAGAGCTTTAACTCCTGTGGAGATACTTCAACATTCATTTCCAAGTCACCACCTAAAAATCGATAAATAATTCTAGAAAATTGGAAATGTAGTATATGTGATTTGTCAAGTTGATTAATGTGTCATTTCCTAAGAGGTTTTGAAGCAACCCTAAAAATATATATTTTACTAAATCCTCATTTGAAAGCCAGTGTTTTTCCTCCCTTACAAAACTAATTAGCAGTGACTACTTTAAGACAGCATTAGTAAACACTATTCATTAAAAATAGCTAATGAAAAGATAGTCTTAAAGCTGTTGCTAAGGGACTGAAGAGATGATTCAGTGCCTAAGAGCACTCAGTGTTCTTGCAGAAGACCCGGGTTCAAATCCCAGCACTCACAAGTTAGATCACAGATATAACTTCTGTCAGGAAATCGGATGCCTTCTTCCAGCAAACAGGGTTCCAGGTACACATGTAGTACATAATCATATGTATGGGGAAAACATTTACGCATATAAAACAAAATAAAAATTGAAAGTATAAAGCAGTACAGCTGAACTCAGTTATAACTAACAATTTTGATAAAAGAGCTACATTTATTTTCCTAATCTTTCCTTCCAAAATAAACATCATCAATAATAATTTTACTAAATAATGCAATTGCTGTTTTAAGATATGAAACTTTTATAGCTTTTAACATTTTACATATCTAATTAATTTAAATAAAATGCAAATAAAATTATAGTTTCTTTCCAAGTAATGGCTAGATTATTTCAAAATGGCTCCAAATGTGTACTTAAACATGACAAAATTATTTGAAATTAAGTGTGTCTGTGTCTGTGTATGTGTGTCTATACATACATAGACACTCTGTTTCATATTATTTATCATTCACTGTTTCTAATGCAAATATCTCAAGGCATTTGAATGATTCACCAACTATTTGCTAAGTACAAGTACTTATTGCCTTTCAGTTATGTACAAAAGGTAATACATATGCTAATAGGTTTATTTATTGATCTGAATTTTTGAGTGTCTGTACACATAATAAATTCAATAAGATAGAAGAAGATATTGACAAAACTCTATAAATATAAAGGAGGCCATATGATAATAAAGCACAATTAAAGTTAACTATTGTCATTGTGGAAAGAGTGACTATTACTAGATGAAAAGGTATAGGATAGATTTGTAGAATGAATCACTGACTAAAGAGGTGGCTCATGAAAACTCAGTCATATTTTATGAAGAGATCAAGCAAAGGTAGACTATTTCATATTGAAAAAATGGTGGACTAGCACTGTGATACAAAACATCAAGGTATATTCATAGACTGCAAGTAATTTGATATTGTTAATATAAGCAAGGAATGGAGAATAGGTTTGAGATCTTTATCTCCATTGTTGGAGATAAAAATGTAATAAGAACTGTTCTAGATTTATGTGGTAGGCAAACTTGACAAAACTATGTGATCAATTTTATAACTAGGTTAGAAGACGTAGTAATTTTCATAAGCAGTGGGTTAATTTCAGAGGAGTTCATAGAAGACTATTCTCCTTTATTCTGTATCAGTTGAAGCTGTGTAACTGACTCTAATAAAGAATGAAATTATAGCCAATTTCCTTGGTAGAAAGTCCTACACTGAAGAATGGTGTCAGAGTGACACTGATTAGATGTCTGCTTAGTCTTCTTTCCTTTCAAACACTCACGCCTTTATTTCTTCAGCTGTAGAATTGCTACTGACTTTATTAATTTTAATTGATTGTATCTAGATTATACTAAGCTTAGTACTGACCTTCGTCTGCAAACTGAGATCACATGGCTGTCAGAATATCATCCTTACAGGCAAAGACTACACACAAAAATTGGACTTTCAGGTTTCTGTGAAAGATATAATAATTCCAGCTCTCTCTTTTATAGTGGCACCTTCCCTCTGATTTTCCCTTAAACATGAGAAGTTATGGCAGAAAATCTATAGTTTCGATAAATCTCAATTTGCATTCAAATCCTGTGCCTCTATTTTATTGTGGAGCTATTTTATTTTGGGGATTCCCGTTACTCATCTAAAACAGGAAAATAACGTATGTACATGAAGAATATAAAAATGGAGACAAATTAGATAGTATGATTACAACTATCATATCATGTAGAAAAGTTTTTACAATATTTTAATCATACTTTTCCATAAACATGTCCCAAGGAGGACTACTAAATCTTAAAGTATTAAAAGCAATCTCTTGTAGCTATTTGTGAAGATGTGAAGCCAGGCTTTTAAAGGTTTAATAAAGTAAATATGATCATACATTGCACAGAATATGTTAACAAAACATCAGCTTCCACTTAAAGGAGAAACTCATTGAGGGCCATAATGGGCGAAGGGGAAAACATTTCATAAAGAAAACTGCATGCATGTCCCAGCTATTTCTAGTAAAGGATGAGACTTTTAGAATACTTTTACACGTGTTTTCCAAGTTTAAGTACTTGAGAGTAGCAAGAAAACCTAATTCTCAGTATTGTACTTATTCAAATTTTTACACCACTAATTTCATACATCCAGAGATTTTA
>JAQHUG010000164.1:2802677-2824067 GCA_028555095.1 Dicrostonyx torquatus
CACCTCTCCCCATCTCTCCTCCACCCCCCTCCACTCTCAATTCACTCGTCCTCTGTTTCTGTTCAGAAAAAGGCAGGTTTCCCATGGATATCAGCACAGCATGGCATTTCAAGACTGAACACCTCCCCCTGTGTTTAGACTGGGTAAGGCGATCTCCTAAAAGAATAGATTCCCAACAGTCAGTCAAAGCACCAAGGACAATTAGACCAAGCTACAAAATTGTCACATATAAGTAGAAAAGTAGAAGGCTTAGATGGGTTCCATGCAGGCTTCCTGGCTATTGGTTCAGACTCTGTGAGTTCCTATGAGGCAAGTTCATTGCTTCTATGGGTTTTCTTCTAATGTCCTTGACCCCTCTGGCTCATACAGCCATTCCTTCCTCTCTTCAGCAGAATTCCTCCACGTTGGCCTGATGTTTGGTTGTGGGTCTTCGTATCTGTTTCCATCAGTTACCGGATGAGGACTCTCTAAACAATTAGGGTAGCCACCAATCTGATCACAGGGGTTCAGGCTATGTATCTACTTTTGCTAAGTGTCTTATCTGGGTTTATTCTTGTAGATTCGTGGGAGTTTCCCTTGCATCCCATTTCTACCACATCTGGAAAAGTCCCCACCACAGCTTTCTAGGTAGTGCTTTCAGTACTCTCCCCCTTCTCCCACCCTCCAACCAGATCATTGGAGTTCCCATGCCCACCCACTCCCAATCCACCCAGATCTCTCCTATTTCCCCTTCTGAGGGAGATCCATGAGCATGCATTTAAAATTAAAAACACAAATCTCATGTGTTCTTTACGTTTCCCTGTATTCTTGTGTCTTTTAACCCGGGACAAACAAGTTGATGTTGGTGATAAAGCTATAAATCCGACTCTCTCCCAGCTGCACTAACAACAGCAGAAAAGTCCCAGTACATATATTTAGAAACCTGTGTGCATCATGATTTTATGTGTCAGCTCCTTTTCTCACAGACGTTGAAGAGGCATCTGGTTCTTATTCAATTCCATCTTTGCTTTGACTACTTGTCTAATTAATCAAGGTGCTTTTTAATTCTATTCCCTTCCTTTCTCTTGCGAAATTTATTATGTTAGCATTGTCACCCAACTTGTGTCATCTATTTCTGTCACCAAAGTCACTGATAACAAACAGATGCGGTCCTAAGCAGGCACAGATTGCTTGCAGATTCTGCAAAAGGCTATGTTTCCTTTAATCACAGCCCTTGAGAATGCATTTCAGGGCACTCATTTGCCTTTAATAATGCCAAAAATGAAGTAATACAAGAAGTGTTAGTGGTGATTAAATAGAATTAAGTAACCAAAAACATGAATACAGATGGCTTTAATTTAAATAGTAATTTTTAAGCGCTGCCATGAATGAGGTCTAAGACAGTACCTACTCAGGCTTTGTAAGGCATTTTACTTATGCATGCATACATGCTTTGCTTAATGACAGTCTCTTGCTACACTCTACATCCTAAGTGAGGAACAGCCACATCATTTGAATGTGGAAGCAGAACTGGAAACTTTTCATTCAAATTATGTAAAAATATATAAAGCACAGGTTAGAGTCAAAAAAGGGAGCCAACAGGTACACTTTAAAATACATATTTCCTTAAAAAATACTTTGTTGAAACCTGAAAGAATTTAAAACTGCTGGTATAGAAAGCAAAAAATAATTTGTTTGTATAACTTTCAGCTAACAAATGTTCATGATCATTAAAATTTTATGGACCTTATTATAAAAATGTTTAAAACAACTATAACAAACATCACCCTGAAGGCCATCACCTCAAGGCAAAGATGAATCCATGTCAACTGCACCAAGATCTTACCTCAAAATGGCTGTGATAATTCTCAACTGTTCTTTCAAAAGAATCACAATCCTGTGTCCTGTTTTCTGACTTTGGTAGTATAGTAATCTGGGTTATAGAAGATTAAATTTTGAAAGATAAGCAAATAAAATAGTATTTCTCAAAGCAACTGAAACCAAAGAGTTTCAGGCAAAGGCACTCATTTATATTGTCATATAATTATTTTGATATAAACAATATTTATATAGCTAATACATGTAATAATTTAATATATACATATGAAAATTGAAAACTGGGTGCTATTTCTCATTCAAAGCCTTCATCTAATGGATGTCTTTTAAATCTCAGTTAATGGAAACTCTAGTTTGCAACTGTTTTGACTAGATCATTGTAAACATCTCCTCATTCTTCTTCATACTTCATTCTTTCTCTCACAGTTCATATCTAAACAGCATTCCTATCATTCTTTAGAATATGTCCCAAAGCAGCCATTCTTAAGATGTGCTTTCAGTCATAATGATTGATAATACATTCTTTTTGCCCTAATGCTAAATGTGTTTGGGAAATACTTGTTATGTCATTGCAGTGTTACTCCCTAATCTATATCTACTGCCCACCTGTCCAATGAAGTTTCTAGATCATCACCCTCATACTCAGACCTTGCTATTGAGGCCACTCAGAGTCCATGATTATTTTAACATGTGTTAACAGTGCTTAAATTCTCCTCGTTGCTTTACTATAAATAAAAGAGTGGTAGAGAGCAATGATGTCTCCCATCTGCTTAATTCACCCTGTTCTTGCCTTTCTCCCTTTGAAGACCAACAGGTTTCTTTCATTGAGTCCTCACACAGGCATGCCCCAGACTTCATATTTCCTACTCATATAGATACTCTAAAAGTCATTTTCAAGTCTCATTTTCTTGGGAGAGAACTGCTTCTAAACAGTTCATTTTTTCTTTTGCATTGTTTTCTCAAACTTTGTCCTCCAAATTGACTTTTGTCATGATTTTCTTCATATCCTCAGATTCTAGCACAGAGCTATACAAATGTTTAATAAATACCCTAAATGAGTTAAACTCAGAGAATGATATATAAAATGGCTAGTTTTAAATATATGATACAATTTCCCAAACAATGAGGAACATAAATGCAATCATTTTACAGTTGTATAGAGTTAACGTAAAAAATCCATATGAACAACTAGCACAGAAGTAGTAACATTTCACTTGCAATGGTTTCCATGTTTTAAATCATCCTTATATATTCTTGCAAGTTATTTTTTAATTGAATCCATTTTTCAAAATTTTCTGTCATTGTAAAAAAAAGAGTTGCTAAGAAAATAAAACTTGAAAGAAAACAGGACAGAATACAGAAAATGAGTATTCATTCTGCTGCTATTTTTGAGAGCTGTAGAAAATGGACAATTTAGAATGAAACAGAAGAGATAGAAGAAATAGATTCATTCCACCCCCTAAACTGGTGAGTGCCTTTGTTGTAAAGAAATTTCCATTCTCAGATAACTAAATTAAACTCTTAACAATAACTAAAGCTTAAATAGACAAATCTGTTTAAGTATAAACCTAATTTCTTTTTTTCTTAATTTCTACAACCAAAATTGCACATAATAGTAAGAAACTAACAAACACATCTCCTCTGTGACACAGAAGACACAGCCGGTTGTTTCACATACATATCACAGAAAATAATGGCATTCCATAATATTTATGTAAGAAAAAGTATTTTGGTAAAATTGATATGGTAGTACATTCCACAGCATTGAGAGGAAAAGATTTTATACAAAATATCAAAGAGAAGGAACAAGGTTATGTATTAAAACCTAAATTGTAGACATAAGAACGAAAATGCCAAAATTACTGAGAAGCTCCAGGATCAAAGGCATAATTTACACAGACACAGAAAAAAAGCACACACACACACACACACACACACACACACACAATGATTAGAAAAGAAAGGTTTCAGGGATGACCTCTGTGTGTCAAGCTTGAACAAGTTGAAGAAAAATAATGACATATATATATATATATATATGAACATGTGAGTGTGATGCCTTTGTCACTGACATTAAGCTGAATTTCCAAGACATAGCTTCATAAAACTACTGATTATCTCCCAGGAACAAAGATATTCTCATCTCTCAGTTATTGATAGCTGAGGTTAGCAGTTTCTTGGCAGGAAAGCAAGTCAGAAATGGATACATTTTGGTAGTAATAGTAATTAACATTAATTAATTTAAATGGAATTCTTTTTAAATTTTAGAATGAATATACAACTATTTTTTCACCTGTAATACTGTATTGATTGAGTCTTCAGCCTTGTGAGGAATGCAGAAAGGGTAAATATCTAAAAGATTCTCTGGGATAGAAAACCTTTTTCTAGGTCATAATTTTCTAATCTGCTCTTAATCCCACAAGGGAAATTTGTAATGTGAGAGGTATTGACAGGGTTACAAAATAGTTTTTATTTACGAGGATACAAAGAAAATGGAATTCAAAGGGGAAAACACAGACTCATTGAACACTGTATCCTGCTGTTGCACCCAGGGGAAGTGTGAACAAGGTGGCTTCTGGTCCACCGTCCCCCCAGAGTGAGCATGTTTCTTTTCTCCTCTTATTTGTGCACATGTAGTACCTCAGACCATGTCCTAGGAGTTGGTACCCCACAAACTATTGACTGAATGATTTCTCACAACTTCAACTTCCCCATTTGTCTAAATAAGAGGGTTCTAAAACTATATACAATAAGCACAAAAAGCAAGTATTGTCCAAGAGAAAGAAAAGGTTAAAACATACACAAAAATAAATCTACAACCAATGTGAACAACATCAAAAAAACATGCTAAATATTAAATCTATAAGTAATTAGTAAATAACAGATTATTTCAATAGTTGTCCTATTCTGAGAAGTCTAAGTCTTATACCTAAAATGTCTTAGCTAAGTTATGAGAGGAAAGTATCTCTGACTATCTAGTCTTCAACCCTTAAACACCTGAAAAGGAAAATAAAATTACCTAAGTAAGCAGGAGGTACAAGCAAGTGACTTCCAAAGGTGCAAGAAATGGCAGAAACAGCTGGCCACCTGGATAGTCTCCCAAATTCTCATTTGCAATGTTGGGGCAACCAACTTTGGCTAAGGCCTTGAGAGTCTGACAGACCATTCTGAGAAGCAAGAAAATTCAAAATAATGTCCTGCCATGTTTTGGCAAGGTTTAGCAGTCACTTTGGCTTGTATCCTGCTTGTCCAGTTTGGACAGCATGTATATTGTCAGTTGTCGAGGCAAGGGCAGTTCTTTGCCCCAAAAGCCAGTTTTACCAAGTAAAAATGGAGTAGTTTTGGTGTTCTACATTCTCTTGGGAGCAGAATGGTTCTTCCAGGAGAAATCATGTCTCATGTCAACAGAATTTATTAATTATTCAAATGCCACATTCTACAGGTTTTTGAAGTGTCTGAAGATTACCTACCTATGCAGAGTGTGTGTCTGTGCATTAGAGAACCTGACTAATATAACTAAAAGTATGACAAACATGGGTGACTATTAACTTTCAATTCTTAAATAACCTGTATAGTCTTTACTAAGCTTAATATATGAATGAAAACAACCTTTAAGCAGATGTGCAGCATGAGGACAATGATCTCAAAAATATAAAAATATCTTTATCACAGGTAGAAATGTAAAGAACAGTATAGAAACATACATACATACATACAATATGGTTAATTAACTTTTTATTTGTGTATAACATATTGTAAACAGAAATAAAAATATATACAATATAATAAATATAATTTGAATGTGCATTAATATATAAGCTCTCTTAGACAGAAATATAAAAATAATTTTGTGTATATATCAATATACAAAAATCTATAGCAATGTAAATTGTCTATAACTAACAGTTCACAAATAGATACACTAATCTACCTGTTGTCCCATCCCATCCATTTCCCCTTTTTTCTTTTTAAAAGATATTCATGATTTTAAACTTTGTCATTCTACACCCAACCCTATACAACTTATAACCAACACCTAACAGATGAGAATTATCCATAATCCTGAGAAGATAAAATCTATTGGGAGAGGGGGCATTGTTTTCTACAACTACTTTTAGCTGTCATGGAGGTGACGGTATCTTTATGGGATCTGTTAAAAGCTAACATGAGTTAAGTCTCAAGAGTATTGTCTGTAACAATTGTAGACAGTCTCTGAGTAGTTGGTAGGGCTTCTTTATTCCTTTCTTTCTTTCTTTCTTTTTTGAAGTTTTTATTTGAAGTTTTGACCAGATGTAGTAAGAAGGTGTATAGGTGTGCCATCTTAGCTAGCCAAGCTGGAATTTTCCTGAGCAGTTTGTAACCCAAAACCAGTCTTTGAATGGTATTTAACAGCTCAATGGCATCATATGAATTAGGAAATATTGCTGTGGTGGTGACCCATCTTCTTTCTGGAGACTTCAAAGAGTACTTTAGGAAAATTTATTGTTTACTGTTGAAAATTTAAACATTATCGATATCAAAGAAAGCTACCAAATAGTCAAAAATAAATATGAGGAGAAATCAATTTTTGGAAGATAACAAAGTTTTGACAACAATATTCCCTAGATTTTTCATTTTCTTTTGTCCCATACCAGGTGGCTCTTCGGACAAGAGACAGAAACTGTGAATTTTAACCACATGCAAGGATTTAGAGAAAGACAGAGCCAAACTCAAACTCCAAAGCCAGCTCTGATATTTTAGTTGAGTCTGGAAAGCAACTTTTATAAGAAGTAAAGAGATTCGAATATTTAAGTAGTGATATTTTAGCCTGCAGAGAATATTTGTACCATTGTTCAAATTCTTTTTTTTTCACTTTTTTTTTGGTATAGCTCTCCTTTTTTTTTTTTTTTTTACTTTAATTTGTTTGAAAGTTAAAAAGTCTTGTGGAAGACTTATATGAGAAGAGTGATTTTTGTTAAGCAGGATAAATTGGAAAACATGTTTAGAAGTTGCAAAACAGAATATGCTGAGAATATTCTAGTTCTGTTGGTATATTAAGTGTACATAAAACAAGAAGCATATCTCAGTACTAGAACCATTGCCTACAGAGTGACATACAACAAAAGAAATTCAGGGCTGCACCACAAAGGTCATGATTGCATAAATCAGACATGACTATGATCACAAAGAAGGTGATGAAGATAGTGGAGTATACATGACTATATAGCAGACACCAATTAGGCCTATTGTCAGTGAGACCTCTTCTGGAGAATTTCTAATATCATAGGTTACATTGCTCCACATATCAGCAGATTGTAAATCACTAATGATGCTATTGAAATATTTTGCATATCTGTGTGAAGAAACAAATTGAAATTTATATTCACATATCTCTATAATGCAAGATATTTGTAAGAAACAGTTTAGTATGGGTGCTTGCAAAACGAGAGAAATTGGTGGTAGTAGTCACTGTTCATTCATTCCACTACAAAGGCTAAATTCCTTATCACAGTACAAAAGACATACTAGACCTAACCGGGGCCTTCTTCAAATCTCACTCTATTCAGAATTCAGGTTTCTTCTCTTGCATATTACACCACAGTCAACAAGGCAAGTAGTTTTCTATAACTTAAATTCTTTCCTGGATCAGAACTTTGCATTTTTTGTTAGAAATCTTTCTCCAAATTTTTAAATCTGAACTTTATATTCTTCAATTTTAACTATGATGAGTTTTCTTTCATCAGATGCCTTTCCTTAAAATAGAAACAGCATTTATAACATAATAGACACCCAAAGTCATTTGGGGAAATCAGTCAATGGATCTCCCACTTCTTACAATGTCAGACTATCCATAGACTAGGCATCAGTGTTAGAGGACAGATTTGAAAATGATTATGTGCTCTTGTAATGAAGAAGGAGCAACTGATTCCAGGTTTGGAGGTGATGTTTAATGAAGTTTCAACATTTTATATGCATCTTTCAGGGAGGACCAAAGAAACTGATCACAAGAACAAAATTATAGGTGGATCTGGCTTCAGAGAGTATCTGAAACCCTAATCAAAGGATTAGGTCTAATCATGCTTCTTTGATGACTCTTTTCCTATTACTTGTTTTTATTGTTTTTTTCTCTAAAATAATAATATTCATTAAAATATTTTATAATATTTATTCATTAATAAATAAAGCTCTTTGAGGTAAGAGCCCTTACTATTCTCTATTCTCTTTTTTGCCTGGAAAGTTTAAAGTACAGATTTGATTTTCTTATCTACAAGGCAAGTTGGAAGCTGAATTGGATTTAATTGCAGCTCTACCTATCACTTAGCCTCACTTCAATGTTGCATAAGTGAAATTGATGAGTTTTCCTTTACCAAATCTCCAAATTGTACCACTTTATCAGTCCTCACATTTTCTCCTGAGATGGTCTCATTCTGCTCCATAAATATCTATTGATTTCTTATTATGTGGTGGGTATTCAGCTAAGTACTAGAAATGATGATAAATGAGATACAGCACCTGCCTTTGGGGAGCTTATACTATTAAGAGTCAAATATATTGTATATGTCATGAATATTTTTAGTTTAATTCAGATGCCTGAGATAAGATGCTTGCTGCTCAGATATCCTGCAATATAGATAGAGAAGTTGGTTTGCATTTCAGCAGGTTTACTGGTGAATGGTGTATTCCAATCTAATAGAACTCTACTAGGTCCTTCTGGAGACTCAACATTAGTTTTGGTTTCTTGTGTTGTTGTTTGTTTTTGACTGTGTGTGTGTTTATATATTTAATTGAATATTTTGATCTGCAGGAGGTATAATGGCAGTGATGAAAAGTTATAAATTGTTTCATTTTGTCAAATAGAAAGAAACAAACTAGAAATGCAATGCTATGGGAACCCAGAAGGATTGCTAAGTCTATGGTAAAAAACAACCTAGGCTATTATAGCTATTCCTAGGTAAAGTACACGTTTGGAATTCAAATTTAAGAAATGTTAGAAAAATAAACTGGTACAAAAGAAAAGATATTTCAAACTACAATGTTTCATTTTGCATTTTTGTTTTGCCTTTTTAAAAGTCAGATTTAGCTGTTTCCTGTCAATGTCATCCATCTCAAAGTACATTAGAATTTAAAACAAAGAATGTGTTTATTGTGTCAAAAATAAATGCAAGAACTTGCTGCTATTTTCCATCAAATAACTTTGTGTTTGGGAAAAAATTGAGAAATACATGTAACTAGTATCCTGATAAGCCATGCACATTTTAAATAATCTCATGTAATGATGTGCAACATTGTTTCTACAGATTAATATTGACTTCAGTACCAGAGACCTCATCTCAAGAAATATTGCTGAACCAACTCCAAAATGCTTTGATGAAGCTCAGAAATTAATTTATAGTCTCATGGCCAAGGATTCATTTCCTCGTTTTCTAAAGTCAGAAATTTATAAGAAACTGGTAAATAGCCAACAGGTTGGAAATCATAAAAGATGGCTGCCTTTCTTGTGAAGGAGGTAAATAAAATAGTATACTGAAAGGCTACAATATTTAAAATATACAAACAATCTAAATCATCTTAAGTTTTATAAAATGTTTTTATTTCATCAGAATTCATATCAAATTCATATGTTACAAATTTAGTCATTTTATCAGGTATTTAGAAATCTACTGGAAGAATACAGAGTTAGTTCATGAAGATAAATATACTTTTCGACCCTAAGTGAATAATTTTATACATTAAAATTTCACAAAAATATACATATCTCCATGTCACAGAGTTGAAGACTGCTTAAAATCATATACAAAATTTTAAATAGCATTTGCATTATTCAAAAACCACACTTCTGTAAAAAGAAAAATTCTGAACATAAACATAGCTTTTCACTTGCTAGATTCAACGATTTCTTGTGGACTACAATTGATAATGTGATGATTATCTGAACTGCTGTGACTTTCAAGTTAAAAAGAAAACTTAATGGATGTGTGCACACTTACACAGAAGCCTGATAGTTCCAGACTCCAAATTTCAAATTTTTCCATAATCTATTTCTTGCCAGACATAGATGTGTATATGAAAAGGGCCTTGTGAATGATCAATTTTATATTTTCCTAATATAAACAGAGAGAAAGAGGCACCATCAACTGCAAATGATGATTACAGTAACAGTGACAGTCCCATAAAGTAAGAAGCAATTGCAGAATCACTATTCCATTGTGGGTTAAGACTCTATTTGCTCATTTGGAATCTGCCCATAATACTCAAATAAAATTTAAAATTTTTACTCTCCTAATTGAATTATCTGTGTAAATGTGACAAAATAAATTGTCTATGTGCTGTATTGTAATGATTCAACAGATCTTTTGTGTTTCTCTTTTATTTTCACAGATTTATTTATGTTCATTGCCATTATCCATTTGAGATTGAAACTTTTAAAATGGAGGGAAAACACCGGAGACTTATTTTGTTTCCATGAACTATTCATTTGGTAGACAAAAATCTTGCCTCCTTCTCATCATGAAATATCAACACTTAAACACATGCAAATGGACTATTCCCTGTGTGCTTGCAAATTCTTTCAAGCCCTGCATAATACAAATGAACTGACATGTTTGGAGATGTTGTTCCCTAGTGCAGCATGTCTATACCACAACAGCAATTATTCTAGAGGTTCTAATCTCAACATCTTTTTTTAAAAAATGGGATATTTTATTTATTCCAGAAAATGTAAGGCATCTAGAAATCATAAAATCAAACTCTTACATCCAAAAAGAGGGGAAAAATAAAAATCCTGAAAGCCCAGTTGTTTTTTGAGACCACACTTCTGGTGACAGAACTGTAAGAGCAGTGGATCAACACCACCTTGTCACACTGATGCTTGACCCAAGAAAGCAGTGCAGTCTCTTCCCACTTGTGTTGCACCAAAGTGTAGGATCTGAATTCCTACAAATCTTCCCACACTCTGGAAGGGTACACAAATGTTTGGATTGTCTCTACAGTTTGCAACTTATCAAATTGCAAAACTTTTATCACTGGTCTTAACAAAGTAAAGGAGCTTCCAATCCCATGTTCACTAACTTGAAGCCTTAGGAGCTCAATATATTGCAGAGCAATATACTAAGATGAGCACAGTTTGTTTAAAACTGGATGCTAAATACCTCTTACAGAATACCAGTCTAAGATTTGCCACAGCAGAACCTTCCTTCTACTGTCTCTACTTACTTTTCACCATGAGTCATAATTCTAGGGCTTTCAATCAGAAAACCAGTCAATGACAAGATTTTGATGTTGACAGGGGTTTCTGTCCCACCAGATCCCACAGTTGTTCAATCCCAAAGAGATACACAGAGGTCTATATTAATCATAAACTTTTTGATCTATTAGCTCAGGCTTCTTATTAACTCTCATAACTTATATTAGCACATAATACTTTTCTGTATTAGCCACGGGGCTTGGTAGCTGAAAGAGGGAGTCACATTTTGCTTGCTCTGTGTCTGGCTTCCTCTCTGTCTGGGTGACAACTGTAGACTGAGCTTTCCTTTTCCCAGAATCCTCCTTGCCACGCTTCTGCTTTCTGCCTGGTCTCTGTAGCCCCACCTAAACTTCCTGCCTGGCTACTGCCAATCAGCATTTTATTAAAATACAATTGAAAGGGTACAGACCATTGTCCCACAACATTTTGATATATTCAGTAATAAGGATTTTAGGAAAATATCATGAGCACTTCTTACATGCATGATTCTATTTGTGAGTCTTTCACATACATGTTATCTTAGTCCATAACTATCATGAGTGTTTCTATAAATGTAAATGAAAGAAGAAATGATTCGTGAAAAATAACATAAACATCTTGATTAAAAAATTAAATATTCAATAGTGTTGTCATTTTAAAATATTTCCATTGATTTAAAAAATAAAGTTATCAAAATCTAAAACTAAGCAATAACAGGCTAATAAAATTATAAAATAATCAAGCAGAATGATTTTCATATTATAAGAGGATTCTTTGTATTGTTTAGCTTTTAAGTTTGTTCGTTTTCTTTTGAGATAAGATCTCTGTCCGTGAGACTGGCCTCAAACTCACAATTTTCCTGCTTTAACCTCTGACTACTAGGATTATACTCAGGAACCATCTTGCCATATGTTTGCCTTTTATATTTTTTTCCACTTCTTACAGGGATTGTTTGAGCAGGAGAGATTTTCCATCACTTAGGAATACTGAAGGAAGTTAGATGACCTATTTTCTAAAAGAATCTTAGACTCTAACAATTTTATGTGTTGCTATAATCATAATTTATTTTGCCTTTTTGAATAATCTGCATACAAAATATTAATAATTTGAACAATACAGAATTTTCTACTTATGTAAATGTAGTTTTTTATGTTTAAGTAGAAAATATTTATTCCAGTTCAGGATATAATCAGTAGACATTTTTCCTGATACTACCAAATATCAAAATCTTCCAGGCATACAAATATGATCTAATTTCCAGCATTACCTTCTCAAATTTATTTTTGCTTTCTGCATACTGAGGAGAGAGGCAACTCAATCACTTTCACTGTTGTTTTTTTCTGCAGTAGTCTTAGTATATGTGGTTGAGCAACTTTGCATTCCCAGGTGCTCTTGATAAGTGTAGAGGTTGCTTGATAAAAGCAAAGGAATGTTTATTCTGTTTCCTTTTAAATTCTCTCTTAATAAAGCACCATTCTTGCTTTTTAAATAATAGCAACCTTCAGAGTTGTGACACTAAGAATATCTGAGGTTTTTTTTTTTAAATAGAGGTTTAAGAGGAGTTCATGTCTGCTATACTAAACTGGAAATTTAGAATGAATATCCCCTTTATTCTGTATTCGTGAATTCTGTGCATACCAACCAAAGATTTTTGGTAGTGAGCCTCTCTTACTTCATCACCATACATCAGAAGAGTTAATTTTATGTCTCCCTATTTAACAATAAAAAATTACAACATTTTTGAATCAGATGATACTCCCAGTCCAGTAACATAACTGTAACATAAGGAGTCTGAAAGGATCACTACAGAAAAATCAAACGTTTGTGTAGAGGCAGTGTGGAAAACAACAGAAAGAAATTGTCTTTGAGATCTAAACAGAAAGTTTAGTGTTAGCATAACTAGTCTTCTCACATTTGCCTCCCATGCAAAAGAATTCTTCTAGCTTTCACCCACAGCAGCCCTATATAGCAATTTGAATGTAATTATGTCTAATATTGGTCTGATTTACTTTCCAGCCACATAGTAAAGCAATTTATTTCACAGTGTTGTCAATTAATTTAGAATGATTTTTTTTACAACTATGTAAAAAGGTGGGGTGTTGTCAGAGCAGTAATCAATTATTATGTGTATAAAGAACCACACAGGCCATGTGCTGCTTTTTACTAGATTTTCCATTGCATTTTAATGGGGAAGTATCAGAAATGAATGTTAAGTGGTAGCTACTTACAGAATGCCATTGAAGAAAACAGAAATGTGTTTTTATAATTACTATTTATAGATTGTATTAGAACACAGAATCCATGCATAATTACTTCTAATTTTAAATGAGTAGACACTGGAATATTTGCAAGAGAAACTAAGGTTCTTTTCTTCCTTGTTATTAGTACATATTAACTGAACAAAGCCTGTGCTGCCTTGTGACATTTTTATACATATGTATAACATACCTTGGTCACTTCATCCTCCACTAACCTCTCTGGTCCTTCTCCCACTAGTCCCCTTCCTCCTTCCAAAATATTCCCTTGTGTTTTCACAAAATATCTTAATTTTAAGAAACCACATCCTTTTCCTTCTTATAAATAAGATTGGTACATTGGCACATGCTACTAGTTCTACCACTGTGACAGAAAGAGCTCAAGATTGAAGATCACCTGAACTAAAATGTGTGTGTGTGTACATATAATTTCTCAGATGTATAGTAACAGAAAAAAATCCTAATGACATATAATCAGTTTATTATTCTGCCACTAAATAGCTATGGTTTGTATCATATCAATATTGAGGTTTTGAATATTCCTAAAAAAACACTATCATTGTGCATATGTGTTCTTGGGTACATATAAATACACATGCAGGTATTTATGTATGTGGAGAACAGAAGCAATGTCCTTGATGACTTCTTACTTTAATGTTTGGGAATGAGAAGGCAATCTGTAACTTAAAACACCACCCTTCAGAGCCAGACTGGCTGGAGCTGCTTCACTACCATGCTTGCACTTGTCAGTAACGTGGAGTAACTGTTTGGCAGGGACATGTATGAACTGTGCTGTCCCCACAGCCCTGAAAATAATACTATTCAATTCCATATTTTCTTACATAACATTAAGCATTCATTTCTATTTTCAAAAGTAAGAATTTTTTGAAATATTTAGTTCTTTACAATGGTATGGGTCCTTTGTTAAAATAATTTTGCTTCTTTATGTATTTAGAAAAAAAATGTAATACTTGAGATATTAATGTTGTAAATGGTGATGACTTAGACAAATATTAAATAAATGGCTGGTTCATTTAATAAAACTAATGAGAAAAATATGAGAGTTTTCATAGTTTATATGTATTGAATGATTATATTTAGCTCCTGTAGTTTTCAATAATAATGTTATTCTTATAGTGTCACTATAGGCCTTTAAATATAAATATTTTGTGTATAATGCCTTTGAATTATTGTTTTCTTTCTACTTTCCAAAAAATGTCATTTTTACTCTATAAATATCACCATGAATTGAAATGATATATTTTACATAAAGCTATAGAAAATCACTATTGTTAGGAAGGAAAAAATACTGCTTTAATGTTAGTCATTCAAAAACTTAATTTGAGTGTAAATTTTCCATGAAAATATGCCAAAATCTTTGGTTTAAAAAAATGAGAGCATATTAGGGAAGATTTACATTGTTGAATTTATGATTGCTCTACTGAAACTTTAACTTTAAAACATTGTTTCTTACAAAAGAAATCCTTTGATTCATTTGCAGGTTTTTCTTCTAGAAGCAATCTCTTTAAAAATTAAATAAATCCTAACAATTGAAAGCTACAGAGTGAACTCCAACTATGCTTTAGGCAGATAAAATTTATTTCTCCAAATATGGATTTTATATTAAGTAGAAAGTTGATGTAATAGCACATGGCTTTGAAAAATTTGAAAACGTTTGAAAGCTAAACCATATGTGTGCATAAATTACATGCATATTCTCCTAAAACATAGGTATGCATGAATTACATACATATTCTCCTAAGACATATGTATACATGGATTACCTACATATTCTCCTAAAACATAGGTATGCTTGAATTACATACATATTCTCCTAAAACATATGTATACATGGATTACCTACATATTCTCCTAAAACATAGGTATGCATGAATTACATACATATTCTCCTAAAACATATGTATACATGAATTATATACATATTCTCCTAAGGAAGTTTTCTGCTTAATTTTCCATTAGGGAGAAAGTATTAAGGACTTCAATCTTTACAAATTATAACAATTAAAATAAGAATGAAGCCTTAAAAATTATAAAAAGAATCAATATTAACCAAGTCAGAAGATCTATTTTCCTAATCAATACCTTTCTCAAAAGAAGTTAAATAGGATAGAATTATTCATTTCATTATTCTATTAATAATTTTAAAATAATCATGAATTTTGAAGCATATAATTACTTCTTATAAATGTTAAGAATTTTTACAGTATACTCAGAGTGTTTAATAACTACTGTCTTGCTAATCATCAGAATTTCTTACTAAAACACTCTTGAGGTAAGATATAGAAATCACAAAAGATCTTTGAAAAATTATAAAATTATACCACAAACCAAAAAAGTCCTGGATTATAGTTCAACATATCTGCTCAAAGAACAATATCACTAAAATAACTAAAACCAAAATAATTTCATAATATGCATGCATATAAATTTTTATATTTGTGTTGCTACCTTTTAGACTATGACAGATAAGAACTGAACTCATTTAAATGAAATGAATTCATAAATGAAGGGGAGTGGTCTTGGCCATTTCAGCTTATAGCCACACCCTGCCATTAGCTAATTATTCCGCCCCCTAATTAGTTGTTAATTAATTAATGGGGCTGGATCACCAGGTCCTAAGAGGTATAAAATGATAGGCCCACGTGGAAAGCGCTCTCTCTGTGGATCACCGACCTGCCTTCTTCTTTGGAGGAGCTCTTTCTGGTATAGTAATCTGTGTGTATTTTGGCCCCTATTAAACTTGTGTGTCTTAAATAAAACTTCCACACTTTAAAGGAAACTGTGAATCAATGTATGGTAAAAAACAGTGGCTACCTAGCAAAGAAAGCAAAGAACTCAAAAGCAAAACATTAGAATGTACAGAAAAGAGTGTGTAGAACCTAGGCAACAAAAAGCAGATCACAGGAAACAGGATATATTGCACAGGAGAAAGAATACAGAACATGGGAAGAGAAAAGACTTAGAAAGGAATAATGAGAATGAACAAAACACATCCCATAATAAGCAAAACAAGTCAAGCAAATGTTGGTTCCTAGATTTTGTCTCTGAAAGAATAGAATAATAATGCTGGATTATAGCAGAATCTCTTGGGAGAGAATCAGGCTGACAGAAGAAGGTGATGATGTCACCTGAGAGGAAGAGTGCTGAACTTGGTTTGTGGAGCTGAGCTGTTCACTCTATCCCACACTTACTTAGCAAGGGTGAGAAGAAGCTTTGTGTTGCCGCTTATATAACCAGCTTCTATCAGCAATTAGAAATATACGATTGATTCACTTATTAGTGAAGATGCTTTCTCTTCTCTCATAAGCATGGTCACTGTTCTATAATCAGCCTAGATTGCCCTTTTCATGACAAGCATCATGGAAGTTTTCTGCCTATTGTAAATAAATTGGTACATATTAGACTCCTTTCAATGACTCTCATTTGTTTCACTGAAAATGTTATGTCTTTGGGGAATAAAACTGTTATAGCTAAGAATTGCAAGGAAAAAAAACCATGTCCATGATTGTTCAATTAAAGAAAGCTATAATTGGGGTGTACACCTGAAAATGATTAGCTGTCTGCCTGACCCTAAGTGAGAGAGAAGCCCCTGCTGGTCTTTTACAGTCGTTTTTATAGGTACTCTCAACTGCAATCTAAAAAGCACACCCAACTGTTATCAAGAGTAGAGAGTGGTTGGAAAGAAATCAGAACCAAAAGCGTCAGCCATCTTAGATCTTAGACACTTGTATTTGATGTTAACTTTTGAAATATTTTTTAAAAACATATCATGTGAAAATTATTTTTAAAAAACTGTCCTCGTAAACACGCAGTTGAAGACTGAAGTTTATTTAACCAGATGATCATCAATGCATAGCTATTATTCAAGACCTTTGATTGTGCATAACCAGAAGTGATTGACCATCTTGCTTCCAGTCCAGAACATGCATGATATTCTTGAGCGCTCTTTCTGTTGTCAGCTGCCTATTCCCTGGGTCTTAAGCTTAGCATCAGCGGTCACTTTTCATGGTTGTTCAACATTATTCATAACTAATGACAGGTACCACTGAATCTCTGCCTTCCTCCCACCAACAGTGCCACCATGATAACCATGACTCACATTTTCTTCTGCTTTTCTAAAGACTTTCATAACTGGCCTCTTCTCTGACACTCTTAGGGTGTTTATTTACTTTTGTTCTTTGCCTAAGAGAGTATTGCAAGCTGAGAATATTATCAGGTCTACTTTCCCAAACTCTTAAGTGGACCCTCTATCCTCAAGATAATTTCTCAGCTTTTAAATCTGAAATGTGCAATAACCCATCCAATAATAAAAATTCTGCTGATTTCGGCTTCATCTTTTGACCTTTACTTCTACCTCAGTATCACCTAATCTTTCATGAATATTAAAATATAACCTGTATCATTGATTAAATCATTCAAAAGTATCTATGTTTACTGCTTCTTTAGTATCATCATGTTGAACCTCCCTTGGTTAAATTGTTATGATCATTCAAAATTTCAAAACAATTTTTTTTCTGTGACCACAACCTGTTGACATGGATAAAGTTTTGGCAAATGATCCCCTTCTGCATTCTCATAAGTGGTCATAACTATAACTAAATTTTACATTTATATTAAAAATCCACTAACTGGTTGAAAACTCTTTAATTCCTAAAGAAAACCATGATGGTTCAAATTTTTCTTTCCTTTTATATAAGATCAATTGTATCTTATTAACTGTTGCATGAGAGATGGTGATAACGAGCTTGTCTTACTAGGAACGTGCCAGGTAACTGTCATGAAAACAAAGGTTAAGAGAAAGTCACACAGTATCTATTCTAATGCCTTTCCTTTTCTTAATGATTATATTTCTTATCAGCCTGAGACAACTTATTAAACCTGCTCAGCTTCAGGTCTATTAGGAAGAGATAGCAACTAGTAATTCATATGTGATGCTTAAAACATGATTCTTACAAGGTGAATCTTTGCTTCCAGGTTCAGCATCCCAGTATTTATCTCTTGATTTCGTGTCAGTAATTTAAGAAATGTTCCAATCTACAGTTATAGCTTATTTTAAAAGAATGAAAACTTAAATCAATGATCTGAATGTAGAAATTACAGATCTTGTCTTCCAAATGGGACAGCCAATCTAGTATAGTATCAGCACAACGCATTGCACTTGCTTCTATTCTAAACTTCAAAAAGGACGACACCAGGCATTCTGACAAAAGGCACAAACCTTCCCCCAGACTTTGTCAGTCCCCATATTCCACATGGATCCTCGGGCTAACATCATGTGAGAAAAGTATCTTTTGGGATGAAACTTAATTTTAGTGAACCCCAGTTAGTCCTGGTCCCTAGTTATGAAAAAGATAAGAAGATGTTGTCATACTACAGAAAAACAAATAAGACCTCTTGTTGCTACTCATCCGTAAAACGTGAGCATTATCATATTTAACAAAGGGGATTTAAATACAATGCAGGTGTTTCTAAAATAAGTTCTTTCAAACAGAAGCTTGTTTCCAGCCCAATTTATCAATCTTCAGCAAAGGCTTCATTCAAATTTAATTGCACAGTAATTGTTAAGTAATTCACCTTTGCTGTGTCTTTCTATGGTACTTATTTTAGTCTTTATTGAATTAAAATCCTGTCTCCACTAATTTTATCTGCCAGTACATTATTTAATTAAAGCATGCAGTAACAATGAAAATTAAACCTTGAAAAGAAATAAACTGTGCCTATCTGTTGACAAACATACAAGTAGACTGGCATAAGTAGATGGGTTCTGACTGTAAGGACTCACTACTCCCTACATAAACAGCATTGCCTTAAACAAAAGAACATCAAAGTGAGCCAAATATAATCTCTGCACTTCCAGTGTTTTACATCACATTAATGTACACTCATCAATCGCATCAAATGTATTTCATCAATGAGGATGAGGATTGCTGACCTTAGGAAAGGTTCTGGGTGTATGGGATCAGGGAACACATGGAAATCTTTATAACTTTCTGTTAATTTTGTTATGAAACTAAATTACTCGGAAAAAAATGTAGTCTTTGAAAGATATTGAAGTTTATCTGACATGTTTATCTAGTTGGTAAAATAGTTTGTAACTTATCAGTCTATGTGTTACTATATACACTGAGTCTGAAATCTGGTCAACAGTGCAGAGCAAATGCCACTTTATTCCTGTCCATCAAAGAAAGATTGTGAATGTCTACATAGACATATGACAAATATTTCAGTATCTGGAGGTCACATGGAAACTATATCACTCATCTCTATATCTTTTTTCTTTTTAAAACTTATATCAAACTGTAAAACCCATCTTTACCTTGTGAACTAAACAAATGGGCCTTTGTTGGTTTTCATCTGCTGATCATAATTAGTCAAATACAACCCTAGACAATACTATTATCCTTGAAGATGCAATTACATAGTATTCTTTCTAGTATGGGTGATGGCAAAATTTTCATACTCTTTACTCCTTTTATTTTCAAGAACTGAAAAAATTTGCAAACTACAAATAGGTAACTGAAGACACAGAATTCTAAAGCAAGATTTACAGAAAGGAAATGAGCTTAAACTTATAGACTTTACAGCCACATTTTGTTTTAAATGATATATATCCATGCAGAGATTCATACTTGACTATAAGTAGTTTTAATGAGATAACAATTATATAAGTTTCTTAGTTTTCCATTTCATATTATAGTATACAATATGCTTTATGAGCAACTCAACAAATATCATACTCTATATTGCATGCTGGACAATAAATCGGGGCTATTCTTACAATGGTAATGCTGTCTGAAGATTTAAAATGTTAGAAAAGAAAAGAGAATAGACAGAATTAAGAGAAAAAGAAAGTAAAGTTTAAAAAGAAGAGAAAGAAAGTAAACATGAAAGACAACTTGGGAAGAACCAAGAACCAGAAAGAAGTGAAACAGCCGAGCACAACACACAATAATACACAGAGTCTTAGCACTAACTTTTGTTTCTGTACATTGAAAGTCAACAGTGTCCAATAAATAAAATGCAACTATAAAAGGTGGCACAGTAGGAAATATAAAAAAGCTATAAAATACATGTACCTTATTTAACTCAGACATTTTTCTTACTCCTAAATAATGTAGTTATCATAGGAAATATTGTAAAATTAATATTAAAATATAATAGAGTTTCAGAATAAAATCATTGTAACTTGCTATTTAAATTTCTCAAATATGATAAAATCTTAAGTATAATATGAAAATTATTGTCATGAATTTATTTTTCTAAATGTAGATAATAGAAAACAGTATTTGAGCCCTCATTTATGTGATAAATGAATTTTACTTCAGAAAACATATGCATTTTAAAAAATACTTAATTGTTTAAAAATTTTGCTTGTTCAAATTGGATTTCTTAATTATTACAAGTATAATCCCAAATTAATAAGCATAAATTATATTGTTCTATAAATCTGAAGTAATAATCAATAGTAAGTCATTTAGTATTGGCTTATTTTTCAAATATAATCACACATGAACTGTGAAAACACAATTTTGTATTAAATATGGCTATTTTTATACATTCTTGGGAAAAATATAATGTTTAGAGGCATGTAATATAAAAGTATAATTTAATAATTTAATGATAGAAAATATATGAAAAGTTTTAATTGCAACTCCCAAGGTTATTTTTTTTCAGAATATAAATATTAAGCTTAGAAAAGTGACAACGTTTTAACGAAAAGAAGCAGTGCGTTGACTTTGAAGCGCTACGCAGTATATTGTGCGGATTGAATTTCACCCTTATTGTGACACCGAATAAATGCATGTGCCATATTATAAAGAATCACTCCTCAATGATAACCTAAACTAACCGTACAATAGCCTACCATCAGCAGAGGACGGCACCGTATGCTACATGCAGTACGTGTCAAAAGGAAAGCATTCATTAATTAATTCCACATCACAGTGCTTAAAATGAAGCTTCAGCTTTCAGCTCTCTCTGTGATGTTCATGAGACGCTGCACAGTTTTCGTTCTAACAAGTTAATCTGTTGAGATACACGAGATGCGGACTTTCACCCTAAGACAAACAGTGCTGCTCTAGGGAACAGGTGCTATCA
>JAQHUG010000164.1:2833227-2854723 GCA_028555095.1 Dicrostonyx torquatus
AAAAAGAGGGGGAAGTGGTGCGGGACAATTCTGTCAATCATGTTTTAAATAAATGCTGGTTGGCCAGGCAGGAAGTATAGGCGGGAAAACCAGACAGGAAGTAGGTGTAGCGCAAGGAGAACAGGAGAAATTGGGAAGCAGGAAGCTAATCTGGAGATTAGCTAGAAAGATACCTCGTTTGTATGTATGTATGTGTATATATATATATATATATATATATATATATATATATGTACGTATGTATGTCTGTATTCTTTTTCTTCACTCATGACCTGACTATCAGGAACAAGAGAATTGCCAAGAGAGAGATAAGTGACATTTGTAATGAAGTAGTTATAGAGTATTAGTCAAACTTTGACATGATATTTAATTGAAAAAAACCAATAAAATTGGAAAAAAGTGAATTAGTTTTGCATCAGTATGGTGAAATATTTGACATGGATTGCACATAAAAATTTAGGTAACAATTTTGAAGTTTCAAAATCTATTATTTGGTGCTAGTGCCAGAGTATGCTGTTGGCTTAGTCTCTGATGAGAATGGAAAATGATATTATGCAGGTGTGTGTGTGTGTGTGTGTGTGTGTGTGTGTGTGTGTGTGTGTGTGTAAGAGTTTATCTTGACAAACAGGAAGCAAAAGAGAGACTGGTGTTCCTCCTTATGGCATTCTCCAGTGACCTAAAGACCTTGTCATAAGCCCATTTCTCAAGTGTTTTACCATCTCTCAGTAATACCACTCCTCAGACAAAGCCTTCATTCACAGCAGGCCCTTGGCAGAAACTCAAACTATTCTCATACCATAGTAGATTATAAACTTAAGGTGCTTTTTAATTATACTAACCATAAATGTAATCATTTTTGAGGTTGTAGATGACTTATTTGTGGTTCCATATTGCAAAAGACACTTAGTTTTATTTAGAGTTTCTGTGGCCTTGTCATACAGCTCTTTGTAAACCATTTGCTCTGGAGGAGTTCGTGGCTCATATACCAAAGAAGTGAGGTAAAAGAAATACAAAATTTTGATGACAATTCTTGCATTTGTGATTGCAAATAAACACTTTAGTTAATATCTAGAAGCAGAAATTTGGTTGATTTCTAATGCATTTCAACGTTGTAGACATTTACCTTTCTAGCACAAAATTTTGGCATTGTTACTCTAGTGCTTAAGCCCTTCAATACCTTGCTTCTTACCCCAGACACAGGAAATTTGATGCTATTTTTCAAAGCTTTATCTGAGCTCTCCTTCTCTGCCTTGGAGCCTGATGTATTCTTCCTTGAACTCTGCCCTCTTCTATTAGAAGAATATATCTCTTGGGCTTGTTTAATTTTCTCTCTGTTACAAAACTGTACTTTACAAAGAAAAGGTATCCTATCCATGCTATTCATTTCTGAATCCCTTAGAAATTCGCTCATTGTAAGCCTTATAACAAGTGTTCAATAAGGGTTTCTAGAGTGTGTGAATATTAATATCTGTAACTGGTGGCACATCAGCAGGCAACAAAGCAAAACCGAAAGGAGACATTCTGGCTGTCTTTTGTGTGGATATCTATCATCTTGGCTGCTCATGTGCTGCTTGGGAAGAGGAGCAGTAGAATTTACAAAGACACCATATGCCTTCAGAGTCAGCTGTAATAATGGACTAGTGAATGCCTCTGTAGACAGAATACATCTGAACTTCTCACTTGAACATGTTGGTGATCAGTTATTGAGATCTCTTAAACTCATCACACACAAACACACATACACACGGAGCGGGAGGAAAAAGAGAGAGAAATAAGGGTGCATATTTTTCTCTCTCAATTAAACTCATCTCTGCTTCCCCTACATTTGATCTCCTTTTAAAAAATGCTTAGATAGATGGTGGGTGCATAGCTAGATCTATGAGCTGGAACAGTGACTGGTTCATTCTATGATCTTAACAACTTGGTTATTTTGTTGTTGTTGTTAAATTAAATGATTAGGTAGGTAAGTTTGGAAACTCTGCAGGAAGGAAATAGCACTAAAATAATAAGTAAAATAAAAGAAATAATAATGTATCCCAAACTTTCAAGTGTTCATTCCTAGATATTTATGTTATCCAACAATATGTCAAATTACTGATTCTATTTTTCATTTTGTTGAGATTATCATTAGGGGAGGTATACATATAGCTTAAATTCTGTAAGTGAAAGTAATTACTAAGAAGAAAATTTTGCCATATTTTACATATAAATCATTTTTTTAAAAACTCCTTGCTATTTCTATTTCATGCCCTTAGTCTACATATGAACTGAGTTTCTGTGCTTATGAATGAGTGAACTGAGAAGGAGTTGCCTTCTTCTCAGTAGTGGAAAATATGGTTATTCTGAACATTTTTACATCTGAATTTTCAATCTCACTCTATTTATATAAACTGATATAAACTGATCTAGAATCAACCTTTGATGTCTCACTGCTATGTCTCCTTTAAATGGACAACACTGGCCAAGTGCAGCATTATATAACTACTCTAAGGAACTGCATGTGGCTTGGCACTGCTGTGTTTACACAGGATGAATTTAGGATTTAGAACGATGGTTTCTTGTGAGAAGATTGAAAACGGTTGATGTGGGAACAGTGACACATTTTAAATGCAGTTTGTTTAACCTAAAGTATGACAGCCTGCCTCTTCCACGAGAAGAGCCTACAAAAGAGCAGATTCCATCTTGCAAAATAATGTCATATTAATGTGGAGAAGTTGTTCTCCAGCAAAAGACAACTGCTCTTTATTGATTTTATAATTTTTTTGACTTTTACCTCTGCCTCAGGGAATGGTTTTGGCAAAACAAAATTCACCATCCACAAGACAAAATTTTTCAGTCTTCCTCTTCAGGTCTTTCAGATGAGATTGCTTTCTACTCTTTGGGTACACAGATGACTCCTGACAGGCCTATCACATTTTTCTGCATGTCTTGCAAACAGAGCTTTGACTTCTTTTGTTTTTATCTAATTCCATGCTAACAGCGTTTATACCACTGAAACAGACAAACATACATTACCTACGCTCAGACTTTCTTTTTAAAACACAAAACACGAGAGCCTGCTGAGTCACTGGTAAGTTCCTTCCAGCCTGGCCAGTCAAGGACCAGGGAGTGCTCTGGTGGCTCCCCAATCCCTGAGGCCTCCTGGCCCTTCTCCTTATTCAACTCAAGTTTCCCCAAAGCAACCCCTTCCTTCAGCTGGCAGGGGTCTAGGAGAGAAGCTGGTAGAGAGGCCTAGGGTGCAAGGAGTGCCTTTGTTTGGCTGAGGGGGCTGCCTCTTGCAACCCCGCCCTTTTGGCCCTTTTGGCCAGCCTGCAAGCAGATTTACCCAGAGCTGGCTGAGTCACCCAGACTGCCTGCAAGCAGATTTACCCAAAGCCTGCTGAGTCACCCGGACTACCACTTAACCAGTCCCTGCTGAGACAGAGGGACCTATTTAACCAAAGCTGAGCCATCTGGACCGCCTTCAAGAAGATTCAGCCAGTGCCTGCTGAGCCATACAGACCACAACTGCTGATCCATCTATACCATCTGCAAGCTGATTTATCCAGCACCTGCTGATCCATCTAGAAGGCAGACAGCCCTGAGACAGTGCCTGCAGACCCATCCAGACTGCAAGTGACCCCTATCAAGGAGCAATTGATTCATCCAGAGAGGAAAGAGATGGGCAGGCGCCAATCCAAAAATTCTTCCAACAACCCGAAAGGCAACATGATAAAACCAGAGCCCAGCAATTATGCAACAGGAAGATCTGAGCAACCCAATCCAGAAGAAGTAGAAGAAATTGACCTTAAATGTTATGTTATGAAAGCAATAGGAAAACTGAAATGGAGGCAATGAAGAAAACACAAACCAAGAGATGGCTGGATATGGACAAGCTTGATAAAGGAATGGCAACTACAGAGACAAGTTTAACCAACAGAATACAAGAGATGGAAGAAAGAATCTCAGACACTGAAGATACGATAGAGAAAATAAAATCATTGATCAAAGAAAACAACAAATCCAACAAATTTGTAACACAAAACATCCAAGAAATCTGGGACACCATAAAGAAACCAAACCTAAGAATAATAGGAGTAGAAGAAGGAGAATAACTCCAGCTCAAAAGCACAGAAAATATATTCAATAAAATTATAGAAGAAAACTTCCCCAACCTAAAGAACGATATTCCTATGAAGGTTCAGGAAGCCTATTTGCTCTTTCTATAACCAAACACCACTACCTGCAGGAAGTAACCCAAAAGAATGAAATCTGGCAAATGGATATGTTCCACTTTGCAGATTTTGGAAAATTAAAATATGTACACCATACCATCGGCCCTTATTTGGGTTTTTAGTCAATCCTTGCCAAGACAGGGAAATTGAAAATTTTCCTACCTCTGAAAATGGCCCATCAATTATTCTAGGCCTTAGAAAGTTGGTTGTTCCAATATTGCAAATGAGACGTTGGCTGATTGCCCAGGTAGCCATTACTCTGTCATTTATTGCAAAGTTGCTTGATTGTACTTCCTGATTACTCAAGTAATATTATTTCCCTTATTGGGTCTTCAATGAGATTGAAAGACTAGATAGTTGTAGCTACTTTTCTTTCATGACTTGTCCAAGTTATTTATAATAGAAGACTTAAGCTCATAGAATAGGATAGTTTCATGTTTCTTGCTTGATACTGTTTATGCTGGTTGTAATTCTAATTTTTATACCTGATTTGTTCTTATTGCATATAATTCTGTATTAGGCTTAGAACTCTCTTGTTAAACAAAAGGGGGATGTTCTGTAGAAAATCCTACAGCCAGTAGCCTTTAATTTACCTACCTACCAGCATGGCCTTTTATATTATAAATGCTGATGTAAAGCACTCGTTCCCTCTCTCTTCCAGCTGCTGGATTCAGTTCCTGTTCCCTGACCATGCAGAGGACTTTGATCTGTGAGTCTAGCCCTAAATAAATAACCCTTTATTATACTCATTTCTGAGTTAGTGTGAGATTTCTTTTTAGCGTCCATCGTCAAGAAAATTCTACCTGATGTCCTAGATATAAATAGGACCTTGAAACTATAATTCTATGTAAATAAAATTAGCAACTTAAAAATGGACACATTCCTAGAAGAATATAAGAATAAATTATGAAGAAATTTTAAAACACGTAAAAGACAAACTGCCAAAAAAATGAAAGTAAATAGGTAACCAAAACTTCTCAAGAAAGACCAGAACTAGACTATATCGCTTCATTGAATAATTTACTCCTGACTCATTTAATAAAGCCAGCACTATCCTAACACCAAAACAAAGGAATAAGACTACTACAATAACCAACTCTTGGTCTGTTGTTTCTATTTTATTGATTACAGACCTGAGTTTATTTCTCATCACATTATTTCATTCTTTTTGGGTGCTTCCTTTTTCTTTTTCATCTGAAGTTTTCAGGTGTGATAGGTTACTAATATGAGATCTCTCCAACCTTTTCATGTATTCATATTATTTTCTACTATGAACATCTCTCCTAAAATTGTCTGCCATTGTGTTTCAAAAGTTTGAATATATTGTGTTTTCATATTCATTGACTTCTGACACTTTTAATTTCTTCATTAATTTCTGTCTTGATGGATTTTGAAATCAGTAGTGAGATGTCCAGTTTCCATGAGTTTGTAAGCTTCCTATCGATTCTGTTGTTTTGATACCCAGCTTTCATATATATATATATATATATATATATATATATATATATAGTCAGCTAGGATACAGGATGTGGTTTCAATTTTTCTTTATATCTGTTGCTTCTTTAAGAAAATCAAAAATATTGACAAACTTTAGCCACTTTAACTAAAAGATAAAGAGAAAAAATCCAAATTAATAAAATTAGAGATGAAAAGGTATACATAATGACAGACATAGAGGAAATCCCAAAAATCATAAGGACATCCTTTCAAAATCTGTTTTTACCCAAATTAGAAAATTTAAAAGAAATGGATAATTTTCATAATATATACCATCTACCAAAGCTTCAATAAAGATCAGATAAACAATTTGACACCCAAGTGAAATAAATGCAGGAATTAAAAGACTAACAAAAAAAAAGGAAGTCCAGATGGTTTAGCTCAAACTCTACCAGAGTTTCATAGGATTAATACCAATGTTCCTCAAATTATTCCACAAAATAGAAAGAGAAGGAACATTGTCCAAGTGTCCAATTCTTTTTAAGAGGACACAATTTCCTTGATACCTAAACTGCATAAATACAAAATAAAGAAAAGGAATTGCAAATCGATTTTCCTCATGATGGATACATGGTCAAAAGTTCTCACAAAAACTATTTTTCTTGTTTGTCACACATGTGGAAACCAAATACATAAGGTAGGAAAGTAGAAGAAGAACTAGAGAAAGGTAGGGTAGGGTAGGAGAGCATAACCAAATGAATACGGCTGAAGTCCATGACATACTTAAATAAAGCTATCATAAAATGATTGGACCAGCAGCTAGTTATTCAGTGACAGGGTCCTAATCAAAAAGACATTGGGATGAGAAGATATAAAAGACAAGTTTCTGGGTTCAGGGAATTTTTCACAAGCTATTTTTGGTGCCAAGCAAGCATAGTAAGAACTACAATATCTTGTATACAGTTTTCAGAGAAAATAAATAGTGGGACAGAGTCAGTAGAAAACTATAATGCAAAGGAACAAAGTCAGTAGGAAGCTAATCAAGCAATGTTGCACAAAAGGAACACAGAATATCTCAAGTTCAGCAGACTGAGGACATAGTAGTCCTGAGACTGATAAACATAGTTCTTTCTGTCAGAAAGAGTTGAGTTCTCAGGATGAAGCTCCAGCTCCCTGCAAGTTCCTTGACTCCAGGCTATTACTGGACGCTGAGCATATCCCTGGTTGTAGTTAAGAAACAATGTTCTTTCTTTAGACATCAGGGTTTCAGAAAAAGCCTTGGATCAGCGTGGCTCAGAACAATGAAACCCATCACTTTGTACAATTTATATTCTCTAATTAAAAACAAACTTTTAGAAAACATAACAATTCAGGGGCATTATAATAACCACTTCCATTCAACAGAATAGAAATTTCATTCAGATCAATTAGGTAATAAAAATAAGTAAAAGACATCTAAATTAGAAAGGAAGTAGATTTTCTTGTGTTGACAAATGGCATGTTCTCACATCATATATAGAAAACCTTAATCGTATTACACACACACACACACACACACACACACACACACACACACACACAAAACCAGAGGAAGAGCCAAAGGGGTCGATAAAATTTCCAAACAAAAATCATCTCTGTTCATTTTTGTAAGAACGCAACAGAAAAAGGAAATTGAGAAGTCAATCTCTTTTATATACCATCAAAATGAATAATCGATTTAATCACAAATTTAATCTAAATAGAAAAATCTTATACACTGTAAAACATAAGCCATAACTAAAGAAATAATATACAAATTTAAAACTATGTTAGTATACTAGAAAACATGGTATTGTTTAAATGTCTGTGTTCTCCTAAGGGGCCTCTAATTCCAATGCAATTACTGGCAAAACTGTTGTTATAGGTATATTTTTTAGCAGTAGGAGAAATGCCTAAAATTCATATATATAATCTCAAAAGATCTTGTATAGCCAAAACGATCCTGAGAGATAAAAGTAGAAATAAGTGAAAAACAGTAAAAATCAAAACAGTATAATACTGACTTAAAGACATACTGAACAATTGATTCAAGTAGAGCACTCAGGAATAAATGTTGACATAGATAGTCAAATGATAGATGGTTATAATGCCAAAGCTACAGAAATAGTCAATAGTCACAGGAAAAAAAGCTTAACAACACTCACATTGAGAAAATGTAAGACCACACCACAATGAAATATTAACACTCTTTCTTAGGATGACATATTGGAAAACAACAAAAATAGACAGATCCAACAGAAAAATGGTTTGGTAAGGGAATGAATATATCAAAATATTCTGTAAACAATGCTCAAATAATAAATAAAACATTACTAAAAAATAAGAATAACAGAAAATGATAAATGGTGGCAAATATATGGAGACATTACAAGTCATGTGCAAACTTGGTGGAAGTGAAAGATGCTATGGCCAAGAGTGTACAGGTTTCTTAAAACAATAATATACTCTAATAGTCTCATAAGTGGATATACGACCAATGTGAGCTAAAAGTAGAATCTCAAAGAGCTTCTAGCTCACCCATGTTCTCATCTGTACTATTCAAATACCTGAAGAGTGCGAGTGACGTAAATGTTTATCAGCAGATAACAAAGTAAAGAAAACCTAATATAGGCATATAATAAAATGCCATTTAATCTCAAAAAGGAAGGTAATCTTGTCATAAGCCTCAACAAGGATGAATTTCAAAGGCATCATTCTATGTGACAAAGTCCACGGGTTACTGCTTATAAGGTATCTGAAACAGCTGAATTATCAAAAAGAGAAAGTATGAAGCTGGTTTACAAAAGCTTATGGGAACGGTATAAAAGGAGTGGACCAATGGATGTATGGTTTCCATTTTTTCCACATGAGAAGAGTTCTGAAGAAGAGACACCTAAAAATGAGTAAATGGTAAATATTCTTTTAGTGCATATTTTAAGAGTTTTTGGGGTAGCAAATTTTGCCATTGTCACCACTTGGTTTCCTTTATTGTGATAAACATTCTGACCAAAAGAAACTTGGAGAAGAAAGGGTTGATTCCTCCAACCCATCACTGAAGGAATACAGGGCAAGAATTCAAGCAAATTCCAAGGCAAAAACCATAAAGGAAAAGCACTTACAGGCTTGCTCCCTCTGACAAGCGTTCAGCCAGCTTGCATTTGTAACCATGGAATATGTCCAGAAGTATCATTGTCCATGTAAGCTTCTACATCAATAAGTAATAAAGAAAATGCTTAAACAGACATTCCCATTGCACAATCTGATGGAGGTAATTCACCAAATAATAGTCCTTATGATAACTGTGGGCTGAGTTACAGTGACAGCTGAAGCTAGCTAGATAAAAAACAGAAAGATAAAAAATTACAGAAGTGAAATGAAGGTGGCCCTTAAGTGACCTAATAGCATCGAGTGACCACATAGTCATTCACCTAATTCAGACTGTGTTTAAACTTGTTAGATATTCGTGTAATTATTTTAATGACATCTATATGTGTATCTCTGTGTGTGTGCAGGTGAATATAGGTATAGAAGACAACCTGGAAGCTAGAGTTGGAAGCTGTTGTGAGCCACCTCTCATTAGAGCTCGGAACCAAACTTAAGGCTGCAGAGAAGGGCCTGCTAGGTCAAGTGCTGGATGTGAAAGAATGAATACCTATATTCAATCAACAGTATCCATGTAAAATATTAGGAATGGTGGAGCATGCCAGCATTCGGAAAGCCATGACAGGTTGATCTCAGAGGTTTGCTGGACTGTCCGTACAGTCAAAATGGTGAGCACCAAGTTCAATAACAAACCTGTTCTCAAAAAATAAGGAGACTAGATGTTGACGTCTGGCTTCCATAAGCACCTGCACCTTTACACAAGCTAACACACACACACACACACACACACACACACCCCAAGTAAGTGCATATGTATTTGCATACTTAAAAATTCCCATAAAGACCCAGATGCCCTCATAGTCTATTTCTACCATACAGAAAATGGGTAATGAAAATGGAGGAATGCCCTACATTCCAATTTGTAAACAAATTTATGATTAATCCATAACTGATATAAGAAGAGTAAATATTTAGAACATTTGAATAGCCAAGCATAGACATTTAGAAGGTTACAGGCTTCTGTAAATATTCCTGACTTTGTTTCCAACTTTAACATTACCACATTTCTATATTCTTCTCTGACAAAACAAGAATTTCATGTCAAGTAACAACCCATTTTAAAAAGAAACTATAATGAATAAAACCACTTCTGATTATAGGAAATCAGGATACAAACAGATTAAATCTTCACCATGACTAAAACTTACTAGGCACTAAATAGTTTTTAGTAGTTTCCATTTCCCATTGCCGTGTCTTGACACTCAATTTTGAAAGATACAAAGTTGTTATATAATTCATAATTTCCGGAAATTGGAATTCAATATATGAGTTAATATACTATTACTGTCAAAAAAGTTTTCCTTTATAGTTGCCATAACTTAAAGATGCTATTATGTTACCACCAAACCTGGTATACTGAAGGAAATGTTCATTTCCTTTATGTGTGTTATATCAAGTCCATGTTTTCATCCTTTGCCATAACCGCTATTGAGAAAAGGTATTAATATAAAGCAATGTTTGCTGCTAAAGGGAACTGTCCAATTGAACAATACAAAAGCTACTCAAGCCAAGTTAGGTGCTCAGTTAGAATTAGACATGCAATATTGTATCTTATAATACCATATAAAATAAAAGAATGTTCATAAACATAAAGAGAAGATTTAGCAGCCATCCAAAAGATAAATGCCTTCATAAAACAGTTAGGCAGTATAGAAAGACAATAATGTCCCTAGACTAATGTTCAGAAGCTAGCATTATAGTACATTTATGCTTGCGATGGATCAGATGGCTATTATAAATCACTGTAAATAAAGGCTATTAAGCATTCATGTATTTGACCCAAGTAATTAGATTTTCCTAAAACAATGAACCAGATGTTCTACAGTATAGTAAAGCCAATTGTTCTACATTGACTGTGGTCAATGACAATCTATCGTATTCTTCAAGATCACAAAAGTGGCAATACTAAGTGTTCCTCACCACAAATATCATCAGTAATCATGATAGCACATCTGTTCAATAGATTTACTAATCCCTCTATATATACTTAAAACCATCTTGTTGCAGTTAATATGTATGATTTTGTCTCCCCATGAAAAAAGTTAAAAATGGGGCCAAGGGTGTAGGATTAGTGGTAGGGTGCTACCTTGGCATGCATGAGGCTCTGAATTTGATCCTTGACACGTCAATAAATAAATAAGGTCAATCTAAAACAATTAAATTTAAAAGATGGTAACTTTGATTTTTGCCTCTTCCCCTCCTTACAATATACAAAGTAATCATAGTCAACACCTACTAAAGAAAGTTTCTAAAAAAAAAAAAGTTTCTAATTGTAAATAAATATTTACAGATGCATATATTACAATAAACTAATGTTATTTGAGAAGTTTGAAGTATTGGGAATATTAAAGTACAGTTAATAATAACAAAGTTACAAAACTAATAGACTAAAGAACTAGGAAGTGTACTTACTAAGAAATAGTAAATAATCCTAACCTTTTGATCCAAGACCTAGTTTATATACAGAAACATCTACTAATAATTTTTATTCTTATTGTACTATTAGTTTAACATAACTTAATTGGATTATTAGAAAAATTCTAATATCATACAAGCACCTAACAAATGACAGCATAGGGTTTGAGGAATCTTCTTTCTCAATGGCCCTGAGTGCAAGTGAATGTGGGAGATTCTACAGGGACAGCCACAGACTTAGCATTCTAGTACTTTCGGGATAAAAGTGAAAAATAGAAAACACATTGAAGTTGGCTTTCAAGCTAGCCAAAATCATCATGTGCCAGGCTAGAAAAATGGGGGGAATGCAAGTAAATTGTTAGTGAAATGGTTCAAGATGAACTTCACACTACAAATTGTCCCTGGGTTATAGCTTGGTCTTGAGGGAAATCAGTTTTATGGTTGGTGACCCAGAAAGCCTTGGCACTGACCTCAGCTTTACTTGAACCTTAGACCTTAGATCCCTGACCCACCTTTACTTAGAGCATTTACTTGAGAACATTAGTTCTAAAGATTTTCTTTGCCTCCTCTATAAGTACTTTTGAAGGTTCTAATAGGGTTTATGACCCAGAAAAATCATTCTCAAGGACCCAGGAGTCATCTTTCTGAAATTTGTTCATCAAGGAAGAGCACATCCTTAGCTGTTATTCTACAAGGGGAGATAGGAGCATAACCTCAGTGGGTAAGTGTTTTGGTACAAGTTGTAAAACTATTTACTTTCATAAAGATGAGAGAAAGTGGTTTTTTCTTCAAGGTCAGCAAACAGAGACAACCTGTATTCCTCCACCTCAGTTCTTAGCTCTCTCCTCTAACCCAATGCTTGCTTTTACAGTAGTTCTAAATAGCCATACTAGGCTGCACCCATTTCATATTGCTGGAAATTATAGCCGGGTAAAATCAGCATACAGCAGTGTATCAGGTTGGGGAAATTTTCATCTGTAGGCTGCTGAGTTTTGAGGAATGCCGTCCCTCATACAGCATGAATACCTCTCACTTGTGGTGAAGGAGTTGAGTATATAAGACAAAGGGTCAGAAAATGGTCCTGGGAGAGAAAGGAGCAACTCCATACATGGATTTTCTGAGGCTGTAGTGTAAATGCTAGCATAATAACTGCAATAGCAGTTCAAAATGAAGGAAAGCTAACATGGTGGATGGACAGTCCCAGTTTGCTAAAGCATCATACGACAATGTACCATGGAACCTAGCATGTTATGGCATCATGTCAACACACTCAAAAGCGAAGGAAGTACATTCAAAGTAAACTTTTCAAAAAGGAACAAAAACTTAAAATCCAATTGTAATTCTCATTTCATAAATATAGTTTTAAAAGAAACAGTTCTAACCAGAATGTTTGACTAACCACAGTGTCAGAGTGTCTTGTTTCTCAAGGTCAATCAATGGAAAGGGTTTGCTTGGTTTTTTTTCTTTCTTTCTTTCTTTTTTCTCACTTTTACTCTTCTTATGCAGGTCACTAGAGCTTTCCAGATTAAACAGATAATACTGCTTACTCAATGCTAAGGGGCACAATAAAAGTAAGATTGCAAGTCTATTGCATTAGGGCTCAAAAGAATTACAAAGAAACTTTCAAATTGCAAGAGTTTCCCTAAAAACCAAACCAAGTTTATTAAAGTAAACTCCTACTTGTGATGAGACTGTCTGAGGAAAAAAATAAATTGCTCTACTTTCCTTCTGAATAGGAAAAACTCATTTTATGTAGGGAACATTCTACGGAGTTTTATTTAACCACATGTATTTGACTGAGTGTGTCTGAAGTACTTCAGCACCTCTTGCTATTCCATCTTTCTGAACTCATTTAGAATTCAGCGAAACATCACAGAGCATAATATATTCATTTAGTATCCATTTGGATGTCACACTTATTTCTATAGGTTTTCAATTGTAATTCAACATTCCTGGGCACTCAGAAGAAGAGGTAGCCTTAATTTCTTCAGTTGCCCCACTGGTAGAATCCATTCTCTGCATGCAAATCAGCACATTTACATGTACAATTTATTCTAGGTCTGAGCTTTCTATTTTAAAGACTCCTTTTTCCTGATTATCACGTTTAAATGCAAATTGTTTCATACAGTGCTAGTCTGTTCCAGTTGTGTGAAAATCTTATGAAGCAAGAGATTCCATAGGTTAGGTATCTCTGCAAGAGAGTTTGTTATTTACATACATATATCTCCATCATGCCAAAAAAATAAAAGCATACCTTTGACCAATTTTTTCTCGGTTAAACGAAAACAGCTCATGTTAAAATCTAAATAGCTATAGGAAATTAGTCCTAAATTCTGTGGGTTTTGAAGAAAGATATTTCTCACTTAAAATGTGACCTCTCTATATTTCAGTGACAGAAGCTGAGCCACAGCACAAAGGGTCATAAAGTAGTTCTGGGAGTCGGGAGAATGCCTCTGTCCTATGAACCTCGGGAATTTTACTGCCAGCAGAGGAACTGAAAACTGGGAGTGAGAATAATGTTCATGAGCTTGTTCCAGCCAGCTCAGAACACAGATGCAGAAAAGGTAATGTTAATCACAACTTCAGTCATCGCGATTTGTTGAGCATAATAAAATACGTACATATAAACATTTATGTTTGTGCTAAAAAAAATTACTGCTATCCCAACCCAAAACCTGCAACTACTTAAACTAAAATAATTTGTAGATAATATTGAGTATGTCATATATGGCTAAATATTTAAATTAATATACAGCACTAATTATAACTAGCTGTAATTAATATAGAAAATACATTCAAAAACTAAATCTCACTCTCTAGGCTACTTTTACCTTCCTATTGCTGTAATAAGACACCACTACTAGGGCAACTTATAGAAGAAAGGTTTACTGGGACTTGCTGTTTCAGAACATCAGTATTCACAACCATCCTGGCATGGAGCAGGATTGTAAGAAGGCCCAGTGCTAGAGCAGTAGCTGAGGGCTCACATCTTGGTCTACAAGCTTAAGGCAGAAAGAGACTGGGAAGGGCAACAGTCTTTTGAAAGCCTGCTGGACTCCTCAGTCCATAGCCTTGAAGATACCGCCCCACTTTGGGCGTGGCCTCATGTACTATAAATGCAGACAAAAACATGTATGAGCCTTTTTGCTGCTGAATTCAGTTCCAGTTCCCAGCATTATCTCTTAAGGGATGGGAGAAAGGGTTCATTAGTTAAGAACACTTTCTCTTCTCTCAAAGGACCCAAGTTCAGTTCTTTTTTTTTTCAGCACAGAAAACATCGCTTTATTAAATGAATTTGCCAACACACAAGGAGTGCAGTGGGCTTCTTAAACATAGACCCTGGTGGGGGCTGCAATCCAGAAGCCCCAGTGGGTGAGCAGGACAGGACAGGGCCGGAAACTATGCAGCAGCAGCAAGTTCAGTTCTTAGCATCCATGTTGGGCACCTCATGACTACATGCAGTATCAGCTATAGAAGATTTGATGCCCTCTTCTGGCCTCCATGGGCACCTTCACACTTGTGCACATATGCCTATATATTAATGAAAAAATAAAACAAATTATGAAAAATAATAACAAGTCAATTTGGGCAGAAAGGATTTTAGACATTGAGATGATGAATACACGTTACTAAAATTTCTAACTTTTACATTATATAATGCTATTGACCTTATGTGTTATTTAAAATAACTCAAAATTGTCCTCAGCTGACAAGGAAACTTTATTTCTTAAAAGCAGGTATTAAACCTTCTTCTAATGAGAATAATTTGTTTCACTAAAGGATGTAGATATCTGTCTAGAAAAAATTATATTCAATGAAAACTTTTACTATATCAGAGGTGGCAGATAAGCAATTCATCAACCATTTCCTCTCTTTTGGTTTCTCTTGCCCTGTTTCCTTTCTTGCCGAGGAACAGATCATCTGAGAACCCTTCATCTCTTCACCTTCTTTAGTTAGCAAAAGGCAGGAAGCTGAAAAGCAACCTAACTATGGCTTGGACACTAACTAGGAGCTTTGGGTAAACCATCATTCCCAAACTGTACCGCTTCTTCATCAACAGAGACTTTGGCAGCTGTGCAATGCCACAGCTACTGAGCAGCAGATACTTCTGTACTAAGAGTCACAAGATTAGAGCGAGCAAACATTTAAGATGATCAAAAAGATCAAGAATAATTGTTAGAATAGTTAATGTATCAAAGAACACTGTTTAGTTCTAAAGCAATAATCTCTGTATTCTCCTGTGGGTTAGACGAGAGAGAATGGCAGTATTTGATTTATCCAGTCTATTATTTATTTATTTGTCTGTCCCTACATATATTTATTCATTGATGTTGGTGAGACATTTTGACTAATTAAAAATGCATGACATACTTCCTCTAAATGTTATTCATTACACTTTCCTGAAATCAATTGTGTTCCTCTGTAGTTTATGATTGATTTTAATTTCAATTTTACTTTCTTTTCTAGAAATTATGACATTACTCTTGCTTTCTGCACATGAAGATTATTCATACCTCTATGACTATTACATTTTAAAACAATTTTAGCACTATTTTTTTTATCAAGTAAATTGCCATCTTTTAATTCATCCATAGAATTGTCGTCTGTGCTGGCAAGTTTTATGTCACCTTGAAGAGAGAATATCAATTGGATGTTTTGGAAGAGAAAATATCAATTGACAAAATATTACCACCAGATTGGCCTGAGGGCAAGTCTGAGCCTATGGGACGTTTTTGTAGTTAGTGATTGACAACGTGGGAGTCCAACCCCTTGTGGGTATGTAAGAAACCAACTGAGCAAACTGTGAGGAGCAAGTGAGTAAGCAGAAATTCCGCACGACCTCTGCATCAGTTCTGCCCCGCTTTGAACTCCTGCCTCAACTTCCCTCTGTGGTGGAATTGTTATCTTGAACTATAAAATAAAATAAACCTATGCATGCACACATCGCTTTTGGTTGTGGGCTTCCACACAGCAATAGAAACCCTAACAAAAACACCATCCCACTAAAATTTTTAAACTAGTCTGTAAGACGATCTTGCTATGCTTCAGAATTTAGTGCTATTTTTTCTTGCTCTGAATGAGTCAACATTTTATTAAAAAAAAAAAAAAAGAATGGTTTGGTCTCCTTTAAGTAAGTAAAAACCATAGAAGAACCAGGCACACTCACTATATCAACATAACTGGAAACATGAATTCTTTCTACGGCTACTTACTTGAGTAATCTTCCGTTATAAGAACAAAGTGTGATGGAAATGCTCTCAGTTTTGTCTTCACTGAGCTTTTGACCAATATATTATTTAGTTGTGATTCCTATGCAGTCCAGATGCTGAGAACACCACAATAAGTTAAACTGGCAGGCATCACTTTGCTCTGGAGAGGTTAGAGCTTCAGCTAGCGGAGGCAAAAAAGGAACAGAGACACATTTACATGTCAGTGATGACCAGTCACAGCAAAGTCAGCTAAAAGTGATTTTTAAAAAATGTGACAGTGCAGGGAGACATGAGAAATGTAGCCAGTGGATTACTTTTAAAGGGCAATTTCCCAGTTAATAATACAGCTGGACCCCTTTTCTGATGTCTGACCAATGAAATCTTTTGGTTCCCAACTCTTTCAGTTTCCTTGTTGCGGTATATCTGGGCAGATGGCAAGGAAAGATGGTGGGTTGCTTCATTGAAGCTCAGGGGAAAGCTTAAACTATGGATGTCGCTACACCAGCAGGAAACCCTAAACTTGCCTAACCACATTTAAAATCAAAGCCATGGGACTGTCCTTTCTCACAAATCAGTCCATGTTCCTTTCTCCAGAGCTCCTTCAGGTGGGTACCCTACCTCTCACCCCATCACAGGTGGTGTCTGAGTCCACATCCAGATCAAATTTTGGATGGGGAGTTGCTTCCTTCTTCCACTATGACAAAAAAAATAAAACAGCCACTTGTAACTAACTATAAAAATTCATAGCATTTATATAAATGATTTGATCAGTGTGCACAGGGTAAGTCAATATTTAATAATATCTTGTAATACTTTTAGCAGTAACCAATGTATAAACATTAAGCAATGAAAACAGATTTAGAAAGTTGACCCATGCAGCCTAGATGTTAGTGTATCTTCGAGTCTACTGAATATCTCATATCTGTCATATTAATATTATGGGACCCACTTTCAAGTTTAAAGTAATAATATGTAAATAAAGTATCAAGCTACTTAATTTATACAAAACACTGGTGTAGAATACTCAAGACAGTGACAGAAGGATAAACAAATTTGCAAAGATGTATTCTAGATGTGAAATAATTCCAACAACTGCCACTAAATCTGTCTTCTGTATCTCCAGACATTTTCCTTTTGAATTGGTATATTTTTCTGATTATAACAGAATAAACATCAAATCCATATTTGGCATTGTGCTAAGTGTGTGAATCTCCATTTTAATAAGAAAGACACATTGTCAATCCTCTTCAGAGTCAAGAGTGACTTGCAAGGATTGCAGGACTGACATATCCAAAGGATGGACTAAAAAGAGTGAGAGAGATGAACAGGGAATTTCAAAGACATTCTTAGCTCCAGAAACATGTGGGATTAAGTCCAGTGTTTACTTTTAAGTGAACAAAGATGGTTTGAAACTGCAAGTTCTGAAACACGAAGAGAGCTTCCTGAATATCACATATAAAACAAACTGACCCATCTGTAGCAGCTGTAATTTGCAAGTACTTCAACAGAAGACACCAGGGTGAGGCAGTTTGCCCTGAATTAGGCATCTCATGTATTTTTAAAGACAAAATCAAAGTCCTAAAATAAGAAAAATAATAGAAGAGAAATGTAGCAGAGCCACTGGGAATGTCCCATGATTCCTCATGACACTGCACAGAACAAATACAAACCCAGCTGCACATGGCTGTCTATACATGACAGTCTGATAACCTTTCAAAACAGTTACTATTCCCTATTATTTATTCTTCTCTTTCTGAGGTTTTATTCTGATTTGGCACCTGCATAGTAGTTTTTAGGCAACTTAATGATATCCTGAGCTTTCTTGACTTCAAAGTCAGCTCAAAGCATTACAGGCTCTAAAAAGAAATTTAAGTATTGAAATGAATTATGTCCCAAACCATAATTATTTAATGTGTGATAAATTGTAAAAAATGGAAAGTTACTATTAAAACCATGCTCTCCTGCCTGCTTTTGGAAGATAAGGGAGAATTTAGTAGCTTTTTTCAATATCTATGAATAAAAAGTAACTCCCAATTTATTTCAATTCCAAAATGCTCTTAAAGAGGCAGAATAAAATTTGGATGCTGGTTTTATCTTGTCACCTTCAGGAAACAAAAGTGATCAGATTGTTATCTGGTAATTTATTATTTGAACTAAGGCATTATATTTATGTACGATTTGAACTCCACAATATATTTTGTTCTTCTTCCACCCTAAACTAGAGAAAGCACCACAGTAAAATGATGTTTAACCTAAGAAGACCCATCAAGGATAAAGCCACAGGATCCTCCCACCTCTTATCAGACTTGCCCATGGAGCTGAAAGTGCAAGGCTGCTAAAGTCTAAACCGCTGCTGAAGCTGCACGAATTATCTCTTTCTTTGTGGCAGGGTCTTTTGGTACTCCTCTTAATTTGATGCTTTTTTTCTTAATATGGAAAATACTGATGTAGGTTAATAATGTCACACGTGCTTTTAATGGAATGTTGTTGTGGCTTTCAATTGGGTTATTAAAATTTTATTTTGAGCCCTTAATATGATACTTCATTTGACATCAAAGAATAGCTTAAGTTATTTTGCATTTTAATTTATATGTATTATTTTAATTTAATTTAAATGTATCATTCTGGGCTTTGTGTGTTTCTTTAGCCATATAATGTCCTTAAAAAGCAATGAAAAATATCCCCTTTCAGTATTTAAGATAAATATTTGAAAAAGAGAACTACATTTAGTAAGTACTTTTTATAGTTAAGAATATAAATTCAGTTTAGGGTATTTTACAGTGGATGTTCCCAGTATCTACACAATCCAAATATCTCTGTCCTGGAAGTTTCCACTAATGTTCCCACAATCACCTCAAGCAATCTTTATACACCAAACTCTGGTGACTTCGTAAAAGACTACACGACAGAGGCAGGCTGACGGAGGTGAAATAGCATAGAACACTGACACAGCTGAACATCTCTTTCACAACAGGAATGATTTCATGAGAAATTTGTCAACTAATCAATGATGCGTAGAAATGATGTGGTTTAATGCCATTAAACTACATCAAGGACCAGATCTTGTTAGTATGCTGGACCCCTCAGATTCTTTTTACCTCACTTTTCCTTGAAAGTGAGATGATTAAATAAATATGTATTAGATAGTTAAATATTAGAACACTATTATATTCCTCAATACAACTTTCATGACTATGGAAATAGCCAAGAAAACTATATGGACACAACTGTAAAGAGATCAGGAGGCTTATATCTTAAGAAAAAAAAAATTGAGTAGAAATTCAGAATGATACTTTAAAATTCTTTTTTGTATTTTTAATTAAAGTATCGTTATATCACTTTCCTTTCCCCCAGACCCCTTCTGTCTTCACACTTCACTCTCAAATTGATAACTCACTTTCTTTACTGTTTTCACATACAGGTAGGTAAAATGCAGACAAAGAGAAGCACAAGTATGTAAATACAATCTTATGAATACTTTTGTTGTTTGTATGCATGTGGTGTAGGGCTGACTACTTTGTATGGAGTGCCAACCAGAGGCCTCATCAGTAGTTTGAGGACAGACTCGGGAACACAATTAAATTATGTCTCAGAACAAAAATGGAAGGAAAAGAAAAGAAAGGAAAAAAAAAAACAGTGTCACACAATACCTCATGGCCAAAGGATGCAGGTTTGCAAAAGTGATAGCACACTGTCCTATCTGAATCTAGGCTGGTATTCTCCAGAACTGGTATTTATCACTAACATTTAGTGGCTTAAAATTTGTAAGCAATTTGACAAAGTCAATAGTTGCAAAATTTCTAATTATGGTAAATTTAAATCAGAATATTATTAATTAAATAATTATGTTGTTTTCTATTATAAAAGAGCTATTTCTATGAGAGTTCTCCTATTTGTGCATTTGTGCATGGTACATGCCCAGTGGTTTTGGGGACCAGAAGAGGTTGACAGATACTCTGTAGCAAAAATTATGGGTGAGTGGCAGGTGCCATGTGGGTACCAGGAATTGAATGCTTGTCTTCTGCTTGAGCAGCCAGGACTTTAATTACTAAGCCATCTCCCTAGCCTGGCTACTATTTCTTTTACTGGTGTGTGTGTGTGTGTGTGTGTGTGTGTGTGTACCAGAGTTTCTCTATGTATTCCTGTGTATCCTAGAACTTGCGGTGTAGACCAGGCTCTGCCTTCTTGAGCTGGGATTAAAGATATGCACCACCATTCCCATTCTCTTTACTATTTTTATGTTTGATAGTATTTCTCACAATAATACAAAGAGGTTAGAATTCCATTCCCTCTAAACATCTCAATCTCTTCAGTAAGTTACTATTACTACTTGTCAACACCTGTGCTGCTGATAGCCCCCACACCAACAGAAAGCTGCAAATGAGAATGATGCTGGAGTTAACAAAATATTAACAATTACCTATGATGAGATTCTGAGCTATAAACAGTTTTATAACCAAAGCCACGTTTTAATTCCATTGCACCTATTCTGTCCTTTCTGACTTCAAGGAAGTAGAAGGTAGAGAAGAGAAAATGTTGTCACTGTGCTAATTGGCTCCTAGTGACATACAGGAGGTGTTGCCCATCACACTGAGCACTTGAGGCCCCAGTTCCAAGGGATGGTGCATTTTTATTTGTTATTTATATAAAGCCTGATTTAACATTGTCTTCACAGAGGTCTCATTTAAGTTCAGAGCGTCACAAGATATGCTCTCAAAAGCATAGTTAGGAAAACTAAAAACATTGTACATTTGTGGTAAGTGTCATGAAAGTCAGAAGCATACTCAAAAGAAAATCAATGAAGTGTTTAGAGAAACAAAGGAAAGTGGGGAACTTCCACAGCATGTCTTCATTTTGCCTAAGAGAAACCACAGGTCTGCAGAAGAAAATGGGGTTTGCTTCTTAGAACACTATTATCAAACATGTTTTCTTCCTAACTATTATATATATTCACAGAATATTTTACCATGTGTGGTGATCTGAAGAAGAATGGCTCCCATAGGCTCATACATTTGAATGCTTTCTCACCCACTAGGAAGT
>JAQHUG010000164.1:2855403-2883641 GCA_028555095.1 Dicrostonyx torquatus
GCAGCCGATATCAACTGCAGATAGCTTCTTGGTTAGGGGCAGGAGCTTTTGTCCACTTTCCCCTCGGTGCTGGGAGTCCATTTGGCTCGAATCTCGGAAGCCCTTGTGCGTGCTGCCACAGTCTCATGAAGTCTTGTGCATCTGTCCTGTTGTGTCTGGTAGACACTATTCATTTGGAGTCATTCATCACCTCCAGCTCTTACAATCTTCCCGCCTCCTCTTCCACATAGGTTCCTGAACTTTGAGGGGAGGGACTTGACAAAGTCATTCTATTTAGTACTAAGTGATCTAAAGTCTCTCACTCCCTGCCCATTGTCTTGTTGTGGGTTTCTGTGTGGTTTTCCTATTGCAATGAGTGTGGGCCCCTTGTTCCATCCCACCCGGCTCCTGGCTGGCTGCCTGGCTAGCTTATACCTGAAATAACCAGACAAAAATTATATTAATTTAATTACTGCCTGGCCCATTAGTTCTAGCCTCTTATTGGGTAACTCTTACATCTTGCTTTAACCCATATCTAGTTCTATGTATCACCATGGGAATGTGGCTTACTGGGAAGATTCTAATCTATGTCCATCTCAGGCCAGAGAATCATGGCGTCTGCCACATTTCCCTTATTCCCAGCATTTCTGCCCTGTCTACTCTGCCCACCTACGGGCTGCCCTATCAAAAGACCAAGGCAGTCTCTTTATTTAACCAGTGAAAGCAACAGAAATGCAGAAGCATCTCCTATACCATTTCCAGCTATTGCAAGAAGCTTTTCTGATGATGTGTGAGTGAGGAGCTGATAAACAGGCATATAAACTGTCATCAGGAGTAATTTTATAGCTGTATTCTGTTAGCATAATAATAGCATTAGGTTACCCCTGAGGCCTGTGCTCCATCTAGTCACAGGCTCTTGGCCACTTTAGCAGTGTCTGGTATTGGTTCCATCATCATCTTTTGTGTTTTGTTTCCTTATAAATGTTCACATTTTTGTCCCTTCAGATTAATTTTTATTATTCAAAAATCTGCAACCAGAAATATCACATAATATGCTTTGGTTTGTATAAATTTGTTGTTGAATATTGATGATCTCAGCCATATGATACCCTCAAGTATCCTTGTCACAGAACTCTACAAACATACTGCTCCTAGAAAACAAAATGCAGCATAGCCTTTGGTCTCTAATTAGTTTTGTGCCTATTAGTCAACACTCAAGCATAAACACATTTGCAAACCTCAGTGGACTTCTTTCAAAAATGAAGACACTGGCTGACTTTTCGTAGCTGCTTGAAAAGATGTTCCAAAGAAATAAACTCATCCTTTATACCTGCAAGTTCCTGACCTCATAAAAAGACAAGTGCCACCAAATGGCTTTCTGATATTACATAATATATTTGAGGAGAGTCAAACACCTTGAAAATGCCCACATTCCTGTAATATGTGCTTTTACTGATAGTATAAGATAAAATGAATAGATAAATGGGAAATGAATAAAATAGTACAACTGTGTTTGCTCTATCATGACATATGTATTATGATAAAACAGTATTCCATAAAACATTTAGATGCTAAAGATTAGTAAAAAGAAAAAAGATTTATATCATAGAGAACTAATTCTAAAATGCAAGATTTATTTCAAGTCAGCATCAGTAACAGTTTATTGATTGATCACTCCCATGATTACAGTAATACAAAGTGACTTAGTAATTGCTGATTTATTTTCTCACCCATTGAAGATCAAAGCTCCTCTTTCTAAAAGCAGTTAAAACAGAGCTGTCACAATGTTTGAATCCTAGAACCAAAAAACTGAAATTGGTTACATCCAACTGCAAATGGTCACCGAAGATTTTAGTGCAGGAACAGAGCTAATAGTTGATGATCTGTTAAAGAATATCTTTGCTACAGATCATGCTTCTCCACGCACTTATTGGAGGTATGCCTAGCCAGCTCAAATGCCAAATATCACCACTTTAGCAACTCATATGAGTAGATATATCTACTCATATATATATAAATATATATAAATATAATTTTTATATAATATAATATTATTTATTATATATAATATACATTTTATATAATATATAAAATAAATATTATTTTATATATAATGTAATAATATTAATAAATATATTTTAAATAATATATTTATTATATTATATTTATATATAAATATATATAAATATCTCATCTTTAGCAACTATATGAGTAGATATAGTCTTATGTGTCTTAAAAATAAAGAGACTGAAGATAAATGAGGTTAAATAATATATGTCAGAGGGATGAGAAGGTTGAGGCCAGCCTCTGCTACATAGTGAGTTGTGATGCCAGCATGAACTGCATGAGATTATCTCAGGAAAGAAAATAATTTCACTTTTTTGTTCTATTTACCACATTTTCAAAAGGCTATACAATTACAACTGCATGGAAGAAGGAAACCCGGAGGCCTGCCCAGGATGGCCTGTCCTCATCTGAGGAGAAACCATGGGTACTTGTGGCAGTCAGGCACTCTGATGGTGGACATGTATATGGTGGGATACTGGAGAAGAGACAGGCTGAAGTCCTGTGGAGAAAGGCTGATCTGAAGAGGTAAAGATGATGAGGATCAGGCTGAGATGGTTGACTTGCTTGCCACCTGAGGCAGTGATGTCTGGGTCCATGGCCCTGGGGCAGCCAAGGTCTGTGTTGATGTCTGTGGCTCCTGTTACTACCAAAGGTCAAGAGGATAGAGCTGTTTCGGAAGGACTAGAAGGTAGGGCCATATTGAAAAAGGTGTGCCACTAGAAGTGAGCTTTGAGATTTTAACTTTCTATACCAACAGCTCATAATCTGTGTGTCTGTCTGTTGCCTGTGGATCAGGAAGTAAAGTTTTCAGCTAATACTATAACACCATGTCTGTTTACTTCCCACCATGATAATTGTGAACTAACTTTCTAAAACACAAAGCGAGGCTCCAATTAAATTCTTTCTTTTGTAGAGTTGTCTTTATCATGGTGTTTTGTTTTGATTTTTCACAGCAATAGGATAGTAGCTAAGGCATAATGTTCAGCTTTATTTGTAAATTTCTTTAAAAGAATACACCATAATCACATGATAAAATCCAATTGTTAAAGATACCACAAACTTTGGCTGTGACATAGAGAAATTAATCTCACTTCAACTTCCTCTCTGTTTGCTGGTTTTGAAGTACCATAAGGTACTATGAAGGCTTCTGAGATGAAAAAGACACTAATGGTCTTACCAAGAACTGGATACTACATACTATAATACCAGGCAAAATATGCCTACTGGTGCAATTGTGTTAATCTGTTATACGGAAACTCCTCTGGTTGGATCTGAGGTTTCATCCATAGAGCTGTATTCTATGCCTGGTGCTATACTCCTGGTTAAAAGGTCATAACCGAGGAAGCCATAGGCACTAGGGTAGAACTTACTGCTGTTATTTTGCTAAGTGGTCATTCTCTCCAATTTCCTTGTGAATATTTATGTTTATACCTTTACTCATGGAACAGAGGAAGACCTAAGTGAGTGACGTCCATAGCAAATGTGTCTTACTGACAGAAGCACAAGCATGTCCAGGAATCTATCTAGGACCTTAAACACATGAGAAATGGGGAAAGTCATTCCCCATATGGCTCAGGCTCACTCAAGAGGGATGGCAAAAACCTTCCTAGGGGTCTGAGTGTGAGCAAGTGAGCATTGTATACAAAAGCTAACAACCTCAGCATCATCCTCCCAGATGTATAAAGGTTGCTATTGCTTATCTACAGATATCTCCCACCAAGACTAGGAGTGTGCTGTCGAAAAAATTAAAAATTCTGATGTTCTAGGCTGTCAGCTGTAGTAGATGCATGCAACTCCAGTGGAATAGAAAGTTTGTAAAACCCAGAGACTTCAATATGATCTAAAGGAGAGATCTTGTGGTAGTTTTTAAAAGCATAATAATTTGAAAAATAGATGTTATGTGTCTTTTCCTCAACTTTATTTATTTTAAGAACCACAAAAATGATGTTATTTATATAAAACATTTTGTGATAAATATATTGTAAATCTCTCTTTTAACAATAAAAGAAAGATAAAAAATAAAATAAAATAAAAAAATTAGAATTAACTGAGGAAAGAAAGAAAGGAAGGAAGGAAGGAAGGAAGGAAGGAAGGAAGGAAAGAAGGAAGGAAGGAAGGAAGGAAGGAAGGAAGGAAGGAAAGGAAATTTAATTTTGTCAAAATTGTGGAAGTTCGGAGTCCCAACACTAATTGATAACTATTACTCGTACTTCATTGGCAACCTGAACAAAGAGGCCAGGATTTATCTATCATCTTTTCAGAATTCAAGCAAGAAAATCTTGGTTTCTTGGTTTCTTTCCAACACATCTCTGTCTCTTTTTCTGATGTATGAAATTCCCTCACAAGACGTTTGAAAGTGCTCACTGAACTCTCTAACCTTAGCGCATTGGAAATATCTAGAGCAAATGCTTTAAAGACTTGCAAACTTTTAAAGTGGCTTATATGCTCACAAAATATGAAACAAGGTAAAAATCCACTTTTTATCTAGTCAGCACATCCTCAGTAACATTCTCTGTTCCTTCCATCTAATTTAAGGTGCCTAGCTGCAATGGTGTATGACAGCCTGATCAGGTTTCATTGCAAAACTTAGTCGCAGGGTAGGTCAATCTGAAAAACATAATGTTCCTAAATCCAATCTGGATCAAATTTTTTATTACAGACATGAAAGCAAGCTAAGAAAAAGGTGGAAATAAAAGAGCTACAGAAATGTAGTACACTCATAATCTTTCATTTTTGCTCTGAAAAGGCTTGAAACGTTGAAGCTAGGAAATAGGATATGATGAAACATCTCTGCTTGTATGTGACTAAATTGATAAAAAGCCATGAAAACCGCAATTCAAATTATAAAGTGCATTCAGATAATTCAGTCAAACTTAATTGTTATATTTAGGTTCTTTAAGTAGAAATTCTTAACACTGAATAATGGATCAATAAATGCTTAATGGAGGAATGAATACATGTTTCTGCCAAATGACATTTTATCTTTTGTGACAATTTCACATCTCAAATTCCACACTATGCCAAGGCTTACAATATATATTCTGCAAGATTTGTAGGAAAGAGAAATTTGCTGCACTGCTCATATAAGGGGTTCCTACGTGTTTGAATATTTATAAGTTCTTTTAAAATAGAAACAAACACACTGTATGACATGAGCTTGTCTGTTTACAAAGAATTATCACAGCAGCCCACCAATCTAAGATTCACAATTCATGAAACAGTAATACTGGCCTCAAATTAGACATGTAAGCGTTTACTAACGTGTTTTCTATTAGCTTGTGTTCATTGTGTTGAGTGACAGGCTTCACACTTCCATCTACACACATGCATATAGTGTACACTGATCATATTTATCCTCCCTATTACTGCCTCTTATCTCCTAAACTTCCCTTTTTCCTCCCAATGCTTTCTCTTGTCATGTCTCTTTTTTTTTCCTAGACATAGATTTCAAATGTCTCAGTTATGTTTCTTCAGCTCTGACTCCAAAAATAATCAACTGAAGGAAGGAAGGATTTCTTTCTGTTCACAGTCTGAAGTCATAGTCCACCATGGCAGAGAAGTCATAGTAGTGTCCGGTGCTTAAGTCCTCTGGTCACATTGTATCCACAGTCAGAAAGCATAAGATGTCAAATGCTTCCTAATTGTACTCAGCTCCGTTTCCATGTTTCATTAGCTGTGAGACAACTTGACATATGTGGAAAGAGACAACCGCAATTGAAGATTTGCCTCCATCAGCTTAGTGTGTGAATCTGTCTGTGACTCATTGTCTTGATTGCTAATTAATGTGGGAATACCCAAGTCACTGCTGGCAGCCCCATGCCCAGGCAGGCAGCTCGGCGATGTATAAGAAAAGTGGCTGAAAGTGAGCCTCGGAACAAACCAGGAAGAAATGTTCCTCTGTGGTTTCCACTTCAAACTCCTTCCTTGAATTTCTGTTTTGTCTTCCTCAAAGATGGACTTAAACATGTAATGTGAAATAAATCCTTTTGTCCCAGGTTGCTCTCTTGTTCAGGGTGCTTATTACAGCAGCAGAAAGTCAACTACAGCATTTAGTCCAAGAGTTACAGTGGTTCTTTCCATCTCAATTAACCAAATCTAAATAATCCCTCACAGGTCTGCCTGGAAGCTTGTCACCTACACAACTGTACATTCTGTTATCGTGACAATCATTATTAACTATTATTATATGAAAGAAAACATGCATTTGTCTTTTATTGGCTAGCTCATAACACTTGATATAACACAATAACACTTGATATAACTTGACAACACAATGATCTCCACATGATTTAGATCTTAGTCAATAGGTAGGTATAAAAAGGAAATTCAAAATCAAATGGCTAACATGCACAACCACTTTAAAATTAACGAAGTAAGAAGGATTATGCAGTATAGAAAATCATACAACAGTTCAGATTTTAAGAAGATAGGCAGTCTATAATGTGGTGCAAAGAAATAAAGGATATATCTCATAATTTTAAAGTATTATGTCTATTATCAGTTGAAGAAAACTAGAAATGTAGTCAAAATATTTTAATTACATTTATTGGCTTGCAAATATTTTTCACCCATTGATGAACATTTCCCCAAATTAGACAGTGATGGTAAACCATTTCATTGCTTATTCTGGTGATATATCATAACATTTTAGTGATGCTCTTGATATAAACATACAGAACTTTAGACAAACATACATTAGTTTTTTCCAAATGTTGTTTTCATGTTATTTGAAATAAAATAGAAAATTATCACCAAATAAGTATGTTTTCAATGTGAAATTTTCTATAAATGTTAAAGATATAATATTTATTGTCCTTTTAAGACAAGCATAACTTGAATATTGCATTAATAAAGGAAATTTTTTAAATGGGGCAGTAATTATATCAGCTTTAAAGAGACTACTCTGCTACAGCTGCTAAATAAATGATAACATGACACCTGTTTCATTTTGGATATAGTTCCAATAGTGACATCAAAATCAGACTTTGTTCTTTGTTTCAAAGGAAATGTAATTTAACATAAACACAAGTGGCAAAGTTTCCAAGAGCTAACACATAAACAAAAGTTCAAACTATATTATATGGTATGCTCTGTGGACCAGATCATTCTGATAATAAACAGTCCATAGGAAAGCTACTGTGGATAACTTTAAGCTTGTACAGGCCTCTGCAAACCTATTTTTACAGGAACTATACTCACTTTTTTGGTCATTGCCTATGGCTGCTATCCCACTAAAATTGCAAAGCAATTTTACTTGCTGCAAAGACCATCTGATTCATAAAGCCTACATAATTATTATACAGACCTTTACAAATATGAATGGCAAAACACAAATTGTCAGTAGTATGAACTCCTGGGAGAAGGCCCCACAATACAAATGATAATGCATATCTAATCAGACTCCGATGTGATTGAGCATCATTAAGCTTAGATATAATATGTCTCCTCAAATTCTCATGTGTTGAATAAAGGATTGATTCCAAGCTACTGTGGTATTGATTTGTGACTGGACCATGAAAATGCTGTATTTATCAACTGGCTAATCCATTTACAGTTTCATACTGGATGGTCTATTAGGAGGCGTGACCTAGCTGAGAGAAGGTCAATGAGGGTGTGTCTGTAGGTGTATATCTGGCACGTAGCTCTTCGCTGCTTTTCTCTGCTTTCTAGTTATAATGAAGAAGTCAGCTGTCCTCCTCCACAACTTGATTCCATGATGCTCTGCCTCATTATCTCAGGCTCATAGCCATGGAACCAGCAGCTGTGCCAACATAAATCCTTCCTCCATTCAACTCTTCCGGAATTTGTCACAGTGATGAAAAGTCTGATTGAGACATATGTCAAGAAGAACTAAATATTTCTGAGGAATGAAGTTGTTATGATTATTCATGTTTCCATTTGAAAAGTATCCAGTCTGGTTATGTTACCAATAAAGAATTCATCATTCTCTTTTCTAAGATGATGAAGGAATTCCACATCTGGAAGTTATTCTTATTTCTTTTTACAAAGGCAGAGTGTATTCTAAAATTAACCTAGAGGAGCTTTTACAGAATTAAAAACCTAAGATTACGTTTTCAATATACAGAAGTATATGTCAGAAAGATTAAATTTACAAAGTCATAGTTGAGAAACAAATCAAAAAAAAGGGTCATTCCAGGTCAGTGAGATGACTCAGGTCGTGAGGCTGCTGCTGCTGCTGAGCCTGCCGGGCTGAATTTGAGTCCCTGGAGTGTTGATGGAAGCAACACATTAAGCTGCCCTCTGATCTTCACACATGCACCATGGCACATGTGTACCCTCTCCCATAAATAAATAAATATTTTAAAATGAAATGTTATAAGGCCCTTTACCCTATTAGTATAAAATAAACACTGAAAGTATAAAGTTTTATTCCTCTCAAGATGGATTAAAATATGTGGTTTTTATTCCTTACCTAAAGATAGATTTTTGTGAAAGTTTAATATTGAGTTTAACTTGAGGAAATGGTGATTTATAAAAATGAATATGAGGGTGTATATGTGTGTGAGAGAGATTAATATTTGTGTATGTAAGAAAATGAGGAAAATACCTTCTAGTCAGAATTTCTCAAGATAAGTGAAGAGGTAACTCTGCTATGACTTGGGATATGAGAAAAGCTGAACGTCAACTGAGTATCAATATACGTACAATACTTGATAAATGTTCATAAGACATAAACATTTTGGTTAAATTTGGGTGTGATTCTAAGTTATGTAGCACGGTAGAAACTGCTAGTTTTGCTAGGAAATAAGATTAATTAGCCACTAAAAAGTTTCATATTCTGATCACTGGACAAGCGTCCAGAGGTTTGGATGACTCTATGATCAATAATTAAAAAGAAAAATGTTCATGTTTGTTTTACAGCATACTCTATAATAATATATGTGATCCTTCCAGCACAGGAAGGATTATTTTCACTCTACAATAAGAGATCAAAGGACAAGAAGGAACATCCCTTCAGGGAACTGTGAGTAATGCAAACAGTGACACCTGTACCACCTCACCTTTGACCGCACTCTTCCCTGGATGGTTGGACAAGTAAATAGGATGAATACAAACAAGGCTAGTCTTGGCAGAGAAAGCTTTGAAAGGAAAGAAGAAAGAGCAGTCACCTGCAGCCTGGGGGATCTAGAGAGCAGAAACTATGTTTTCACATGGCAAAGATCCAGGTTCTAATTGGAGAGACAATAATTGCAGAATAGTGGAAGATTTCAAATATATCCACAAGAATAAATACAAAACACACACACACTGCAAAAGTGCAAACCAAACTCTTCACAATTACTTCTCATGGAGTAAAAGTGCTTCAGTTGATTCTCACTGTTTGCTTTTTGTGCCTCAATATTATTGGAAGTACCTATGTTCTTATTTAAAAGTAAATTAATTAAACCCACCATTAGAAAAGCTTGAAATCATGTATTGCCATTAGAATGGGAAGAGTGTAGAGCTGTGGGATTTTTTTAATGCTCTAACCTTTAGGTCCTGTCCCTGATCTATAGGAATGTGTCTTATCTCATTGTCAGGAGTAACAACAATTGAAGTTGGAAGACAGATAAGGTATCAGCCTAGGTGAAAACTGTAATTAACTATGGACTTGATCTGAATCTAACTTAGGACCAGTTATTTTATCAGATCATTCATTTTGATACCATAGAATTAGAATGCTTCCTATGTTCATATGTGGAGAGCAGATGGAAGAATGAAGCAAGTCTATATGTAACAGACCTGTCAAACAAGAACACAATGATTCTCTTTACTTTTAATTTTAATCTCTGAGCATGAATTAATGTTTCCATGGATTGTTTTTAAATAAATAATAAGTTAATTCTAGCCCCTAAGAAAGAGGCCTCTCCATGCAGGGATGGCCTTGCACTGGTAGTACTCCAGTAAAACTTCTGATGCTGAAATGAAGAGAGGTTTTGGTTTCCATATAATGGAATGACTCAGAACTCTGAGAAAAGGCTAAGAAGTCTGGAATTCTCAAGGTTATTTCCAACAATATGGCACCATTTAGAACATTTGCTATATATGGTACTTGTAGGCAAGAGGATCAAAGTCCTGTGTAAGCCACGTATTTGAGTGCCTTGGATCCCATGCCCACAGGCTGCTTGGAGAGAGCTGCCTGAGCACATGGTGCTTCACAAATGATGAGAAGTGCATATGTGAGCATGAGGACCCTCCAAACTGAAGGCCAGACACAAATGCAAGTATTAAATATGGCTTTACTCATGAAATACAGCTGTTGTAAGACTGAATCGTTTGATTACCAGTTAAACATAAATGAGAGAAGAATTGTGTTTTTTTTAATTCAGTTAAGAGAACATTTTTGACTTAGAGGAGTGTGAGAGGTTAGAAGAAAATATAAGAAACAAATATCTTAAACATATAGCCTTGCTGGTAAACATCAAAGACCAGCACAACAGAGGCACAGTTGCACAAGAGCATGAGAAAGAGAGGCTGTCACAGACTACTGGCTAGACTGGAATCGTGCTCCAGGCTTAGCTTTGTCAATCTACCCCTGCCCTTCCAAAACAAATAAGGCTGCACTATGTACTTCCCTGGTTGTCATCACAGAACACTTTATAGTCAGTAGTTTAAGGGAAGAGGTGGGACTCTTGGCTTACACTGGGAAATGGTGTAGCCCGCTGTGCAGGAGAAGGCATAACAGTGGGCAGGTCCATGATGACACAGTAGGCAACTGAGATTACTCACTGCTTCACATCCTAGCAAAATAAGAAGCTGAGGGTGGATGGAAACTGGGGCCAAGATATTTAATCTTATTTAAAGAAAAAACCAAAAAGAAAAAAGAAAGGGAAAAGAAAAAAACAAACAAGCAGTGAACTCCTAAAGATTCCAGAACAGCACCAACTACAGTTCAAGTTTTCAAATGCTTGGGTGTATAGGGTACATTTTACATTCAACCACAATAGTGTCTTTAAGTAAATCAGAAAAAAGTATCTGCAAACAACTAAAAAAACAATCCTACAGATATGAATTATTACTCTAGTTTGGATCTCCAAGATTCCAAGTGATTGAAGCTTGATCTCAAGGTAGAGACATTGTGGACAAGTGGCGTGGCTCTTCGGGAGGTGGGAGATAAGGGGAATTCTTCAGGCTATTTGATGCACGCTCTCCAAGACGCTCATCATCTCCCTGTTTTAGGTGCAATGGCAATCACGTGCTTGCTTCCACACACGCTACTCACATTGCAATCTGTGAAATACAGTGATGGACTCAGTGTGGGATGTGTTGAGTCTCCACTATGCTGTATGAACGTTAAAACTCCTACACTGGAATCTACACAAAATTCCACAAACAGAGGGTGTTAGTCATAGGAAAAACATTTGGCTAGCATGTGGAAGGTCCTAGGTATGACCCTTCACACTTTAGATTAAACACACACACACACACACACACACACACACACACACACAGAAAGAGAGAGAGAGAGAGAGAGAGAGAGAGAGCAAGCACATTTACTCCATAAATAACATATATGAAGTAGAGAGGTGAAGACTATAGAGTGAAAATATGTAAATGTAAATATAAAATATAAAATTCTCAAACAAATAAAATAAAAGTTAAAATAATGAAAGTTCATAGCCCTTCCAGAGTATTTTGCATTCAATAACAATTAACAATGAGGAGCCAACATCTGATACCCTCCATCCACTCCAGACAATTTGTAACAGTCCAATTTCAAAGAGTCTGTGGAGCTACCTGAAGCCTTTATTTTTCTATGTTATAGCTTATCTTTTTCTTTACCTAATCTTGATTTCTTTCCTTGCCTAACACTGACTCTGAAAGTGCTTCCTAATAAGCTCTCTAAATCCTGATTTTTACCTCAGAGTAAAAATGTTTCCTGTGGAACTGAATTGTGCCACCAGCTATGAAATGATTAAGATAATGAACTTTCCAAGAAGAAGAAACCATGAGTAATAACGCTTTTTGTCCCAATCATAATGATGATTTTTTTAAGCAGTGGGAGTTTAATCTTACAGTATAAGAGATCAAATCAAATTCAGAAAAGTAGACAACAGGACAACAGTGTTAGATCACATGTTCTATGAAACCAAGAATATGATAATTTGATTCTAGGAAATGATTTATAACTTATTTATAAACTGATATCTTAAAAACCAATGAATATAATTACAATCATCTGAAAATATATTTATACATGGATAAGAAATCCTAAAAAAGGAATCTATCTCTCTACCTCTCCCTTCCCCCAACCAGGTTCTCACTGTGTAGTTTCTAGACTACCTGGAACTCATTATGTAGACCAAACTGGCTTCAAACCCACAGAGATCTTCCTGTGTTTGCTTCCTCCTGAGTACAGAGATTAAATGTGCCAACACAGCCAGAAAAATCCTTTTGATGGGGGTAGATCCGAACTTTTAACTTTCACTATTTTTTTTGGACAGTCTTCCAATGTAGCCTATATTGTTCATCAACTACCAATCCTCCTACCTCACGAGTCCACGTTGGTGCAATAGGCATGAACCACCACATCTGGAAGCTTTACTTAAAATATCATTGAACAAAGAAAAGAGAGAAAAATCTATTGCTATTACAAATTGTCCTTCGAGGTTTAGTTTTGCCCTGGTTTGGTGACTGGATCTCACGTAGCCCAGGTCAGTATCAAACTTTCCTTGAACCTGAAACTGAACTTGAACTCCCAACTCTCTTGCCGCCCCACACTTTGCCCTGAGTTCTGGGATTATAGGCCATGCTCAGCTCTTTTTTCTTACTTTGTCTATTTGAGATAAAGTCTTCTGTGTCCTGAGATGACCTTCATTTCTTGACCCTCTTTCCAAGAGTTGAGTTTGGAAGCATGCGCTACCATGCTCCCTCTCACAGTTTAGTTTCATGAATGAATAAAGAGACAAGGCTTGTTATCATTTTTTTAACTTTTATTTGGGGTTGTGTTTGTTTTGTTTTTGCCCTTTTATTGAAAATAGATTTTTTTTCGTAGACAATACATACATCCTGATTATAGTTTCCCCTCCTTCTACTCTTCCCAGTTCCTCTCCACCTCCACTCCCCTCCAGGTCACTCTCTTTCTTTCTCTCACTGGAAAACAAGAGACTTATAAGACATAACAATCAAACATGACAAACTAAAATACAATAAGGTAAGACAAAATGTGATCGCATCAAGGCTAGACAGGGACAGGCACAAGAATCAGAGATCCCCTTGATCACACACTCAGGGCTTCCGTGAAAATATTGAACCGAAAGCTGTAACATACCTGCAGAGGACCTGACACAGACCTGTGTTTGCCCTGTGCTTTCTTCAGTCTCTGTGTTACTCAGTTGCTTTAGAGAACCTTGTTTTCCTAGCATCCTCTATGTTATCTGTTTCCCCCACTCCTTCTTCCTCTTCTTCCATGGGGTTCACTGAGGTCCACGAGGAGGGATTTGAAGAAGACATCTCCTGTGTGTTTCAGGGTCTCTCTGTGCAATGCCTGACTGTGGATTTCTTTATTTTTCCATCTGCAGAAAGAGGAAACTTTCTAATGATGGCTGAATGGAGCACCAACCTATGAGCACAGCAGAATATCATAGGAAACATGTTATTGTTACTTTAAACGAATAGCAGTATTTGGTTTAACTCTAAGCCTTGAGGCTTTCTAGTCTCTGACTCTCGATCACCCAAGCATTGGTGGGTATGGGCTCCATCTCATGGATTGGGCCTTAAGTAAAGTCAGACATCAGTTGGCTACTACCACAAGGTTTGTGACACTAATGCTCTAGCAATTTTTGCAAGCAAGACAAACTGTATATCAAAGATTCTGTGATTGAGTTCATATTAACCATTCTCTTTTGGTAGTTTGTAGGGTACCTTTCCATGTCAGAAACTTTAGAACATGGGGTGAAGATTCTAAGTAGGCACAAGTTTGATCTCTCCATGTTCAGTGGGTTGCAGGGATGCTATCTTAAGCAATGGGCCCTTGCTGTCAGTTTGTGGAGAGCAATGTCTTGTCTTGGTAACAGCCTGGGTTGTTTGAAGATTTTCATAGGATCCTTTTGGCCAACAATTCAATTGGATGAAACTCAGTTCCAGTATTGGGAGCTTTGTTTGGTGATAAGTGATAAACAGTTGGGGATCTATCTCCCTCATTATTTGGAGACATCATTTGGATCACTTCAGATATTATAGGAAGCTTTCACAGCATTAGATTCTCATCCTGCCCCACAAATGCCCTTCAATTCTACCTGTCTCTTCCCTCATTCTGTCCCTCAATCTCATCTTTCCTCCCCCTTTCCACTTGATTCTCCCGTTTTAATTATGTTACCCAACACTGTCAAATTTTGCTCTTTCAAGAGAGTGTTTTCTTTGCAAACAATACCAAGACTACTTACCCACTAAGTATGACACCCTGCTAGGAAATAACGGAACTTTAAATCTAAAAATGTTCAATCCTTTTAAGCTCTGTGATCCATGCCATTAATGAATCTTTTCTCTGCTCTGCACAAGATAAAGAAAACTGTAATACAAGACTCACGTGCCTTTATCAATAATTGTTCCACTCAAAAGCAGAGGAATGTGACAAAAAAGATGTCTGAGAAGTGGAACAGAATTTCATAAGCTCCCCATTCCATTTCTTTCCACTTAAAGACAATTCGAATAGCTTGCTTCTGCCTGATATGACGAGGGAGTATTGAGCTTTTAACCTTGACAGAGAGCAAAACTGTAATCTCATTGTGTAGAATGCTTCCTGCCGAGTGCCACTAGCAACTTAAAATTCTCCCTCAAGTGGAAAGATGAAAGTTCTCAGAAAATTTCATCAAGGAAAGTCAAGCATTAGATTTCTGAGACTTAGAAAGATAGACTTATATTAAAATTTCCATAAACTCTCTGAATGCGCTACTAATATTAAGATTTCAGTCATTCAAGTGATGAGAAAATGAAATTCAGATGGATGTTAATTACTTTCAGTCATGGACCTAATGAATCAGAGTCTATAAACACACAGATAAAAACACTGTCTTAAAAAACACTATATTAATTCATCAACTCAGTTTTGGAGCATTGATAAAATGAGTTAACTGTAAACAGAGTTGGTCCTTATAAATGATGAGCAGGAAAACTCCTCTGCGTGCAGCATTTTTTTACAAAGCATTTCATAGAGATTTCTTTGCTATTATGATAATGCCGTAAAGCAACAGGAAGAAAGAAAATATTATTCTTAGTTTAAAAATGAGAAGATAGGTTTAGGATTATCATCCAAAATCATTCAATCTATAAGTGACAGAGGCTAGAACCTAGTTTATTTTCCATTTTTCATAATACTTCCTTATCAATTCATACACAGATAATGTCTGTGTAGAACACTTCCTTCTGTGGTAACTTAGAGTATTGTCCCGGGCACAGAGCTACAGGTATGTATCAGATATGATCAGAAAAAGTCAGGCATCAGATACTCAAAGATATAGCACTGCCAAAGCATTAATATTAAGTAATCAATGTGCTGTATGAGTTCACTCTTCTTTTTAAATAATGATTTATTTCTCAGTATCTCCTCCGTTAAAAGGCTTCACACAGTCCTAAAACTGAAGATAAATGTGATTACCTGTGAAAAATGTCTATATGTGGAAGATGTGGTTAACTATAAACAGGCACAAGGGAGCTAAATGGGAATGGTTTCAATGAAGATTATGCTATTGTATAAATTCACTTTCATTGAGCTGTACTCTTACAATGTGAATCTTATTGTGCACATGATCATTAATATTGTCAACTTGACAAGAGACAGAATCACCTAGGAGACACACCTCTGGGGATGTCTATGATGGGGACTCTAGATCAGATAACCTGAAGTAGGAAGACCCATCCTAAAAGTGAGTGGCACCATTTTATCTGCTTATGTCAGGACTAAATAAAAAGGAGAAAGCCAAATGAAGACCAGTATTCAACTTTCTTTCTGCTTCCTGATTTAGGGTGTAATATAACTAACAGCATCAGGTCCTTGTCACCACAGCTTCACTACCATGATGGACTGTGCCACAGTCCCGTCGCCACATCTCCCCTAACATGATGAACTTTACCTAATGCCAGTCACCACACCTTTGCCATTGGGATTGGTTGTACTGCAGTCCTGCTACCATGCCCTCCCTATTGTAATGAACTATTTCTGTGAACTAGCAGACAAAATAAATTCTTCCATTTAGGTGTTTTTGACACAGCAACTAGAATAGCAAGTAAATTTTGTATGTGTCATATTTAAATAAAAGTGTTAAATAGGAGAGAAGGAATGGATAAAATATATATTAAGGTTAAACAGGAGTAAATCTGAGTACTACATTAAAATAAATACAATTATTGGGTTTGAAGTAAATGGTGGATATAAAGCCAGAGTAGCCAAATTAAAAGTAATGAGTACTTGAGACCTAAAGAAAAATACAACAAAAATGTCAAGAACAACAAGCACTGTGTAGCACTTTCCTACTGTGATATGCCACGGCAAAATGTTTACTAAGCTCCAAACCTCCACCTATAATGCCATCAGGAAAAATAAACATGGAATGGGTGTTAACTTTTCAAGACTTCAGAATTAATCAGAGCTTTAATTCACTCTTGGTCTCTCTAATATAAACTCTACCTTTAAAAGGATGTAGAATTGTTCTGAAGAACTCTAGTACTGTTAGGTTGTATGCAAATACATATTCATATAGAAAGATGAAAGAATATTTTACTTATAGAACTAATATGAAGACCCTCAAAAAAACAGAAAAGAAAAGCTTTTTCAAAGAAAAGCTCACCCCAGAGTATGTGACAAGTCATGAAAGTTATCCCTGTAGTTCCTTGCTGTGGGACAATGGTCTGTACCCTGTCACTTGCATTTTAAATAAACACTGATTGGCCAATAGCCAGGCAGGAAGTATAGGTGAGATGAACAGACAAGAAATAGAGGCAGGACAATGAGAATTCTGGGAGAGGAAAGCTCAGTCTGCAGTCATGACCCAGCTGCAGAGGAAACAAGTTGTGACTGCCTCGCTGAAAAAGGTACCAAACCACGTGTCTAACAGACAAAATATATAGGTTAATATAAGTTCTAAGAGTTAATAAGAAGCCTGAGCTACTAGGCCAACCAGTTTATACTTAATGTAGACTTCTGTGTGTTTCTTTGGGACTGAACAGCTGTGGGACCAGGCAGGATAAAAACCTCTGTCAACAGAATGGCACTTGGTCAACGGTTCCTGACATGAGTTGTAAGAAAATTAGATGGTAGGAACCTTTTTCTTGTCCTCAGTAATAACTCCCACTTAATGTAATATTGGGGAGGGGATTATGGGAGTCTTGAAAGTTTCAGGAGCTTCCTGCACCTTGTAAGTTTGGTTTACTTCCAGAGTGTTCAAGAGCCTCCCTTTATAAAGGATTAAGTATGATGAAAATAGCTACATAAAACATGCATGTATAATCCTGCAATGCTAGCTTTGTGATTACACATAAGGCAATCTATGAGTGTTTACCCAGTTCTCAATATTCCTAATTATTTGGCCTATTATAAATAATTTACAATGAAATTTTAGTGCTTCAAATTTAGGAATTAAGAATTAGGAAAGTTAAACAACCAAGTCCATTGCTCTTATATAGACAATAGAAGTTTATCCTTAAAATAAAGCACATGCTGTTTTCTGTTTTTGTTTGCATAATGGTTTTTGTTCTGTTTCTGTCTTCTGTTTTGTTTGTATAAAGTTTATATGGTTGACAAAATCCACAGAATCCAAGTATCTTATCTTTTTCAAAGCTCTGTATAATACAGTATTAACAGTTACTCATATACTTTGAAATAAATTATCACAAAGCCTAATTATCATTTGAATATTTATGATGCACACAATTCCCAATAGTTAAAACTGTAAGTTTAAATAATTGCCAAGTCATATTCTTGATCTTATTTTTAAGCAGGAGAATCAATTGGCACTTAACTATCTCTTTTTCTTCACTAAAGATATTAAGAAAACTGGATTGTTTATACTTGTTTACTTGGCCTGAAACTCTAACCTACCTTTGTCTCAAATTGTTTTACAACTGAGATCACTAAATATTCCTACATTTTTTTGAACATAATTTGGAAGGTTTTATTTTAAAAATACATATTAAGGGGTCTGGAGGTATGGATAATTGGTTGCAAACACTTGCTGCTCTTTTGGAAAACCTGAGTTTAATTCTGGGCACCCACATTAATAACTCTAGTTGCAGGGGATCCAAATTCTTTCTGGCCTCCTCAGGCACCAATATACATGTAACATACACAGACATAAATGCACATTACAAATTCATGCACACACATGAATAAAAATAGAGCTTTTTAAAATATACATTAATATATCCTAAAACAATATCAGGAATTTTTATTTTTATCAGTAATGCCTCTTACAGGAAGATACTAATTGAACAAGATTCTCAAAACCTGAAATGACTCCTAATTTATATGTTTATACTGGAAAATGATTAAAAGGAGTTAATAGAAGACTAGCAGCACATCAAGGGGCTGAAAGAAGTAAAATAAAGTGAAATAGAATCCTCAGAAAATCTAACTTATAGGAAACAAAGAACACTATGTGCTCTTATTGGAATTAATTTTATAAATACATTTTTGGATGATAAATTAATTGCACTTGGATATACTACTTCATATTTATCAAACATTTTCATTCCTTTATTTAAAATTACTTTTATTTTAAATTATTTATTTAAATAATTTATTTAAGTTAGTTATTTTAAAATTACTTTCCATGTAGCTGAGATCAGCCCTATGTAGGAACTGCCGAGAATAAAGAAAACAGGAAAGCCCTCAAGTCAAGGAATGAACCAGAACGAAGTAAGTGAAATAAGCATGTCACACAGTGAAATGTACTGTTAGACCAATAAAGCACAGAGGGAAAATAAAGAAGAGTGAAATAGTTGGGACTGAAGCAAGCAGGACGACCAGGAAGACCCCACTAGAAAGGTGACATCTGTACAATGACCTACAGGTCAGAGAAAGAGGTAGTTTGTCACTTTTGTTTTGCTGCCTGGAAGGTGAAGAAACAATCAATGCAGCATCCAAGAAGTAGCCAACATAGATCTCATGACAAGAACAGAAAAATCTAGAAAGAAAGGCAGTTGATGATGTAGCTATGTGTGTTTCCACAGTCTTTAAAGTCCCTACAAGACCTTTGACTTTAAGGATTTGAGGACTTTGAATAAAAAAATAGTGACCTAGACTAGTGCATTTTTAAAATATAATTTAAATTGGAATAAAAGAAAGATGGTTAAAAAGCACAAAAACCCATGATTTAAAACACTAATTAAAAAAGAACACTAATGTTCATTTCAAAATCAATACAAAGAATATTCCCATCTATATCAGACAATAGGAGACAGAGGAGGCAGAAGTGATGGGCTGATTGACCTAAAGGGATAATGAAGAAGGAAGTTTCTGGGTGTGGTTCAACATACAGAAAGACTAGGAGGCTTCTGAACATGATAAGTTCAGAGCTGCTCTTAAGAAGGTGGGTGGTGGTGCAAAGTAAGTGAGTTTGACCCGATTATGTCCATTGAGAATTTTAGATGTCAATCGATGATTCTTTGGTCAATAGGCCGCCATGCAAACAGACAGATGATTCTCATGGTCCTGGAACTTTGGATGAGGTCATAGAAGTAGTTTTGGTAGACAGCTAACCAATAACAAAGACTGATCCATAAAGACTGGGGTTTGAAGTTGAAGAACCAGAAAAATGAACAGAGGTGGAATTACAATCAGATGTTTTTCAAATTTGTCTGAAGAAGAATATTCTCTCCTTACCAGTCCAGGAAAGTTACGGGATCTTCACAATGTTGCCAATGAAGTGGGAAGACACATAGCCCAAAATCCCATAAATAGGTGCCATTCCCTTCACTCCCCATGAAGGTCGTGAATCTGCACAGACTGTAATGAACACAGACGCCAAACTCTTGGATCAGAGTCTAAGAAAAGGTATTGGATGGCATTGGGGTTTGAAAATAAACCAAATATATTTGAGAAAACTTAGAGTCACCAAAGCAGTTATAGTCATTCAACTAACTCTATTTTAGAATCAGTTAGCTCCAGTGATACACAGCTGTAATCTCAGCACTCAGTAGATACAGGCAGGAGGGTCATCACAAGATTGAGGTCAGCCTGGTTTTTGTAGTGATTTCCAGGCTAGGCTTAGCTACATAAAGAGCTCCTTTCTCAAAACAAAATAAAAAGAATAATAGAAAGAAAAAAACCCAGCTGTTTGAGTCACTCTCTCAGGAGGTGAGTTCAAAATGTACACTGAATTCAAGACCTATTATTCATCCTACAAAAGAAGAATCATACATATATAGCACCCTTCTGAATAATAATAAAACTGGCTTGGTCACTTCAGAACATGCTAAGCTCTATTTGAATATTGCCTTTTTGGAAACTTGGTGTGAGAGGTCCTTCTGTCTATGTGTTGCTTTTATTGGTTAATGAATAAAGAACTGGCTTGGCCTATAGCATGGGAAGAGGTAAAGGAGGAGTTAGAGAGACGCCATGGAACCGCCAGAGTCAGACATACTGAAACTTTAGCCAGTAAGCCACAGCCATGTGACGATACACAGATTAATAGAAATGGATTAAAGTAAGATGTAAGAGTTAGCCAATAAGAAGCTGGAGCTAATGGGCTAAGCAGTGATTTAATTAATACAGTTTCTGTGTGCTTATTTCGGTCTAAGCTTACAGGGCAGCTGGGACAAACAAGCAGCTCCTTCCTCCAACAGAAACTGACTGTAATAGTATCTTTCTTCCCCAAAACCCTCCTAAAATGTGACTACCATTCTCAAATGAAATCTAAATGCTTTTTCCTTGGAATCTAAGCTGGATTTAGTAATTTGTACTTTAAGCAAAAGCATAGGGGACTAGTGATTTGGCACAGCATCTTAGGCAGGCAGGAAAGCAACACATCTTTCACCTGGCCAGTTAGGGTGATACGTACTTTTGCTCAATCAGTGAAATATTAAAAGACAGAAAAGTATTCAGGGAAAAGCAAAATTTATTACATTGACTGGTAAGCTTTAAGGACTCTCTGATTAGAGAGGGGTCCTAAAACTGGAGCCTCTGTTTCCACAGATGTTGGAGGGTGCATTTTATATGGGTGCCTTATATGGGGCTCCTCCTTCCTTTCCTCTGTTGATGTAAGGACTTCTGTGTGCCCCTTTGATAGCAGGGACTTTTAGCTCTATTTCTAGTCACATCATGGAAATAATTGCACTAGAATATCCTGCTTTGGTGCATGGGTACAAAAATCATTATTGATTGGCTGGACTATAATTGGGTCCCCCACCCTCTCCTTCATTTGTGGTATAATAAGGAAAGAGAAAGTCATTGCAGGTGAGATAAATGAAAACTTACTCCTGGTGTCTCAAAGCAACAGCAACAAAGAAAGACTCAAAGTGAGGATAATTATCTTCTTCTTCACCCACAGTCTTCATGTGCTTTCCAGATGGTTTTTCTAAGGACTTAGTGACCAACCTGTAAGGAGCACAAGCTTCAGACAGGACACACATTAGAGCTGTTCTTAAAGTCATTAATGATCAAATGAGAGTTAAGAACCCTTGTAGTATTTTATTCTCGGGACTGGGTGCACACTTGCCATTTTGTTCTAATCTGAGATTCCTGACATCCTTAATTACTAAAACATCAATTACACCACAATTAAATAGTTTCCATTGGTGCCACTGTGGTGGTGTGAATAAGAATGACCACCATTTGTTTATATGTTTGAACACTTGGTCCCCATTTAATGGAACAATTTGGGAAGGGATGGAATTTGTGGCCTGTTGGATAAGATGCATTGCTATCTTTGAGATTTCAAAAGACCCACACAATTCCCAGTATGATCTCTTTCTGTTTCTTGATTTTAATCAGTCTAGATATAAGCTCTCAGCACCATGCCTACCTGCTATCATATTTCCCTTCTTGATAGTGGTGACTCCTATCACTCTAGAACTGTGAGTTCCAAATAAATCCTTGCTTCTATAATTTGCTTTGGTCATGATGTTTCTTCAAGGCAATAACAAACTACTACAGCAAGTCATATGAATTATAAATTATACAAATTATATATGTATTACTATAAATTATAGAGGTGGTTTACTTAGCAGCAATGAATGACTTGGAAGATATGTTTACAGTTTTGACATATATCTATCTTCAGAAAAAAACCTAAAAGCTGGGTATTCTGCATTTTACAGCATGTGCCCAGCTTTAAGAGTACTTAATATAATTAATACATGGAGAACAGCCATTTAAATACCATTTCAGACACTGTAAAAGTAGAATTATGATACATTCTGTGAGTAAGGAACTCTGAAAGGCCCTGAGAAAATATGAACTAAATATGTGATACTCTTATCTTTGAGCTTTTAGAAACACAATGAAAGGCTATGATACATGCAAGTGACTATCAGTTTCATCTCAGAATCTAAAATTCAATAATCTAGCAAATGGCACGTTTCTACATTAATCAAATATTCAGTAAGTGGTTACCTAGCACTGTATTACTCAGAGTTCACTCGAAAGACAGAACTGATAATCTGCAGGCTTGTAGATTAAGTGCCACCTAGTCCAACAGTGGCTGTCTACCAACAGAAGGTCCAAGAATCCAGTAGTTCCATCTATGAGGCTGGATGTCTCAGCTGGTCTTCAGTATATGCTAAAATAATGAACTAGGCTCTAATACCCTCGAAGGAATGGGCTTGCTAGCTAAGGAACAAGCAGACAGAGAGAAAAAGAGCAAGCTTCCTTCTTCTTCGACCTTTATACAGGCTGCCTGCAGAAGGGGTGGTCCAGATTAAAACATCTCCCCACCTCAAATCTTCTGGATTAAAGACAAATATTCCAACTTATTTAGCTAAGAAAAAACTCCCTCACAGATGTACCGAGCCATTTGAGTTTTAATTAATTCCAGTTGAAGTCAAGTTGGCAACCAAGAAAACCCATCACAGGACCTAATATTATATTAATCAGAAAACCAGCCAAGAGTGTATGCAAAGAAGAAAAAGCACCATAATGAAAAGACACTTTATAAATCATTCATTCCTGCTCAATTCTGGAAAGAATATCTCTAAAAGAGAATGCTAATAAGAGTCAAATCCATAGTATGCTTGAAGATCTAGTAAAATGGCTCGTTAACGTCATACCTGACTCATGAATAGACAGACTCCAAAAGAGATTGAAAAGCATTGACAAAATGACTAAAACACGTCCATGTATACCACAGTGGGAAACATGAGGAAGTATAAAAGAAGTACGGAGCATTCAAATGTTTGTGGAGGAATAAGTGAAGTTATGTGAAATATGGGGCGACTCAAAGTGCTCTACGTGTAATTCAATGGTTTACACACATACAATGGAAGTTCTATATATGTGTGTTCATAGATATAGGAATATTATTTTTAAATCTATATAAGAGATTTTGAGGAATAAATAACTTTTTCTTTAGGTCAAGGAAAATGAAGGATAGCCTTTGAGGAGATCAAAAAAAAATGTTTGTATCTCTCATACATTTTCTGTGCCGAATAGCTCATGACATTTCTTAAGACCAGGAAAAAGGTGAGAAGTTAAGAAAGTGGCAGAGTTAGGATACTGGAAACTAGTTGATGGGCTACCTTCTCTCTGCCCTGAAGTCATCAGGAGACTTTCTGTGTTTGCTCAGAAATGTGTTAAAATTGCTTGCTTCTAAATTCCCTAAAGCACTATGCATTTTGATTCGTGTGTGGGGTTGGGGGTTCTTTCTTTGTTTGTTTGATGTGTGTGTGAGAAAGAGGGGGGAGGGAAAGAGGGAGGTAGAGAGAAAGATAGAGAGAGAGATAAAGAGAGAGAGATACTAGAGATTAAACCAAGTGCCACACATATACGAGATAATTGCTCCTCCAGTTCCAAACTGAACTAAGTCCCATTAAAGTCAAAGAACACTGTGTCTGTACACACTTGTGTGTACATTGTGTGTATTTCTCAGTGCGCTGTATATAACAGAAGAGACCTTGACCATCCTGTCATAAAAATACAATACTTCATATTTGATAGTGTTATCACAGAAATAATTACTCTTTTATATAACAATAACATTTTAAATACATTTTTCTCCATGAATCTGTTCTTCTTACAAAGATATCCATTAATCCATCTATCTCCAAGATAGTTACAGTAACTTGATTTAGCAAAAACATTTGGTTCTCAAAAATTAAGTCTTTTTGGCTCTGGCTTTAGCATAACTGCAACATTGGAAAATAAGCAGAAGGTTTGTAAACAGGGGGTTTAAAAATTTAAAATCTAAACTCCTTGCTGAAGAGGGAGTGCCAACGAGCATATGGCAAGATTAGTGTTGAGTCTAGTTTTCTTCATTGTGGTTTATAGATGAGGTGAACAGGGAAATGTCAGAAAATAAAAAACAAATGTTGATTTACAAAATGATTAAGATAATGGCTATCTATCTAAATGTTTCATGTTTTAAGTTTCACCCACCTGTGTCCTAATAGAATAAAAACAGCTTAGTAATAATATTTATTATTGATATTAGTAAACTAATGATAAACTGTGATCATTATTATTGCTTAAATGAAACTGATCTCATCAATAGTAGAAAAAGTTAACTGTGGAACCATAGCATAAAGTACAGCAGTTTACATGCATACATATTTCAGTTTTACAGGTAGACTATAGATATGTTTATATATATTATATACAATCTAATACATATGAGGCTATGAAACCTTCTCCCCATACTTCTAGGAAAAAACAACGATGGCTTTATGCATTTTTTCTCTTCTCGTACTTCCTCTTCCTTAGGAATGTCTGAAGTCCATTTTTGTAGTATTTCTTATTGGAGTTAGAAGCAAATAAGACACCTGCACATAGAAAATTAAATATGCACACTGTGAAGGTATAGCTTCCTTAAAACTGTGTAATAACATGCAAGCTACAAACAGTAAAGCAGGAAATAGAGGTCACGTGGACAGGTTTTGTAATTGAGGGATTTTTCAGCACTGAGGCCCAAATCAGAGCAGCTTGCTTTCACGGAAGAAAACACATAAAATATAATATGTATAAACAGCATGAATATATATATCAGTACTTACACAGAACTGTGGGTGTACATACATGTGTGCTTTTCTTTTTTTCCTTTCATTCATTAAAGCAAGATGACCCTCTCCACCAGCTTGCTGCTACACAAACCTTTGGATCCATTTCTGACTTAATCCACGTTTTGTTTGTTGACATGCTTTCTCAATGCTCTCTCATATTTTAGAGCAAAATGGTGCCCAGAAAATGTTTGAAATTTAGGTTTTTCAATTTGCTTTTAAGTCAGTTACGCATAAATCTAAATAAATGTTTCAGGGAAATGGTCCCCTGTCACTTTGTAGTGGAGATGGAGGACACAACAAATACTCTGTCGCCACCTTGTGAGCGCTTTCCATTTAGCAGCTGACAGATACTACTCCATTTTGTTGTGGAAAAAGTTGAAAGACCATACTCTTACCCTTAATCCCAGCACTCAAGAGTCAAAGGCAGGCAGAGCTCTGTAAACTGAAGGACATTCTGGTCTACACAAAAAATTATAGGTCAGCAAGACAATATAGTGAGAACCTGTTTCAAAAAAAAATCAATAAATACGCCCAAGCACTTATTCAACAAATATTTATTAATCACCGTACTGGTACAAGAAATATATTTGAAAAGCACATTCACCAGAAACAAATGTTAAAAGTGTACTCTTATCCAGGACTTAATTCTTCAAACTATGAATTTCACAGGGGCTGGGCCTGAGATATAAACAAAAACCAGATACCTAGAGCAGAACACATAATAGACCTAAGAAGCGTATCTTATTTGAACCAGCTTCTGAGTCAGAATGAAAACATGTCTTATTACAACGACCAAATTAATCATTTCACCAGTTTTGGGAGACTATAGAAAAGTATCCCAAAGCATAGAAAATAGAAATAAATTCATCTTCCTTAATCACTACTTAATGAATTTTCAAATGAGCCAATCATAGTTCTACATTGCTGTGGTAAAAAAAAAAATGCACTCAGACTGCAGAAATTCTTTGCCCCCCAAGAGGTGCCCAGTGGACAGTGTCTTCTGCTTCCCCCTGCACTCCAAGGAAGAGCACTGTCATTCTGCCCAAACACAAATAAACTCTCTTGAAATGAGAGGTTTTGGTTTAGTGTGTTTTCACTAAATAACTTCACCATAAGGAAAAAGAAAATGTTGCACTAAACTTTGGAAACTTCATGATGAATCAATAAAAAATGGAGCCATGGGAATCTGTTTAGTAAATACAAAATCTGAATAGGGTACCTGATTAAAAATAAATCTTGAAATAGAAAAATAAATCTATCTTAAGTTATCCCTGGCTCTATAGGAATTGAGCTAATTCATGAAAGACACATCCATATATGTGTGTTTCACTGTGCTTAGACCCATCAAAATCACCTGATACTATTTCAAGGCAATTTTGCAGTGGCAAAAGTATATCGAATGCTTATATTTCAGCAAAGTTCAAAACAAATTCACTTCAAAAACTACCCATAGGGATGAGTCACTACCTTCAAGATATGAAGTGTTACACTGACTCCTTCATACGATGGCCCACTGAATTAACAACCTGGATAAGGAATGATTTTGAGATCTGTAGAACAGTTTTCCTTGTCTCATTAAATTGTCTACATTAGAGTTTAAGTCAAGAAAGCATCCTGACAACATTTAATAAAGAGGAGTTGACTGAAACAGAATTCAGCTCACTGCGTACATGCCTTCCTTCATAAGTCCCTTGCATGTGAGATTTCAACAGATCTGCACACAGCTCAGCAGCTCTAAGAACAGAGCATGCTTTCTTGCCTACTAAAGACACCTGTACCCAATGGAATGATCTTGATGGAAGCTACTGTAAGTTGATCATGGTCTGTGCTAGTGCTTGCAATGAGTAATCCATTCTTTCAAGACAGAATTCAAAGTAACGAGTTTAGTCACAGAATTTGTATATATTTTTTATTCTGCTTCATTTTTCTCCTCCACTTCCTTCCCTTGTATCCCTAACTCGATTCATACTTCATGTTACATGTATCCCATTACTCTTTTCTTTTTTTGCCATCGTCCTCAGATATCAGGAAGCAGTCTAGAGAACATGATGCCCACATTCCCAAGAGGTGGGTGGGTAGTTTTTGGTCATTTGGTAAGTTATGGGGTTATCATTGTTTAGATCAGATACAGGAATATAAGATAAGAAGACAACTATTAACCTCAAATATTTTAATTGGAATGGTTTTGGTTTATTGATACAAATTTGGAGTTGTTTGTTATATATGTTTCTACTCTTGTTGGGGTATTGTGCTTATATAGCTCATTTAAAAAAATAATAATTAAGAAATTCAGGTTAGTAGTAATCTATAATCATCAAACTTGTAGTTATGTTTGATAAGTTTTCAAGGTTAAACAGGTGTATTTTAGTTAGATAGAAGCTCTTCAAATGCTTCGGGAACTTACAAAATATGGCATTTAAAATGTTTAATAACCTAAGGCTTTTCATGACAGTGAGACACATCTGCTTCTTGCAGCACCAATATACCTCACAAAAGGATGATGGGCATCAATGGCAAAGCTAGTCATTTGGGCAAGAAACTGCCCTTGCCTTGACTGCTGACAATATGCTGTACAAACTGAACAATCAGGGCACAAAGGAAAAAGACTGTTGAATTTTGCTAAGACAAGGCAGAACAGTCCTTAAAAATACCTGCTACATAGAAAAGTCTGCCAGATATTATAGGACTGTAGGCTAAATATGGGTGCCCCAGTGTTTCAGAGGAACCCTGAATCCATGTCCACAAAAGCCAGATGTCTCTGTCATTTCAATAGTTTTGGAAGTGGCTTGAATTACACTTTCTCTTTATTTAGGTAACATATCTTTTTGAGGTCTCTGATGGTGTTGAAGATTAAATAGTTATCTTTACAGTTTTCCTTAGTTATGAGAGAAGATAAATTAGGTACAAAAATTTGGACTCACCAAGATAGGATAAATAATGGAGTATTTTCTTTGAATTTGCCAAATACAAATAGACTGGATAATGCAAATGTAATTCTTACTTAATAACTGTTCTTTGGTGTAGGAGGGTTCTTATGTATTTCTTTG
>JAQHUG010000164.1:2893509-2904812 GCA_028555095.1 Dicrostonyx torquatus
TAAACTGGTTGGCCTATTAGCTCAGGCTTTCTTATTAACTAACTCTTACCATCTTAAATTACCCCATAATTCTTGTCTGTGTTAGCCACATGGCTTAATGCCTTTTACCAGTGAGGCATTCTCATCTTGCATCCTCTGCATCTGGGTAATGACTGCAGAATGAGCCTTTCCTCTTCCCAGAATTATCCTATTCTGGTTGCACTGCCAATAATTCCTGCCTGGCTACTGGCCAATTAGCATTTTATTAAGCCAATACAAGTGAAAATGTCTGCAGGGTCACGTAATACAACAAATGGTGCCAACGTGGACAACTACATCTACATAAAACCTGAGAGAGCTTGGGAAGTAATTCTAGACACAAAAGAACAGCTTCTTGGGAGTAGCATTTTCTTAGGTGTGCAATGTCTGCTAGAGGAAAGTGTATATAGACACATATACATACATATAATAAAAGTTATTTTTTTAAAGAAGAGCTCTGGTACTCTATTATAAGACAACAAACTTCCAAAGAGTGAACTCATTTTCTGCTGACCACCTAATTCCAGACATGAAGCCTATCCCTTATTTTTTTTCCCCAATGCAACTCCCTTGAAGTAAACTAAATTTTCATTTGTTCAATTAGAAATAGCTTCTGGATTTCTCCTCTCAGCTCTATGGCCAGTTAGGAGATTTTAATTTACTGCTTCCATTTCACTGGGGGTTATAGGCTTGTTTTCACTGGGGGTTGTAGACCTGTTTAAATTGCTTATCTGATTTTGATTTGACTTTGGCAGGTAGTATATCAAGAAAATTACACATTTCTTTTAGATTTTCCTGTTTAATAAAGTACAGTTTTCAAAGTATATCCTTATGATCCTCTGGATTTCCTCAATATTTGTTGTCATGTCCCCCTTTTCATTTCTAGTTTTGTTCATTTGAATCCTCTTCCTCTGCCTTTCAGTTAGCTTTGGTAAGGATTTATGAATCCTATTGGTTTTCTCAAAGAACCATCTCTACTTTATTGATTCTTTGTATTTTATTTTTTCCTTGCTTGTTTATATCTTACTGATTTCAGCCCTGTATTTGATTTCTTCTTGATTTCTTTTTGGTGTGGTTTCTTCTTTTTGTTCCAGAGCTTTCATGTGTGTCATTAAACTACTATTAGAGCTCTCCAGTTATATTTTAGGCTCTTAATGCTGTATGAATTTGGCTTTTATAACTACCTTCATTTTGTTCCATAAGTTCAGATATGTTATGTTTTTATTTTCATTAAATTCTAAAAAGTTTTTAATTTTTTTCATAATTTCTACCTTGACCAATTTTTCATTCATGAAGCAAACTGTTCATTTTCTATGACTTTGTAAGCTTTCTCTGTTGTCATTGGTATTCAAATAGTAAATAGTATTAAAATAGAATGGAGGGTTATTTCAATTTTCTTGAATCCATTTGACTTGCTTTGTTTCTCAATTGTGGTCAGTTTTGGAGAGAAATTCATAAGGTACTAAGAAGAAGGTGTGTTCTTTTGTGTTTAGGTTAAATGTTCTATGAATCCTTTAGGTTCATTTGGTTTATGACATTTTTTAGCTCCAACATTTCTCTGTTTAGTTTTTGTCTGGATGACTTGTATATTGGTAAGAGTGGGATTTTGAAGTCACCCACTAGCAATGTGTGAGGGATAATATGTGATTTTAGCTATAGTTGTATGTCCTTTATGACTATAGCTGGTGTTATATTCATGGGTGCCCTTGTGTTAGTGTATTGGTGTCTAAATTGCCATATTCTCTTGTCAGATTTTGCCTTTGATAACTGGTGTAGGAGGTTCTTCTTTCTATGTGTTGCTTTCATTGGTCAAATAAAGAAACTGCCTTGACCTTTTGATAGGGCAGAAACTTAGGTAGGCAGGGAAAGAGAACCGAATGCTAGGAGAAAGAAGGCAAGCAGAGAGAGCCACCATGGAGTCGACAGAGTCAGACATGCTGATTTTTTCCTGCTAAGCCACGACCTCGTGGTGTTACACAGATTATTAGGAATGGGGTGAATCAAGACGTGAGAGTTAGCCAAGAAGAGGCTAGATATAATGGGTCAGGCAGTAATTTAATTAATACAATTTCCATGTGGTTATTTCAGGGGTTAAGCTAGCCAGGCAGCAGGACACAGCCTCCTTCGTACTACAGATGACTACATAGTGTCTTCAAGGTTGCTTCAGATAAATTTTGACTTGGTCTGTTTTCGATTTTTTTTTCAGATCTTAAAATTACTCTACCAGCTTGATTTTTGGGTCCATACCCTGAGGTGATGTCTATCCTTCATGTTAAAGTATAGCAGAAAAATAGGTTATGCTTTTTACTATATTCATTTAATCTCTGTCTTTTTATTGGGGAAGCAAGACCACTGAGTTTGACAGTTAACAATGAGTATTGTTTATTGATTCCCATTTTGTTGTTATGGTGTGGTTGTTTGTTTGTTTGAGACAGGGTTTCTCTGTAACTTTGGAACTTGTCCAGAAATGCACTCTGCAAACCAGGCTGGCCTTGAATTCATAGAGATCCACCTGTCTCTGCTTCCTGAGTTCTGGGATTAAAGATGTGCACCACCACTGCCCAGCTGCAGTATGGGGTTTTCCCCTTCTTTTTCTTTGCTGATCTGAGATTTTTTTTATTCTATGAGTGTTCGTGGGTGTGCTTAATATCTTCAGGTTTGACTTTTCCTTCTTGTGTCTTATATAGAGATGTATTTGTAAACAGATACTGCTTAAATTTGGTTTTATCGTGAAATAACTTATTTTCTCCATCTATGACAGTTGAAAGTTTTGTTGGTTGTAGTACTCTGGGCTGGCATCTCTGTCTCATTAGGGTCTGTAGTACATTAGCCCAGGTCCTTCTGGCTTTTAGCGTCTCCACTGAGAAATCAGATGTTACTCTAATAAGCCTGCTTTTATATGTTACTTGGTCTTTCTCCATTATATTTTTTAATATTTTTTATTTGTCCTATATATTTAGTGCCTTGATTATTATGTACAAAAGGGAATTTCTTTTCTGGTCCAGTCTATTTTATTGCTTCTTTTACTTTGATAAGCATCACGATCTTTAGGTTAGGGAAATTTTCTTCTATGATTTTGTTGAAAATATTTTCTGTACTTTTGACCTGGTTTTCATCCCCTTCCTTAATTCCTATTGTTTGTAGATTTTTGTCTTTTCATGGTATCCCAAATTCCGTGGATGTTTTGTAGCTTATTTTCTGTCTGAGATTATTTTCAGATTTAACATTTTTTTTACTGGGGTAATCATTTTTATAGCTTTGCTTCAGTGCCCAAGAGTCTCTCTTCCATCTCTTATAGTCTGTTGGAGGGGCTTGTTTTTGATGTTCCTGTTCAACTTCCTAGATTGTTTCATTTCCTGTTTTACCATAGTTTGTGTTTTCTTTAGTGATTCCATTTTCTCTTTTGCCTTGAACATTTTTATTCATTTACTTTTAAATTTGTTTGTGTAGTAAAAGATTTCATTAATGGATTTATTCATATCCTCTTTAAGGTCCTTGTACATATTCATAATAATTACTTTGGAGTACTTATCTTGTGCTTCAACTATCCTGCATTTCTCAGTAGTAGATTTGATGGACTCTAAGGCAAAAAATTTTCCCTGGCTATTATTGATCCTATTTTGAAACTAGTGTTTAGGCATCTGAATTTTGGGATGATTTTAATTCTAGGTGTTACTATATGGTCTTATTTTTGTTGAGTGGGCTTTTGCTCTTTGGTTTCTGTTTCCTCTCTGGATCATGTGGTGGCTCTGGATTACCTAGTAGGGGATGCTTCTAAGTCACTGCAATGAACGGCCACTGTAGATACTGGATAGAAGGGCAAAACTTGTTCCTCGGCATTGGAAGCTGACATAATGGAATTGGTATGGACTAGAAGTGAAAAGATTTACAGGGGGTAGAAAGCTAGGTCAGCCACAAAGATTTGTGGAATCCTGAAGGAATGAAGGAAGAAAGGGAAGACAGGTCCTTGCAGATTGCCTGCTAAATGGCTAGGTATGGTGGTTTGATAGGTACGCCCCTCCCCCCATAGACTCCTGTTTTTAAATGTTTGGGTTTTTAGGGAGTAGCATTTTAGGAAGTGTGGCCCCGTTGGAGTAAGTGTAGCCTTGTTAGAAGAAGTGTGTCACTGGGGGCGGGGGATAAGCTTTGGGGTCTCATATGTTCAAGCTATGCTAAGTGTAAGACACAGTTCACTTTCTGTTGCCTGTAGATCAAGATGTAGAACTCTCAGTTCCTTCCAGTACCATGCCTGCCTGTATACCACCAGGAAGATAATGGACTAAACCTCTGAAGCTGTAAGCCAATTACAATTAAATGTTTTTCTTATACTAGTTGCCATGGTGTCTCTTTACAGCAATAGAAAGACTAGGGAGTTGAAATTGGAGTACAGATAGAAAAATGAAGATTGTTTACCTGTTTCCTTGGCTGGTTTGGCCAGCAGGTTGTCAGGGAGAGAGTGTCTTGAGTGTTAGCAGCTAAGACAAAGGGACTTAAATGTCAAAGTTTTATTATAACTACATAGGCATATAGATATTAAAAGAATATAGATTACTGTATAATAAATTATATGTACGTATATATGAATACATTCATAGGCTATGTATTTGAATGCATTCAAATATATATTTACACCAAATCTTTATGTCAACAGTGTGTACATCTTTATAACAATGTCTATATATTCAAATAAAGACTGTGTGTGTATATATGTGTGTGTGTTAGTTTATTCAGATCTTAATCTTTGGAGGGTACAAGATAATGTCAAAGGAAATTGAACCTGTGCTTGTTTACAAAACTCACAATAATTACCTAAAGAGATGCATTAACACCAAAGTTTATGGACTAGATTACAGACCAAGACTGGAATGTACGTTGGTGAACAAACATTGTTAAGTTCAAAGACAGCATTAGAGGGGTGTTTCAACATCATTTTTGCTGTTCTCTAATGAACAGGACAGTTAATATCTTCTGATTTTATTTTCAAGTAGTCTAAGAAAACGGTCATAAGACCAGTCTTTCCATTGACTTTTGGCATCATTTTGTCTTTCAAACTTTCATACACACAACACAATTACGTTAATTTCCTTTAGTTATTAACCAGGGAATAAGAGAAAGAACATGTGGCCCTGGAGGTAGGAACTTGTGTTCTCAGAACATCTAGTGAGTGGTTTAAATTGGGATAAAATGAGGAAAAGGTGACTGAATTGCAAATTGCCACTTGAGTAGAAAGTAAAAAAGCATTTAATGGGTATTAATTAAATGATACAAACTTTCTTTCTTCCTTGTTTCTTTCCTTTCTTCCTTCCTTCCTGCCTTCCATCCTTCTTTCCATCCTTCCTTTCCTTTTTTCTTCCTTTCTACCCTAAAGTGGGCTTTAGTGCTACCTTCCAGAAAGAAGGAGTTTCTTTATCTGGAATCATACTTTCCCATTCGTATGATGGAAAACTCTTAATGAGTTTTGTAGCCACCACTACAAAACAGGAAAAGCTGTTTGTCTATGGCTCCCTTTAACTATCAAACCCAGTATGTTTTTATTGAAGTCATCATGCCCCTTTGTAGTGGATGTAATTTCAAACAGTAAACAGAGACCATGACTGAAGAAATGTAAGAACATTTTATTGGCCACAGGACATCTTCTTTTCTTTAAAAGTCAGAAAACACAACTTAAAGGACCACTTTCATAAAACCTTATGAGTCAGAGTGGTGCATTGTGTTCTCCAGGATTTCCCAGTTGGGAATCTCCTTCGGTTACATAACAAAAGGAATGGGGGAACATGGTTGTTTATCTGGGATGTTTATTGTGTCTTTTAATGGTTCAAGATTTATACCACCACCAACATCCTCATCTACACCCAGATCAGAACATCCCAAGTCCCTTTTCTTCTTTTATTTTTTTTCTCCCAAGTCTCTTTTCTAACTATGGTTAATTTTATCTAAAATATAGGAAATTTCAAAGGTATTATTAAGAATTACTTGGGAATAAAATTAATAAAAGAAAAGAGATATTGCAAAAATGTATAGCTTTTGACCCCCTGTATTTTCTAATAGAAATCAGGAGGAAGGGCACGGTCAGGTAAACAAATTTAGCAAGCTCAAAATTACACTGTCCACTTAACTACTCTTAAATCATACTCAATATAAGATTAACATTGGGTCTTTATGCCATCTTGTTTCTCTTGACTTTTTTTAAGTATATATTTCAAATTCAAAGAGAACTGCAGCACAATTAAATATATAAGTCCATGAGTGGTCAAGACAATGATTTTAAACTATCGCCAACATTCTCTACTTCTCTTGTTATTTTTCTTCAGCTTTTGTCTATTCTTTCATAGTTAATAAAATGGTTATGGAAAGCCTACTATATTCCAAAACTGCACAGGATTGATAGTAAATAAGATAAACACAGGTTTCTTGTCTTGAAAGAGCTTGCAGTATTTTTGATGACACAAACAAGCAACGAGGCAATTCAAGTGTGATGTGCTTTGACAAGAAGGAGCAGTTTGCTAAGGGACCACATAAAAAGAGCAATTTAGGCCAGATCACAGGAATTAAGGAAGGGTTTCAAGACAAAGTTACAGAGAAGCTGAAATTTCAGTGATGGGCCATTAGGCTGATAAAAGAGTGTGAGTGGTATGAGGGAAATAAACATGATAAAGCAAAGAGAAACGAAAGTGGATAGTTTTACTATAAAATACAGAGGATCTTGTCTTCATCCAAAGAACGATAGTAAAGATCCTGTAGAGGAATGACATGAAGCCAGAGGAGAGAGCAGAGGTTATAACTAATCCAACACCTATCTGTGGAGACATAATGTCCCAGAGAAACGAACTAAATGCACCATAATGGAAAAAACGCAAAAACAAAACATTGTAAAATAGAAGCTTAAAACTTCAGTTTTAAGGCAAATTTGGAGATAATTCCACTAAAACGTTTCAATCTTTTTAGAATAAACAAATAAGCTATTCATATTTATTGGTTGTATTTTATGTCGTAATCAGTATGATTCAAGTTCTTCTCATACAACATATTGGAACACTGACACTGATAGACTCCCGGTTTGCCAATATATATATTTGAATATATATATATATATATATATATATATATTACACACACACATATATATATTACACACACACATATATATATATATATATCGCAAAAGATAATTTGTCAATATCATACAACTAAAACATGCTAGAGAAGAAGGCAAGCATCCAGTTTCCTCTGCTGTTTCTTTAATGATCCTCCAAAGCAGTAGACACAGTTTTCTCTGTGAGTCAGGAAGAAATGGAAGTAGAGGACTGAGGTGAGTGGAAAGGATCAAAAGTGTCACTGTCTTCTCCCACTATCCTCTGAGAGCTGAGCATTTTGAGATGGTGCTGAAAATTAGTAGAAATGGACTATGTTATCAATCATTTAGAAATATCAAGATTTGCCACCAGATCAATCAAGTGTGGCAATGGGAAAAGTTAAGTTTATGTAGGTTGAAAAGATTTCCAAATAGATGATAACATATAAGCTTGAGTTACTTTAACAAAATACCATAGTCTATGTGAACTCAAAAATAGATATCCATCTCTCATAGTTCTGGAAGATAAGCTACAGTCATGGCCCACTCCTTATGTTGTAGACCCTAGTCACTGCGTTCTCATGTGTTTGAGAAAACACAAACAAGTCCTCAGGTGTCTCTTTTTATAGTGACATTAATTTCATTGTTAGGTACCTCGTTCAGGTTTTCTACTAGATCTAAGTGCTCCCCAAAAGCCTGTCTCCAAATGCTAAATATTTTTAAGGTTAAAGCATCAATATAAAATTTGTAGGCAAGAGATACAATTCAGTCCACAACAGCATGAAAAATAAAACCTAAAAGATAATTAAATACATGATTGAAAACATTGAGAGCTGGGCAGTGAGAATTGTTACTGATTGTAAGTGAAAATGAAGGCCAGTAGGGTTTCTTACAAGAGAACATCATGGTCACAAGGCGTAACTCAGCTCCAAAAGGAAGATGGGAAGTAGAATGATTGAGTTGGCTCATGAATGGTTAATAGATCCCATATTGATTTCCAGTTGCTATCAAAACTAAAAGAGAAATCTGTATGTATGCATATTTTTCTATGGACAGAAAACAACAACAGCAAGCAGAGTATGTTTTGCAAATTCACTGGAGAGAGAGAAAAACCTAAGATCAGAATGAAGCTGACAACTACAGAGGTGCGTGTGTGTGTGTGTGTGTGTGTGTGTGTGTGTGAGTGTGTGTGCATATGTGTGTGAATGTCCAAAGGGAAAGAGGAAGGATAACATGAGGAAATAGGATGAGTGAAGAGACACTGTCTCTCACTTGTGAGAGACAGAGGGGAAGAGCAAGAAAAGAATGTCTTGGTAGAGAGGGCAATGATGGAGTTAGGGAGAAATCTGGTACTAGGAAAATTCCCAGGAATCCACAAGGATGACCCCAGCTAAGACTCCTAGCAATAGTAAAGAGGGTGTCTGAACTGACCTTCCCTTCCCCTCTAACCAGATTGATGACCACCCTAATTGTCATATAGAACCTTCATCCAGTAACTGATGGACGCAGATGCAGAGATTCACAGTCGAGCACTGGGCCGAGCTACTGGAATGCAGTCAAAGAGAGGGAAGAGAGATTCTATGTGCAAAGCAGTCAAGACCATGATGGGTAAAGCCACAGAGGCAGCTGATCCAAACCAGTGGGAGCTCACTGACTCCAGATAAACAGCTGGGGAACCTACGTAGGACTGAACTAGAACCTCTGAATGTGGTGACAGCTCTGTGGCTTGGAGGTCTGTGGGGCCTTTGGCAGTGGGATCAGGATTTATTCCTAGTGCATGAACTAGCTCTTTGGAACCCATTCCCTATGGAGGGGTACGTTGCTCAGCTTTGATGTAGGGGAGAAGGGCCTTGGTCCTGCCACAACTTGATGTACCAGACTTTGTAGACTTCCCAATGGGGAGACCTTACCCTTTCTGAAGAGTGAATAGGGGGTTAGGTGCGGGAAAGCAGGATGAGGGGAAGGAGTGGAAACTGTGGTTGGTATGTAAAATGAAAAATAAAACCTTTTAAATGAATAAATAAAATAAAAACATTTTTAAAAAGAGAATGAGAGAGAATCAGGAAGTGACACCAAACTAGTGGTGATCACTATTATCTTAGTGGCCTATATATCAACTGTCCCCTCAGAAAGTAATTGATTAAATGTCAATGCCATTAAATCTGGATACTTAAGTATATGTCTTTTTTATATTCTTTAAAATGGAACATTTCAATTACATACCAAAGTATGAAAGTTAACATCAAAAAATTTGGGCAATTATTTAAGTTATGAGCTAAACTAGCTACTGTTTCCATAAAACATAATTTGTACTTTAAGAAACAATTGGCAAATATATGTGGTTACTCAGACTTGTGTTTCTGGCACTTATTCTGTTTTTAAAAATGAAAAAAATAAGGCTGTCACTTAAGGAAAATAACTGACAGTATTTATTGCCAATACTAATTCAAGCTTCAAATGAAATCTTCCATTAGCTTGACAGTATTCCAATGCTTAGAGACTTTTTCATGCATTTGTTAGTAAAATTAATGAATGAAGTTTCACGATTTAGATAACTAAATTCATCAGCATTTGGAAGAGCTGTTTAACTCAGCATCACAATATTGCCTATAAAGATTCCACATCCTATGCTATATCACAAACTCACTGAATTATGATTTCAAATGATGTGATGGGCTGGGGAAAGCCCAATTTAATATGTAATGGAAGGACTGATTTGATAAGCTGATTCTGTTAACCATTAGAAAACTACTACATGTCAAGTTTGGTTGTAGTATCAAAGAAGCTATTCACAACTCTGTAACAACCATTAAAATGCTTCAATCGGTGAAACATATCACAAAAACTTAAAGAATAGGCAGATATACTAACTCAGAAATCCTCTATTAGTTCCCTACTAAAGAGATTTGTAAATTTTTAACTAGTGCTATTCTCAATTTTTTGACATCTGTGTGTATGTGTGCACATGCACACACACACATGCATGCACATACAAACAAGGAGGAGGGTTCTAATTCTCACATGCCACACCACGCATGTAGATGTCAGAGCATAACTTGCCCCAGCTAGTTCTCTCCTTCCACTGTGTGGGTTGTAGGAACCACTCTCAGGTTGTCAGCTTTGTCAGCAAGCTCTGCCAGGCTCTCAGTCCTCCCACCAACTCCTCTTCTCTTTAAATTCTTATTTGGAAAGCAAATTTATTTCATCAAATATATTATGGTGCATGCAATAGGGTGATTGGTTTATAAGTCATTAATATTATTTTTAAAATTCGGCTGCAATTTCTGCTATTATAATGTGAGTAAATATAACCAAAATGTCTTTGGTGTTCCAAACCCAAACATTTTAAGACATGCTGCTTTTGATAAGGAAAGAAAAATCACCATTGATTGTGGTTTCAACTTGTGATGGTTAATTTATTATCAGCTTGACAGAATTCAGAGTCACCTAGGAGATACATCTCTGAGCGCTCCAGTGGGGTTAGACACATGTTAATTCTGGGTGAGCCAATTCCTCCAACAATATAAAGCTAGGGAAGCAAGCTGATCCATAGGAAGTATGCACTGCTGTGTGTTCTTGACTATGGATATGATGTGAGCAGCTGCTTCAACCATCTGCCTTGACATCTCTGCCACTATTGCCTATGCCTTGAACTGTCAGCCAGAATAAACCTGTTGTCCCGTAAGTTACTTCTGTCAGGGCATTCGTCACAAGGGCAGGAGAGTAAACTAATGCAGCTCCTTATCCACAGTTTAAAACACTGTTTTGCTTATTTCACAAATTACACCAGTCCAAAGAGACAACCTGAGGATCACGTATTATTTTTAAAATTTGAAACTTATTGAGTATGTTTATGGTACCATTGCCATAAAAATGTAAATCCCTTCGCCTAAACCAAGCACAGTGGCACACACTTAAACCCCCCCCCACACATGAGGGAGAACACTGCAGGAAGGTCATAATTTTGGGACAGCCTGGGCTACATTCGAAAATCCTATCAAAAACCAATCTCCAAACAGAAACAAATTAAATCAATTTACTCGTCTTTCTTCCTATTACTTAGCCAAGACTCTGACAATAGACTCCTCCGGAGGTAGGCCTGAGGGAGTTTGGGGATGGTACCAGTGTTATTAGGCCTGAGGGAGTTTGGGAACAGTACCAGTGTTGTTATTAGGCCTGAGGGAGTTTGGGGACAGCACCAGTGTTATTAGGA
>JAQHUG010000164.1:2904867-2927066 GCA_028555095.1 Dicrostonyx torquatus
ACCAGTGTTATTAGGACTGAGGGAGTTTGGGATGGTACCAGTGTTGTTATTAGGCCTGAGGGAGTTTGGGGACAGTACCAGTGTTATTAGGCCTGAGGGAGTTTGTTTGGGGATGGTACCAGTGTTATACTGGAAGCCATAGCTACCAATTTTTAGCCTCATGCCCCAAACTGGAAAACAGAGGACTTTTTTACTCCTTCGTTTCTCAAAGAGGTAATTTTTGCTACTAGATTCAGGCAAAAGTTTTCTATTTTTCTCTTGACTTTGGGAAACTTAATTCTTTATATAACCTGGCCACAGGCCCTGATGATCCCTTAAATTTACCCTGGAAACCCCAAGAAAGGCTTTCAAATAGGACATCTGCAGTGGGGATCAGAATTTTGATCTATAGGCCAAGGTTTATATAACTGGTCTTGAAAATGATTCTGAATTCATATACTCTATCTGTTTGATAAAAAGGAATAGATATATTTGTGAAAAATAGTCCTAAAAGGGACCTAACCAAGTCTTTTTAACATTTTTACCACTGCACCATTTCAGATGGAAGACTGAGTGTATCGATGTGGGAGTTGGGAGGGGGGAATAACAAGGAGCACTGAAGAATAAAGAAAACCTTGGACTGTAGCAACCTAAGCAAGGGACTAAGTGGCCTCCTGTTGTATAATTATCAGTTTGTCAGATAAGTCTTACTAATAGCATGTAGAAGACTCAAAATGTTCTGCACCCCTCTGAGCACCCTGCAGCAGCCCTAATTGTCTTTTGCAGTAGTTCCTGAATCTTTTGGAGGGCAATGTTGAAGGGCTCAGAATGGAGTCAGCTTATTCATTCTTGGTTCTCCTCGGGTGCTCGGCTCCCCCAGCTACATTTTCATTTACCCCACCATGCGTCACCCAAGATGGATTTCTTTCCCCTTCCAGATGTACATTCCCGCTCTAGCTATCAAAATAATAAGATGATAGTTTAAGTCTTGGAAAATGGGAGTCCTCTAAGAATCTCTTTTTCAATGTTCCTTATCTCTAAGTGCTGGTTATTGAGATGTAAAGCCCGGAGTAAAGCCTCAGCAAAAAATCACACGTGTTCCATGCTCCCTGGAAGGCAGGTGTGATGCTCTTCTGTGGTAACAACACGGAGAAACAGAAACATGACCGCTATAGCCTCGGGAAGGCATTGTGGAGACACAGGAGGGACCAGTTCCTGGTGCCCTCGCCATGGACTACTGCTTCTTTACGTGAGAAAGAAGCTTGCCATCATATTTCAGTCATGTCCTTCCAAGTTCCTACCACGCCCAGTTCTAACCACATAGCACCTGTTTTTCTAGAAATCAAGCGTACAAAGAAACACACTTTGGGAGTTTGCTTTATTTTGTCTTACAATATTGGAGATAGAAATGGGTCTTCATCCCTGCTCATCAAGTGTTCTGCCGCTGTGCTAAATCCCCAGCCTTTGTCTTACTTTTAAAAAAACTTCACAACAGGGTCTCATTAAGTTGCCCAGGATGGCCTTGAACTTCGCTGTGTATCCCAGGCAACCAGGCAGGCTTTGAAGCTGCCGTTCTCCTGCTTAGCTCCCTAAGCAGCTGGTTGGAATTACAGGCCTGTAGCCACCAGGCCTGGCCTAACACGGCTTTCAATAGAAACTTGACGATAAATGATGAGCAGAGATACAGCAAATTCAGCCGAGGTCACCATTACTTCCAGATGTTTTCTTATCTTTTTTCTGACACAAGAATAATTGTCTTTGTCTCGACACACACGTAAGTCTCATTCCTTCATGGTCTACATCTCTCCTCCCACCAATGTGATTCTTTTTCTACAATGCAGTCATCATGCTAATTCACAGCAACTCCAAACCCCAAAGTGTAGCTTTACTCAGTCAAGTGGTTTCATGCCTTTCTGTCATCCACTCTGCAAAAACTACCCCCATAGCCCTGTATCTTATAAGCAATCAAGCCACCAGATCCCTCCCGGTCCTTTTATCAACCAACAGCATTTTCCCTGGAGATAAGTTAAGCAACTCCATTAGAAGTAAGAAACATCTACAGCCAGGCTTTTAATCGCATTTTCAACTCTATCATCACTTAATTAAAAAGAAGCGAAAATACAACTGTGAAAATCAGAAATGTTCCCTACAGATTTTAGCCGTGTTTCTGTGTATCATAACATATACCTAGAAAGGCACAAGCCCAGATCGTGAGAATACTCCTGTGACTAATGCCGCAGTGAGAACCATCTCTTCCGACTGAGATTTGCTTCAGTAAGCAAGCTGTGATCCTCCAGAAGGCAGCCAGCATTGAGGACGTGTACAGACATCGCCACCCACCGCCCGCACTCACTCACTGCAGCTGCGTTCCATGAGCCGTCTCCCCTAACAGGATACAGTGGAGGATCCAGCTTCTTTCTTAAACACAGCGTGAAATATTTGCTGTCTGTCTTGTTCTTTCACACCCTCATAGCTTCCAACTAATGCTCATCCGCTGAAGATTCGGTACAGTCCGTAATCTTCCCATCAATCTCAGGTCCTTCCGTTTTCTCCTGGATCAAAGCATCAAGGCTGTCTCACAGTGATCTACATTTTATCTCCATTACAGTTCATCTCTCTGTCTTTGCTGCTAGCCCCATTAACAAGCTTGCAGTCATGTAAAATTACTACATCTCTTAAATCTTCCACTTTACCTTCCTGTTGCCAACAGTTTTTAATATCCATCTCTCTCTCCCTTACTCCTGTTGTAGCTTTGTACCTTCTGTGAGAATTCTTGGAAAGAAGGTTGAGCTAAAGACTCTGCCCCTCTCTTTACATACACAGCAAACACACACACACACGCACATACACACACACATGCACATACTCGCATACGCACAGGTACACACACATACACACACACACTCAGATATACACACCCACAAGAAAACAAACGAAAAACTTTATTACTTCATCATCACTGAAATAAAAGAAAGTATGACTCTTAAAGAAAATGAGTTCTGAAATATAGTGAAAATTAGATTGAGGATGTTGGAAAGGCTGACTAAGATCTCAGGAGAGACCAGGCACTGACAAGGATGCTCACAACATAAGGTGTTAGGGCAGACTGACAAGCAAGCCTTCTGGTGCCTTTGTGTTGTAACAAAGAGGCCAGCACATTAGAATCACTGAAGGAAGAAATACAGAGAAAAGCTGTCTTTCCTTGGAAGTAACGGCACCAAAGTATCAGCTATGCATCTCCTGATTGTGACCTACTTGGGAGCAGAAGGATTCCAAATTGGTTTGTGCATGAATACACACTGCACTATTCCAAGACAGAAACCTCTGACATTTGACAGAGCCTCCAGCTCACCTTCCCGCTACTCTAGAATACCAAAGAGTGTGTTCCGTACATAATCCTCTGTATCCTGCATGCCCATCTTCTGTTCCATTATTTCTCCAAGCTCTTCTTCATAACTACTCAGCAATCCAGGAAGAACAGAATTAAAGACTAATATAAAGAAAGGAAAAAGGAGAAGGATAACAGGGGAATCTATTAAGAAAAATGAAGACAGAGAACAGTTGTCAGAAAATAAATACAGCACATAATAAGTGACAGCCGTATACCTAACCTCTGGAAAGACCATACATGTATCTTTTCATTTACACACACTAGATAGAAGCATGATTTAAATCTAGATTTGACATCTAAAGAGGTAGTTTTTTGATGTACCATTTCAGGCATATTTTTGGTCTTCTTGAGGAAATGCCTTCAAGTACCTAAGCCTTCCTGACTTTCTAGAAAAGATACAAATATCTGAAATTTTCCATGTTGAAGTTAAGTTCTTTAAAATGTGTAATTTCTCTAATTTAGTGTATACTTGTCAGTCTCTTTACTGTGTGCACATCATTCTGCAGGACCCTACTATAGATTTTATATGAGCCCTTGAGTAGTTGAATATCTGCTATTTAATTTAAGTTTTATCTTTAAATTTTAAGATTTTTGAGTTTGTCTAGATTAAGAAAAATAATACACTCTATCCCCTACTTTCTCTCTGGATCTATTCTGACAGTCAGAACATTGCTGCCATCCCAATACATGTATAGACGCTAATGCCTCAAATCTCTATATTGTACAAGTATTTCTGCTTCGCTTTCGAGCTAATATTAAGTATTTTGGTAAATAGTAATTTGTATGCTAGTTTACTCATTTAATGTGTTCTTATGCAGAATGCCTCCTATTTAAAAGGTACTATAATACAAGGCATTCCTAAATCTTTCTCTATCTTCAAAACTTCACTGACGTTTAATTGTGATGCATTTTTAGGTCTGTTTCTAAATAAATTTTATTGCCATTTTAATATCAAGTAAAAGGTTTTCATTATATTATTAATATTGAAAGGTGGGAAGGCAACTAAAATTATATATGACTATATATTTTGTGCATGATATCCTACTGATTCATTTTATTCAAATGATAAAATAATAGGATTTATTTAAACAATATGAAGAGAATTTTCTTTGTTAAAATAAAGTTTAATTAAAAACACAATACAAATCCCTTTGATCACTCACATGCTCTAGAATTGTGTTCCTTGGAAAATGTCTTTATGGAGAGATAATCTTTCTTGAGAGTGTTTACACTGTCAAATCAATTTAATTACCATTCCATGTCTGCCTTTGGGATAGTCACAGTGCACAAAATAAGTTTACTCAATAGCCCTACAATAAATTGTTTGTTTAGTCAAATATTTACTGAACATTGTACCACAGAAAGAAATTTTTGAAAGGAATATGAACCCATATAATTCATCAATACCAGAGTTTTCCAGGTGGTCAGGTGTATCAGCCAGAAATGGGTGTTGTGGGCATCTATACCCATGCTGCTTCTCCTGATACTTCCATGGGAAACATGTTTTTTCCTCCTAAAGAACTGTTCAAGTCATTTGTGCTCATCATCTTACTTTCTCAGGGACATCATTCCTGTATCCTCAATGTTTTAGTGATGTGTCTCTGTTCAAAGATGCTGGAGTCATAGGAAATATTCTCTTGCAACTCACTTTAGGAAAAAAACATCACTGAAAAAGATGTCAAACTGTCACTTTTTCCTCTCCCCAGTTTAACAAGTCCTAGAGAGTTTTTACTTGGTTACTTTCCTGGCAATGCGGTACATCACTACGGTATGGCTTTCCTCCATACCGTTTTTCTCAAATACTTCTTAGGAGGATTTTCAAAACCTCCTCCTTACCAAACTCAGAATGAATTATCCAGATTCTCTCTGGTTTCACATCCATTGGAATTATGCATAATTGGCTCTAACTCCTAGCAATGCTCCCCTTTGTCACAGCAACACACTTTCAACTTTTCAACGTGTCTCCCTTTAGTCTCCTTTTATGATTTTGATGTATCTCTCAAATCTCAAGAAGTTATAATAGACAAAGCACAACTCTGTTTATTTTTGTTCTTCTCAGCTCTAACTAGAAGCCTCAGTCATTTTCATGGATTTAAAGTATGCCATGATAAATTAGTGTTGCTAAATATATAGTCCTCATTTTTAACTCTTCCATGGATTCTTAACTCTTACAACTGTTTTTGATGCTTCAATATTTATGCCACTTGTATTCAAAGGTGACAAGTCTAAAGGAGAATTATTCCTTCTGGGTGGCCTATCACAATAAGAAATATCAACCTCCATTTAAAAAAAAAACTGAAGTAATCCTAATTCTCTCATTCTCTTTTCCTTCACACCAAATTCAAATTGATCTCTTTTATTCTTTTAATTTGAAACCCCCTCTGAGTCAATTATTCTCATAGTACTTAGGTAAGTTATCTTTTCAGAATAAACCCAGTTGGACTAGTTCTTTCCGTACTACACTGCTTAAAAATTTCTCAGTGGGAAAAACTTTCTCCTTCCTTGGTAACATGATTATTATTAATCTTGTTATTTTTCTAATTTTGTCTATACAGCCATTTATAAGACACACCATTTCACAGCAGATTTCCTGGTATGACTCTGAAATCTTTCTGATGCTTGTTTAGTGACGTTCTTTATGCTATAGATGTAGGAGTTATGATGTAGATGTATCTATTGGAACTGAATTCCACACGATCTGTTGATGTCTACATTGTGTTCAGTTGTGACGTTCTATAATGGTCTCCATGATGTTCTGAATGAGAGTGTTCTTCACAGGCTCATATATTTGAATACTTAGTCACCAGCTAACAAAACTATTAGGGGAGAATTAGGAGGTGTGGCCTTGTTGGAATAGGTATGGCCTTACTGAAGGAGTTATGTCACTGGGAGTGGGTTTTAAGATTTCAAAAGCCCGTACTAGGTCCAGTGTCTCCCTCTCTCTACCTGTTCCTTGTAGATTAGGATGCAAAGCTCTCAGCTACTGCTCTAGCTTCATGCCTATCTGCTTCCTGCCATTCTGATCATGGACTACCTGCTAAAACTCTAAGCAAGGCCCCAATTAAATGCTTTATTTTAAGAGTTTCCTTGACCATGATGATTCATCACAGTAATAAAACTGTAACTCAGTCTCTATTTGCTATTAAAAAAAAAGCTTCTTTGATGATGGGTGGTGTGGTGAAATATTATACAGGCCACATATTTCTGCATTGTATTGGCGGCCAGGTGCTCAAGCCACAGTAGCAACTGAGGTGCTACTTACAGAATGGCTGCCTCCCTGAGTCAGGATATTCTGATGTTCTGCTCTCTTCTTTGTAATTATGGGAACCACCTGGGAAGAGATAGCAATCCAAGCTAGTGACAGAGCTGCGGATGTGACTTTAGTCCTGCAACCCTGGAAACAGGATGCTAATGAACTTCCCCCTCAGTTTACCTTGGGAGATCAAAGCTGTTTGGAAAATAAAGCTAGTAATCTTCAGGATTTGAATGAACCCTGAGACTCCCTTCCTATACTGCTGTGTGAGCTGTGTCTCAATTATTCCCATGCCTCCACGCCTGTCCAGAGAGATAGTTTATGTTGGAGTTGGACCCTGACAGGGTGGTACTGTGCATACAAGGGTAAGACTCAGAGTGTAGAAAGGAATTACACTGGTTTAAGCAGGTAGTGAGTAGGTGATTGTTTTCAAAGATCCATGAGCTCACTAGCCCTGAAAAGCTGGTTAGGTTTCTAATACCAGATGTGATTTCCTCCTTGTTGAGTGGGTTTAGGACCAACTAGAGAGTCTTTTGTTGCCACTAATATATGAATGCCATTTCTTGTTAGACAATGTGCTAAAGATGACTATTGACTTTAGGGAAAAGGAGAATTAGCATCTCCCAGGGATGAGTCTTTTTATTGGTTATTCAATACTGAGTAGTTAGCCTTGAAGCCATATACATGCAAGCAACAAAAATGGAGTCATCAGGTTCTATTTTCCTATATTCATTTGTACGTGCACATGTGTCTATCTACTTGCATATATGTATGTAACAAATATAATCAAAATTAAAGAGGCTATCAACTTAAAGGGGGCATGGGAGGAGCTAGATGGAGGAAGAGGAGCAGGAAAGTCATGTAATTTTATTTCAATTAAAAACACTGAAAGATAAAACTGAAATATCAGTGGCCTCCCAAAGACCTTGGAATACAGTAGGTGATACCTAGCTTGTGTGGACCCCAGCTTGATCCATTTGCTCCATTTGCTACTGTGTTTTGGATTCTTTGGTTCTTCCAGGTTCCTCTAAGCACGGTCCAAGTCTTTGTATCCTCTTTTTCCTCCACCTGCTTTCTTCTTTTTTTTGTGATACTTTTTTTCTTTTTTTTATTGTTAAAAGAAAAATTTACATTTACTCCCCTTGTCCAAGGCCCTCCCGCTCCCCCACTACCCCACTGCCCTCCCCCTGTTTCCTTGAGATGGGGCAGGATACCCTTCCCTGTGGTAAGCCCAAGGCCCTCCCCCCTCCATCTGGGCCTAAGAAGGTGTGCATCCAGACACTTGCCTCCCTCCTTTCCACTTTCCTTCCATCCTCCTCTCTCCCCCTTCCCTTTTTCCCTCCCTCCCTTCCTTTGTTCTTTCATTCCTATATTGCCTGAAATGCCACTTCAGTCTATCCATGCCAACCCTAGCTAAATTGTTGCAAGCTGCCAAAAAAATATGTCCCACTTCAATGCCTGTTTCTTTCAACACTCTTAAAATCTGTTTTACTTCAGGCCTTCTCCATTTAGGAAGAGGTTGGTTTGTGAGTTTGTCATGTATGAACTTACTGTTTTGAGGTATGTTCACTCCAGTCCTACTCTCTTTAGAACTTATATCATGAAGGCTCATTGCCTTTTGTCAAAGACTTTTTCTTCATCGGTTGAGATGAGTATTTCTGTCAAGTTCCTTTATATGATTTAATATATTTATTGATTTACATTTGTTGAACCATAAGTTCCATTCTAGGAAAAAGCCATTTTGGTTGTGGTAGATGATCTTTTGATATATTCCTGTATTTGGCTTAGGAGTGTTTTACTGAGGACTTCTACATCTGTGTTCATCAGGGATATTGACTTATACTTTTCTTTTTTGCTGTGTCTTCATTTTGTTTCAATATTAGAGTAAGAATGGTTTGGTAGAAGGAGTTTGGAAGTATTCCTTCTGTGTCTACATTTTTGAACAATTCTAAAAGTGTTGATTTCTACTCTTTTTACAAGTCTAATGAAGTCTGCTGCAAGTCCCTCTGAGCCTGGACTTCTTCAATCAGAGGCATCTTACTATTTTTTATATGTCTTTATTAGTTATGGGTTTAAGGTGTTGAGCTCTTCTTGGTTTAACACTGGCGATTCAGGTGAATCTGGAAATGTGTCTATTTCCTTTAGATTTTCTAACATAGAGTGCAGGTCTTGAAATCGTGCCCTTATACTATTCTGAATTTTTTTGGTGGATGTTGTTTCTCTGTTTATTCCTGGTTCTCTCAATTTGTGTCTTCTCTTTCTTTTCATATTAGTTGGGCAGAAATTCTGTTTGTCTTCTTTATCTCCTCAATGATTCAGTTTTTAGATTCTTTTTATTCTTCATATTTTTTCTATTTCATTAATTTCTGCTCTGATTATTATTATTTCTTGACACTGACTTGGATTATATTTGGCTTGTTCTTGTTTTCCCCAATTCTTGAGTTGTATCATAAGTCATTTATTTAAGCTTTTCCTGATTTTAATATAGGAGATTGAAGCTATAAATTTCTCTTTGTAGAACTTTTTTTAATGTATTTCAGAGGCTTTGTTGCATTGTGTTTATGCTTTCATTTAGTTTCAGGAACGTTTTTCTTGATGTTTTCCCCTTTGATCCATTCATCATTCAGTAATGCATTGTTTAATTTCCATGAATTTGTGTGCCTATTAGATATTTGTTCCTTGTCTATTTTAAATGTGAAATCAACAGCAATAGATGTATTAAGGTCAGCCTTGAAGAAGTCCATGATTCCTAAACTCTACACAAAGAACTACAGTCAGTTATGGAATGCTCTTCTTTCTAGGGAAGAGCATATCAATTAGTTATCCAACACCAAATGGTCAGCCCTGAAAATATACAAATAGCAATATTACACAGACTTAGCAGGCTGTATTTATGTATTTAAGAATGCATATATATGTATATAACAGCAATTAATGGAAAAGAGGTCAAGAATTTGAATGAGAGTAAGGAGAGGCATATGAGGGTTTGAAGGAAGAAAGAAGAAAGGGAAATAAACTTTAAAGTGTGACAGAGTTCAGCAGTTTGCTAGCAGTTTAGATGGGGTTGGTACAAACAGACAGAGGTGACATTTGAGAAGAGTTGGGACAAAAAGAAGGAAGGAAGGCAGGAGGGAGTCAGGGAGGGAAGAAGGAAAGAGGGAAAGAAATAGGGGGAAGGGAAGAGAAGGCAAGGGAAGGGAAGAAAAGGGAAAGGAAGGGAAGGGAAGGTTGTCTGAATGATGAGGAAGCAAAGCAGAGAGAGGAAAAAACTCTCAGGAGGGAAAACATGAGTGTGTTTACCAGAACATTAAAAAGCCCAGGGAACCCAAAGTATGGTAAGAAAAGGAGCTAATGGATCAAGCTGCGGTGAGCACAAACTAGGTCTTATCCACTCTAGTCTAAGTTCTTTGTGAAGCCACTATGAATTCTGAAGCAGTGCTGCACAGTACAGAATAATTTAACTGAACTTAACGTTTTAAAAACTCACTCATGCACTGTGAGTAGAACTGGCAGAAGAAATCAAATAAAAAGAAAAGGAGCCAGTATTGCAGCAGTTCTAACACGGCAGGAGAAAGTGTCATGGTGACGTAGGCCTACCTGAAGACATACAGGCATTTAATGGCTGCCGAGAGAGGAAAAATGACTTTTTTTCAGGGTGAAGACTTCAACTGACTATCCAATACCAAGTTGTCAACCCTAAAAACATATACAAGCAATACTAAATTGGCTCAGTAGGTTGGATTTGTTTATATGTATATAATTCCTATAAATAACAATATTAATAAAAAGACTGCATTTGAGAGGGAATGGGGTCAGGGAAAGGTTGAAAGAAGGAGGGAGAGGAGGAAACTATGTTCATAGGCTGAACATAATTAGACAATGTGTTGTTTTAGCATGCACATGCCCACACCCTTTGCACACACTGAGGCAGAGGATATGTTCTACCTGACTGACAAAGCCCCACTGCATTGATTGTACAAAACAGATGTTGAGTTAACATCTGGCACACACATGGTGATTAGTTCTCATTAAAAACAGAAACTCTTAGTTTTCAATTTTAACCCAGGATGTAAAATTTTTGTGCTTCGGTGGATGATTAATGTAAGGAGATTGGTGCACATACCAACACGGTCCAGACTCCAGCATGAAAACCTAAGCATTCAGGGTGTTGCATTTCCCTAGTGTACATCAAATTTGCACATGGATATAACTCAGCATCGATGCTGGCAGAAATTGCAGAATCACCATCCATTGCACCCTCTACAGCTTTTCAAAACACAGTTGTCAGTATAAGTCATGGGCTCAAAACAATCTCAGTCATTTTCAAATAAACTCTTTTCAAGTCTAGCCACTGGAGGGCACTTTAGCTCTTTTCTAGATACTTTATTTAAAAAAAGAAATTAATACCTTATACCATTCAAAGAAACAGGAATCAATTTCCTACCTAAGAATATTAGATCCTTGGTGCTGACAATTTCAAACTTGAAACTCCTAAAATTTAAATCTATGAGTTATTTCTCACATTATCTGTCTGTCTTTCTCTCTGCGTCTGTCTCTCTGTCTCTCCCTCTCTCTCTCTCCCTCGTGTTGTGGAATAGAGAGCTCATGAACATATTACACACACATGAAGCAGCCAGAGGAACATTATGGATGCCATTCTTCGGGTACCTTCTGTTTTAAAACAAGAGGTCTCTCACTGATCATATCAGCTCACATAGATAAAGACACCATTTCTAGCTTCCTCGCCACTTCCTAAGGTTTTGAGAAGATTATACGCCTCAGTTCTTCTTAATACACAAGCTATGTTTATACTCCAGTTCCAGAACCTGCCATTAGCTTACTTTGTCTTCATAAACATGCCTCAGCTCATTTCTCACTGACGCTGCATTTCATCCTGATAAAACGCCATTGAAAATGTGTAGTGAGAAAGGATACACTTTATTCTAAGTTAGAACTAATAACAATATCTATATTAATAACTATTCTCATTACTGTAGCAGGATAGCGGAAAAAAGCTCAAGTTGGGGGAGGTTTATTTTGCCTCACTGCTTCAGAGAGATTTGAATCAATCACAGCTAGGAAAACATGACAACTCTACAGCAAGGTTGGGCAGCAGAGTTCATTATATGACAGTGGAGCCAGAATTAGAGAGTATGGGTCCCAGCCATAAGCAGTTGACCTAAAAGGCCACCGCTAGTGACCTAATCCCTCTGCAAACCTTCTAAATGCTCCAACACTTCCAAAACAATGTCTCCAGATGAGGACCAAATATTCAAACACCTGAGCCTGGGAGGAAGGGTGGAGGGTAATTTCACCTTCAAGCTATAACATCACACCACTGGCCCCTGAGGACTCATGGACAATATCATGATATGAAATTTTTCTCTGGTAACTTTAAGGGTCCCCATAATCTTCATGGTTTCAACAGCATTTATAAGACTAAATTTTCTTGTAAAACTCAAGAAAAAACCCTGAACTATGAGTTGTAAAATCAAATCAAATCAATGACACAGAACAAGTAACCCTATTCCTACAAGGAAGAGCAATAGCAGAGCAGGGAAAGATCGGCCCCACGGAAGACTTGTCCAACAGGACAAGCATCAAATCCTGTCACACTATGCATTTGGAGAACAGGGCGGCCCCATCTGTTCTCCAAGCAACCGTTTGGTGCCTTTAGCTTGCCTTCACAACTGCTGCACTTTTTTTGGCATCTTCAACATCTTCAAGTCTCTATTGTAAGTTCACATTTTCCTTTCCAACATCATGAATAGCTGATTTAGGAGCTCAGTGAGTAAAATTTGACACCGGCACAAGGCCTAGCCTCAAAGGCTTTTTTTGAGAGCCATGGTACTAGTCCACATGACCCTGCAACCCTTGCATTCTGCATGCACCTAATCCAGCACCACAGAGATGCTGCCAAGTTCTACTGCCAGCTTGAAATACAGTTATGCTCCCTTGGACCTCAGCTACATCAGCCTTCAAGTGTCTTAGCAGCTAAACCAGAGAAAGCACTTCTTAGGTGACCCAGTGAGAGCAAGGTACTCATGGGATACTGGCTTCTCAAAGGACTATTCTTCAATTAGCATTTTTATACCCTGGAGACTTAAACATGGATCAAATGTTGCCCTCAAGGCACATTTCCCACTGCTGCAGTGAAAAATACTAAAATTATTTTATTTATTAAATACTTATTTATGTGTTTTGTATGCATTGTGTGTGTGAATATGTGTGTCTGCATACATGCATACCACAGAATGCGTATGGTGGTTCACTACACAATTTGTCAGAATCAATTTTCTTGCTTCCCCATGTGGGACCTAGGGACAGAACACCAGTCCTTAGATACATTTGCCCACTCAGCCATTGTCAGAGACCATTTGAACAAAACTTATACTTTCCAAGGCAGGAGCAGAAGGATATTAGAAATGTTAGTAGGAGAAACAGATATGAAAGAAACACAGAGACAGGTTAGTACCAGGAGAGCAACTCAGTGGATACTGAACACTGAATTCATCCACATTTATTTTTCATATACCCCACTACAAAAGAGCATTTATTTTTTCATATACCCCACTACAAAAGAGCGAGAAGCAAAAAGGTGCCTTAGCATGACACAAAGAACAACCAGAACAGTTACTTGCTTCAATACTTGAGACATTAAGCCATTATTTCCTGAGTAAAGTATTTGATGTCTTGGGCAGTGAATATACCCTAGACCAAGTATCCTGTAGGCAGCTACTTCCTATGTCAAACATCCTAATTTTAATGAAGGAGCACAGGAGTATGCTTGAATTCTCTGACCTTTGGTGATGGTGGAGCAGATCGACCTCTATGGACCATCTTAATGTTCAAAACACTAAATAACTACACCCTCGGTCAGGATATCTTGTTTTGTAGCCATACCTGTTGTCAACAACTTTGAAAGAGCAAAACTAAGCTCAAACTCTCTGATCTCCAGCCAAGGTAGAACAGGTTCACAGTTCTCTGTGTCTCCCAGCAGCCCAACAGCTTCTGTGAATAGTGGTAATGTCTAACAATTGCAGCCCACTCTACCCCAGCCTTGTATGCAACATGCTTTTGGATAGCATAGTGAGAGATGGGTTCCCTTTTCTACCTTTAGGACACAAATATTCTATTTCTGTCCCAGCTTACAATCTGCTTTCTGCGTTTATGCTTTACATGCACATAAACACATGTTCATCCATACATCTACATTCTTTAACTCTAAATGCATTAATGTTTGGTCCTCATAACGAAGTCTGTAATCCAAGTTACTCAGGAAGCTGAGGCAGAGTATGAGAAGTTCAAGGTTCGCCTAAGCTAGAGCACTTGGGTGATGTGGTTAAACCCTGCCTCAAAACAAAAAGTAAAAAAGAAACTGAGGATATGGCTCACTGGTAAAATGTTTGCTTAGCATGCATGAGACGCTATATTTGGCCTCAAATACTACGAATATAGATAGATGATAGATAGATAGATAGATACATAGATACATAGATAGATGATAGATACATAGACACATAGATACATAGATAGATGACAGATAGATACATACATAGATGATAGATAAATAGATTAGATGCATACATACATACATAGATTATAGATAGATAGATACATACATACATAGATGATAGATAGATGATAGATAGATAGATAGATGATAAAGCATCCATCCATGTCAAACCACACATTTTTTTACATCTCCCTGCTCTACTTTTTGCTCCAAAGTCTCACTAGAAACATGACAAACAGAAGTCATTCATAATCACAACACAGCCTGAACATTGTGCTGTCTCAAAGTTTCCTCCGACAATTACATTAATTCTATTACATTTGAATTCAGTCTCACTCTCATCTTCAGGATATGGAAACAATGTAACCAGATTTTCTGCCAAAATTATAACATGAAGAGCCTGTAGCCCAGTTCCCGAGACTAGCCTAATTTCCATATTAGATCTCATGAACACAGCATCAGCATCCATGTTTCCAACAGCATTTTGTTCATCTAGACACCAACGGCATGAACCATGTTGCTCTGCTCTCAGCACTGTATGGTTTCCCAGGGCTGTCTCCTAGCTCATTCATCCCACTGGCCTAAGACTCACATGCTCATCACACAAACTACTCCTTCTTAGAACCCTTTCTTCTTTTGTTTTTGTTTGTTTGTTTGTTTGTTTTCTACTTTTTGTAACTGCTGTTTTAGAGCTTCCAACACTAAAACATGTTTAAAATTCTAGAGGTTATTATTATTCTCTAAGACTTAGTTTCTATCAAGTGACATAATTATATTAACTAGAATCTTCTTTTCCGTAAAATGGAATTTCCTTCTGGAATTGTTACACAAACCAAACAAGTTACAGCATAGAAGGTTATTCCAGGGTTACTGTTATTGGCACTTAGTCAATTAATTTTTAATAATTTTCATTTGTTTTTATATTATTTTACTGTTTTTTTCAATGTGAAAATCATTTTAGTATCAGTCCTTTGTTTTTCAATCTCAAGTTATGACACAGAACATCAGAAATCAGTACTGGGTCAAAGTGCATTATTGATAGTTGAAAGATTTCTAATTTTTAAATATGTTAGCCAAGAAGTTAAACATTTTTTAATTTTTTATTTAAAAGTTTTTTTTTTCCATTCCACATACCAACCACAGTTCCTCCTCCCTCCCCTTCTCCTGTTCCCACCAATCCTTTCTCTACCCAACCCCAAACATATCTCAGAAAGGGTAAGGTTTCCCATGGGGAATCTACAAATCTGGCATATCAAGTTGAGAAAGGACCAAGGCCTTCCTGACCTACATCAAATTTGAGCAAGGTACCCCCCATAGGGAATGGTCTCCAAAAGCCAGTTCATGCGCTGGTCCCACTGCCAATGGCCCCACAGACTGTCCAAGCCATAGAACTGTCACCCACATTCAGAATTCCTTCTTCAGTCCTATGCAGGTTCCCCAGCTGGCGGTTCAGAGTCAATGAGCTACCACTAGCTCCTATCAGCTGTCTCTGTGGGTTTCCCCATCATGGTATTGACCACTCTGCTCGTATAATCTCTCCTCCCTCTCTTCGACTGGACTCCAGGAGTTCGGCCCAGGGATTAGCTGTTGATCTCTGTATCTGCTTCCATCAGTTACTGGATGAAGGTTCTATGATGATAGGGTGGTCATCAACCTGATACAGGGGAATGCCAGTTCAGACACCCTCTCTGCTATTGCTATAAGTCTTAGCTGGGGTCATCCTTGAGGATTCCTGANAATTAAGAGCACTTCCTGCTCTTCCCAGAGGAAGGGAGTGGGTTCCCAGCCCCATCTCAGGTGCTCAAAACAACCTGTAACTCCAGCTCCAAGGGATATTATACCCTCTTCAGGCCTCAACATACATCTACAAGGCTAAAACATGTTTTTAATTGAAATAGAATTATATCACTTTCTTCATTCCTTCCTCTCCTTCAGCTCTTCCCAAGGTTCCTCCCTTTAGCTTCCATGTCTCTCCCACTCTCACAATAGCCTGTATTTTTTTGTTATTATTCTACACATACACACAAAGGCACACACACACATGCACATGCATACACGTGTGCCCACACACATACACAAATAAAAATTTTAAAAAAATCTTAAGCAAGAGACTTTATACTCTAAAAATTTCGGCATAGACATTGAGCTATCTGAATGACTTAAAATGAGATAAGTCTTGATTATTTTATTGATATTATTGATTTTACATACCAAATATTGTCACTAATTAATATTTCTAATTAATTTTTAAATGAGAAAAATGTCAAGTATTTTTTTAAACACATATTCTTTGATCCTCAACCCAATGGAGGTCATTTGACTGTATTGAGCACTCCAGTAACATACATATATACATGTAAATATATAAGTGTAGGTGAAATTGGGTCATTGGTCATTATTTTCAACTCTTTTATATAAAGCATAAATCTCTAAATATAAATATGCAGGTAAGTGGATCACAGACCTACTGCTCCAACTAAAAGGAAAATATGTTAGATAAGGTATTATGAATTCTCTGAGCAATTCAACATATTTTGTTGAGCCCTTACTATGTACCGAATATTCTCTCTTAATACTTACATGCATCCTATGTGTGTGTGAGTTTACAATATTTCACAAAAATACAAAATACTGAGCAACGCACAATGGAGAACAGTCAGGTGTTGTTAGTATAATATGGACACTTAAAAGCTGCACAAAGTCTGAAGGGGTAGAATAATTAAGAAATGCTCTATGAAAGACTGCCCTCCCTACATCATCTATGTGTAGTAACCACAGTGAAAGCTTTCATTCATTAGAAACCAGACAGCCAATGTTCATATGGTAAATGAAAGTGGACCAAGTGAGGAAAGATCTAAAGAAGACACACATCCTGGTCAGCTTGACACAAACTGGAGTCATTTGAGAAGCAGGAAGCCCAATTGAGAAAATGTCTCCACTAGACTGGTTTTGGGGGGCACCTGTTGGATTAATTATTAATGTAAGAGGGTCCAGCTCATTGTGGGTGATGCCACCCCTGGCCCACTATCCTAAGTTGTATAAGAAGACAGACCAAGCAAGCTATGAGGAACAAGCCAGTAAGCACTGTTCCTCCATGGCTTCTGCTTCAGTTCCTGCCTCCAGGTTTCTGCCCTGAGTTCCTGTGCCCTCACTTGGAATGTGACTTAAGAGTTGTCAGAAGAAATAAACTCTTTTCTCCCCAAGTTGCTTTTGATTATTATGTTTAATCACAAGAATAGTGTTGGGACCGTTTGGAGACCTGGCCTCCAGCTGCTCTCCCCTGCTAGTGACCTTTACTTGGCCTTCTGATATGTGCTACCGAAAGCTGTGTCCAGCTCTGCTTCCTGAGCACGTGTTGCCTTGTCCTTGCATTGAGGATCAGGAGATGAGGTTTTCACCTGCTGGCCCACCTGACTATGTTGGGTATATAAGCCTCTGTGGAGCTATTCAATAAAGGGCTTCTTTACCAGTTACTAGAAGTGTGTGTCTTTGTGCTGTCTCTGTGTGTCTTTGTGTGTTTCGATCTCCAGCCCCTTGCCCGAGGCTCACGAATAGTCCTGAAGTGCAGGCAATACAGGAGTAGTACCATACTCACGTAGTATAGGCGGGTGCTACAGAATAGAAACCCAACTAAGAGGCAAAACAGTAAGAATACAAAACTAGATTGATATACAAACAGCACAAACATGGTGTGCTCCTCAGAATGTCCCTTAGATCTGAATTTGATACTGTACCACAAGAAAGCTGGGTTTTCTATTGGAAGACTGTCAAGTGTGTGAACTGTGACTCTAGTATGTGTATATGAGAAGCACAATATGGAATTTTACCATAGTCTCTGTGTGATCTATGGAGGCCAATTCAGGAGTGCTCTATTCAAAGGGTAGAAATGTTACTCAAAGCTTATTAACTTGGGGAGCTCTAGGACAGATCTACTATATAAAACAAAACGAAATATAGCTTCAAGAAGAGATGATTGGTAGTCCTTTTCCCCCAATGCCCAAATCAAGCTGTTGTAGATGCCAGAAAAGATGTCTGCTACTACCAACAAAAAGAGGACACAAGCCCAGAGTGAGAGGGACACAGAACTGTCCATTAGTGTACTTGCTGCTTGCCACCAGTTCTTTCCCTTGTACAAAAGAGTGGAGATGGAAAATGAATCTTCGCAGATAAAGCTGGCAGACTATCTGAGAACACTTGATGAGTTAGTTTATGTTGCTGTTGTTTTCCACTCAAGAGCAAGGCCCTGATCTTTACACTGATGTGTTTATTCAATGAATTATCCTTCAGTGAATCAATGAATGATCCTTCAGGCTCTTGTCTGAGGAGTTATCTATAAAGCCACCCACAGAGAAAAGTGTTCATGTGATACTCTGATGGCATATATCTTTGATGACCTCTGGTGGGGAGCAGAGCCACCAGAATAAACATAATCAGAATATTTGGTGTTCTTCAGCTAACGAGATGCTACTGTTTTCATGTTATTTTCCTTCTGAGAAATGGTGAAATATAGTTGCTAATGTTATAATAATGTTGTTATTTATTTTCTGCTTCAAAAAATATAAAAATGTGAAAGTATTTATACATTGATCAAATATTTGACTGCCTTACCTACTCTAGCAGCAAGTATGTATACATAATTATATATTATGGAGAGAGACAATAAATAAAATGTGGTTAACAATATAGTGTCCTGCATATTGAAATATCCTAAGGTTAAATACATAACAGAGATTTAAAAAAAGATAAATGGGTGAAATTATAGTAGAAACTATAATTTTAATTTTTTTTGGTTTTTCGAAACTATAATTTTAAAATAGATTGACAGCGAAAGACCTAAGGAAAAGGTAATATTTAAACATAACCTGAGAGATGAGAAAAGAAGCAATTACAGGTATAGGGAGCAAGATGAGCAGCTAGGAAAGGCAAGGCCGCTGGAGAGCATGGGAAATCATGTTCAAAAAGTGGGCATCACAGAGAGCCTCCAGAAAGACAAAGATACAGTGAAAAGGAAGGGCACACGGTGTTGCATGTCCTTGTGATGACCTTGTCTTTATTTCAGAGCAGCTGCTGAGACATAGGAAACCTCACCTACAGGTGGTGGGTTCTGGGATAAAATGAGATGACAAACTGGATACAGAAGAAAATCACTTTGATTGGGATTCAAGTAATTATGCTGGATAATGGTGACACATGCCTTTAATCCCAGCGCTCATGAGGAGGAGGTATGTAGATATCTGAGTTTTGAGGCCAGCTTGGTCTACAGAACAAGTTCCAGGACAGCCAGAGCTGTATCTGAGAAACTGTATCAAAAAAAATTCAAGTAATTGTGATCAGAGAGTTACAATTGGCAGTTTATGACTGAATTATTCCAGAGACATGGGGCAGCATCAAGGAGGAATCAGAGAACACAAGCATTGTAATAGCTAAGAAACAATGGTTTCTTAGCATGATTGGCATGATTGGCAGCTAGGAATGCTGGGAATGGTGAGAAATAGTGGTGGCTTGGGAGGTTGGTAACTGAGGATAGATTGAGACATACTTGGATTCTTGGCTTTCCCATCAAATTTTATTTTATATGTAGGATAAAATCCTTAAAAATCCTTTTAAATGTTTTAAAGAAAGAAAAATATTAAGGGGCTTATTATTATTAATCAACTGTACACTAAAGAAATATTTGAGAAAGTCAATTTCAGAGGTGAGAGATGTATAGCTGGTTAATAGTAGAAAACAGTCATTGCTGTCATCTGTTGGATCCATTACATGCCACATACCAGGCAAAGTACTTTGCATGGCTTTCTCATTTTGAGTCCCAACACAAATTCATAATCATTGCTGCTATTGTCCCATTTCATAAATAAAACCAACAAAGACCATCTAGAAAGATTGAGCTGTTCAAGGACCACAGCTTGTTTGCACTATGGTCTGACTTTTGTTAGAAACCAAGTTCTAAACCAATAATTTAAATAAAAAGCTGTCCTGCATTTTAATTTGTCCTGTAAAGGTTATTTATAGTATCAAGCACACTTCAGGCCACTGTTTATCATGCCATGACCTCACACCACAGGTATGCTCAAAGCTCAGATCCCAATCAAAGTGATTTTCTTCTGTATCCAGTTTGTCATCTCATTTTATCCCAGAACCCACCACCTGTAGGTGAGGTTTCCTATGTCTCAGCAGCTGCTCTGAAATAACCATTCAGAGACTTACTAATTAGAAATGTTTGGACAGAAGCTCAGAATGGTTACTAACTAACTCTTATATTTGAAATTAACCCATATTTCTTTTCTACTTTCTGCCATGTGGCTACCTTCTTTATTTTTTTTTCACTGTTAATAGTTAATTCTTAAGGCTACCTTCTTTCAACACTTCATCTTGCTTATCCCTTTCTCTTTCACAACTCCTGAGGCTCTGCCCTTCTTCCTCTCAGCATCACCCACCTGGCTGTCCTACCTATAACTCGTACCAAGCTATTAGCCAATCAACTCTTTTATTAAACCAATCATAAGACACATTGGCCAAGACACATCTTTAGTATGTACAAAAAGATTATTCCATAACATTTCCCCCTTGTGTCTAATTAAAAAAGGTTTTAATGTTAACAAGGTAAAACTATACATAACACAGACCTTGAAAGAATGGTACTCAACTTNATGCTTTCTGCTCCAGACTTCAAGCCTGTCACACACTGTAACCAGATGCTCCGTTTCTTTATTAATTTGGAATAGTGACCCAATATGAACCATTTATATTTTCAATAGTTTCAAAGGAACAAGCCAGCTGTTTTCTAAAGTATTCAACAATATAGTTCCTTAGATGGTTAGATTCACTTTACATGTAATAAATAAGAATCACATTATTTGAGTCATGAGGACGAAATATGCCCTTCCCCCTGTACCCTAAAGAAATTTAAACCCTTGAGGAATATTTTTCTTTCAAAATTAAAAATGAAGAAAAGCTGTAATTTAGTAAATCCATTCACTTAAAAACCTCACTGTTTTCTGAAAAATGTGCATAGTGGACTTGGAAATACAATAAAAATGGCAAAACTAAATAATATGAATATTTTATTATTTCAAGGAATTGTAGGACTTGTAGTTAATTTGTATCTAAATGTCTAAAAAACTCAGAGCACCCTATTTGAGTTCTCACTCCTTTCTGGTTTGGTGCAGAACATATTTTCCAGTGGTAAACACGACTTTGTGTTTTCAGGCTCGTTAATCTTAGCACCAACACACCCCATCAAGAAGAGAAAATGCAGAAGGCTCCTATTCTGGGCTCTGCGGCACATGGTTTCTTGTTGCTAGCAACACACGAGAGCACTGCAAGCTGTTGGCAATATTCCTGGGAGTCTGTTAACTAAATATGGATGGTGATTTTTCCCCTATGAGTAAAATATTGTCAATAAATGCATATGTGGTTTTAATTAGAGCCTGACTCTTAAGTCACTAATGAGTGAATTCAGTTTATTCCATAATTTGGCTCTGACCTGCCATTGATATCTTACTAAATCTAATAATAATCAGGCATGGTCTATTTTTATAAAAATAACTGCTAATTAAAACTTCCAGCAAGTGGCTTCATCCACACTTTTCACAATAAACAAGTGTTACTGTTCTGTTACCTTTTAAGGCATATTTCAAAAAAGATCAAAACTATTTTATGGTCTTGTGAAACAGGAAGAATTATATAGTTCCAAAGGTTTTGGAAATGTAGAAATTTTCATAGACTATTTAGTATTAATTGTATCATGACTCTCCAGAACATACATGAGGGTTTTTTTTAATATTTTCTGATACAAGATCTCACTCTGAGGATTTTCAACTCTTCCTTCTCTCCTTAATATCCAATCCCCTAGTTTCATCCCCAACTCTGTATAAGACCACCTGCTGGGGCCTGCCCCTCATCTTTGCCCCATCTCCAATAAAGCACACAGCTCTTTCTCATCAACATTTCTCCCCACTCATCCTATTGTCCCAGTCTCAACCTCCAGCACACAGGTGTTGTTGAAGGCTGCTCGTTCATTTCTGGCCACTTAGACACGAAATAATCACTCAGAAATT
>JAQHUG010000164.1:2932411-2948584 GCA_028555095.1 Dicrostonyx torquatus
CAGAATCCCTAGTGGCTCCACTTAGTAGGATTCTAGAAGAATTTCTTACCAGGCAACACACAGTCACCACCCACTCCTAAGAAACAGAGAGAAGAATAGAAACCAAGGAACAAAATGCCAACCCAACAAAGACAAGTCCAGAGGGCCTGGACATATGTTTGACATGCTCTAAGAGACCAAAGATGACATCCCAGAATAAAAACTCAGAAAAAACTTTCAATAATTATAGATGGAGAAAATAAGACATTTCATGATGAAACCAAATTTAAGTAGTATCTACATAAAAATTCAGCCCTACAGAAGATGCTAGAAAATAATCCCAACCTAAAGAGGTTAATTATAACAATGAAAACACAAGGAATAAATGACAGACTAGCAATATAAAAAGAAGAAAACACACATACACAATAACACCAAAACAACAAGAATCAATGAACACTGCTTATTGATTTCTCTCATCATCAATGATTTCAATCCACCAATAAAAAGACACAGACTAGCCAGGTGGTGGTGATGCATGCCTTTAATCCCAGCAGTTGGGAGGTAGAGGTAGGTGGATCTCAGAAAGTTCAAGGCTAGCCTGGCCTGAAAAATGAGTTCCAGGACAGCCAGAACTGTTTGTTACTCAAAGAAACCCTATCTGGAGGGAAAAAAAGACAAAGACTAACAAATTGAACTCAGAAACAGGATCCATATTTATGTTGCATCCAAGAAACACACATTAGCATCAAGGATGGGAAAGATAATCCCCTTAAATCAAGCTTGTGTTGCCACTTTAATATCTGAAAAAATACACCTCAAACCAAAACTAATCAGAAGAAACAGGGAAGGGTTCTACATGCTCATCAAAGGTAAATCCACCAAGAAGACCCTGTAAGCTTAACATCTATGTCCCAAACACAAGGGTACCCAAGTTCATAAAAATTAAAACTATTTCAGCTTGGGCCGGGCGGTGGTGGCACATGCCTTTAATCCCAGTACTCGGGAGGCAGAGGCAGCCGGATCTCTGTGAGTTTGAGACCAACCTGGTCTATAAGAGCTAGTTCCAGGACAGGCTCCAAAGCCACAGAGAAACACTATCTCGAAAAACAAAAAAATAACAAAACAAAGCTACTTCAGCNTTTTCAGGAAAATGGATGGAGCTAGGAAACATTATTTTGAAATAAGAAAGCTATACATAACAAAAACAAGTAAAAATTACAGTTACAATATCCAGTCCATTGATGTTTGGCAAAATTAGAGAAAATACTCTATTATCTATCTTATTTTTGTGAATCTAAAGTTTTATATCTAATTTACTCTTTATTATAACTAAGGAAAAACTGTAAGATTATTTAGTCTTTAACTTCTACAAAGACCCCAGAGGGGTATAATGTTACCTAAAGACAGGGACATCTGCTTGTCTGGACAATCAACCGTAGTTCCTACATAACATTGAGGCAATTATCTTTAGCCTATGAGCCTAGACTATCTGACAGACTTTTCTTCAAAGCAGGAACTTTTGAAGAACTGTTCTACCTTGTCTTGGCAAAGTTTGACAGTCACTTTTCTTTGTGTCCTGCTTGTCCAGTTTGGACAGCAACCACCAACTGAAGTTCACTCATCAGTATTAAACAACAAGATTATTTTTCTTAATAATTAATTAAATTAGTTAATTCACCTTGGATTTACATCCTTATCAATGCAAAGCAAAATACATGATTTATGATTTCAAGAATCATTTTTATAATTTTAATTAAAGCATAATTTCCACTTTCTCTTTCCTTCACCCAACTCCTCTGTACTTCCCTGATAGCCCCCTTTTCACTGACTATTGTTACATACACACATATTGTGTATGTATGTATATATGTGTGTATATATATATTTATATGTGTGTATATGTGTATGTATGTATTTAAGTATGTTTTTGTTTTTTATGTGCATGTGGTTTCAAAACTGACCACTTTGGGTTAGGTAACCAGGTAGGGGTCTCATTCCTGGAAAGCCTAATTCTTCCTCAGCAGTAACTTGTGTTCTATATCTAGGGGATTTCCCCCTTCCATATCATCATGTCTATTACTATTATCATTGCCATGGTCATGCTTATATACCCATTTCTAGGGGAGACAGTCTTATAGCAGAGTTCCTGCTATTCTGCCTTTTACAGTCTTCCCACTTTCCTTTCAGGGATATTCCCCAAGTAGATGCAGTAACTGTGATACAAATGTATCCACTGGGCTGGGGTCTCACAACCTGATGATCTAGGCATTGTATCCAGTTGTGGTTTTCTGAGTTAGTTTCTCTTTTCCATAAAGAGAAGCTTCTTTGACTAGATGTGGCAACTACACTTTTGTGTGGGTAGATACATTCGAAATCTTATAATTACTTAAAGGGTTTTTTTAAATGATAACGTTTGGCCTGTGTTGGATGATTTAGTGATACCAGGCACCAGTTTGGTCTTAATCAGCTTCAGAAGAATTTTTCTCCTTCTTCAGTATTCCCAAAGTCATTCCTGGTTTCTAAGATCAAAACAATTTATTATTTCACCCTGTGTTAGGACTTTGGAAACCAAAGGGATGTACTAGGCTTCCTTTAAACGCATTTAGTAACCACTGTCAAGATTTATTCAGTATTTGTTATGATGACTTCTCCTGATTCACATAATGTGCTGGGTGATTCTCATCAGTGATTGTGAAATATCTCCTCTGTTACATATGTTATTTTAATAATGATTCAAAAGATGGCAAGACATGGCATTTGAGAATGCACAAGCGATTTTATAAACCTTAAAACTTATGTCTATAGATAGAGGTATGTACACATGCGTATAAGATATAGATACATATTTGCCTCTGTGATGGGAAAAGCATATTTTATTGGCACTAAATATTTCAACCACTAAGTTATATGGTTATAAATACACCCAATTAAGAATATGAAAATAATTTTTTAAATTAATTAATTTGTTTACTTCATTGTACAAGTGTATTGCCTGCATGTATGTTTGTGCACCACATGTGTGTCTGGTACAGGAAGGCCAGAAGAGAGGATGGGGTGCTCTGGAACTAAATTTATAGCTGGTGTGAGTCTTCATGTAGGTTCCAGGAAGATCAGCCAATGCTCTTAGCCCCTAAGCCATGTCTCCATCCCTTACAAACAATGATTTTAAAACAATGCCAAGAAATATTTCTATTTAGCAAGTGCATATTATGTACTTAGTTTCAAATCAAGTACTTTATATTTGTCATATCTGTTAAAGTTCCACAGCATTCCAAGTCAAATCCTACGGTTCAGACTGGATATGGACCTAATTTGTCACTAATCCAGTTTCCACCCGAATCAACAGAGAAATCCAAGCAATCCACATCCAAGGACAGGGAAATCAGAGAGCATTCTCTGCCTCTCAAGTATACTTGAACTGCAAAGCCTTGCTTTTCGCTTATAACTCAGAAAAACAAGCTACCTCCTGATGTGAGGGTGGAGAGAGAAGGAAAATGTAAAACAAGCAAACAAATAAACAAACATAACCAGCAATAAAAGACTGACTCAGTGTCCTTTTGCTTCTTCCAAGTCCCCATTTTCCATAGGTGCATTGCCTGCTGTCCCTCTAGGTCTAAGGTTAACCAGTGAAGCTAAAAGCATTTTTAGCTGCTATCTAGTGATGTCATTTAACAAATGAAGATAATCAGGCACAATGTGCTTAAAGCTATAAACACAACAAAGGAGTGGCAAGCATTTTATAAAAGCCATCCTAAGTTCCTGTGGTGTCTATGGTACCTGCCTAAGTAGTGTGTCCTAGATTAAAATGACTATGTTGCCCACTCTCCAGAAATGTTCCCATTTTAAACTTAACTTTGACATTATCAACACACATGTATTCTGTCGAGGTGATGATATATGGGTCCATGTGTATGTTTATGATTGCAAACTGGAAAGGAGTCCATGTGCCCTAGGCTGTAGTTATGACTATAAGACTTGCTGATCCAAGTCTGGTGTGAGGATAGATGCTATATTCCTAGCGTATTGGTACTGGAGGTCAAGAGTTCAAGATTACCCTCAACTACATCAGGAATTTGAACCCAGCCTGAGCAACATAGAATCCTATCTTAATAATAATAATAATAATAATAATAATAATAATAATAATAATAATAATAAAGAAATGTTGATACTCTCTTTTCAGCTATGTTGTAAAAAGAGACAGACATCCAAAGAGTGAGTTGAAAAATTCATAATTTTCAAGCATTAAAGAAGCTAAACACAGTACCAGTTTGTTCTACCTATGGCAATAGACAGTCTTAGGAAGATATATATTCCATCACGTAAGAACATCTTTGTAAGACCTACACTCAGTAAAGAAAACAGAGCAAAGCATGCAATGCTTTTTTCTCTCTAGCTGTATCTTACTTGCTTTCATTTTAAGGTGGTCTAAAAAGCAAACCTAAATGGAGCTGTGCTGGCATGTAGCCATTCTTAGCTTCTCAAGTTGTGGTCTCCTGAGCAGCTGATCTGCAAACGTTTGTCAATTGATTTCTTGGTTTTATGACCACCGCTAATTTTTCTCCTTTCCAGATACACTTCCTCAATTTCCTTTTCCTTTTCTTAAACACTGTCTGTGAACATTTCCAGAGTGTCTGCAGTCTCCCAGACTCCGTGCTGAACATGAAGAAACTGCCACTGCCTTTGAAGATCTCAAAGAGTGGAGTAAGACAAAGGCATGCCATGAAATAACTTTTTGATCATGTGTAAACATTACATTGGAAGTTATTATCTTTAAAGTGGCATTGGCTTTGTTCCCAAACCACCACATCTCACGTTGCCACAAAAGGACTCAGAACCTTTGAAAAAAATGCAGCTGTCGGTAATGATGAGTCTGGAGATGCTAGACATCGTGTATGAGAACGGATGTAGGTGGTTTTGTGAGCACCATGTGGTTATGTGGGACACGCATGTTGAACAGAGGCAGAGCCACTTCATCTAAAACTTCCTTTTGCAGCTTGCGGATGTAAGTGAGGCTCTGTGGAAGTCTTTGCTTCCGGAATAAGAAAACTGACTAACAAGCAGAGCTCCATGCTGCTCGTTTCAGCAGTAGGTTACTTTTCTTGCGGCAATATATAAAACTTGTGCAAGATACAGCAAAAGAACTTGGGTCAACCACATTAACAAGGGCATTTCTGTAGCCTGTGTCAGGAATTCTGTCTGCTAAAATTTAAAAGGTACAAAGTCAAAAGATGTTGGTTTATATGAATGGAATCTCTCAGCATGTGAGATCAAATTCATGTGACTGAAAAAAAATGACTAAGTAGCTTTTATTGAAATTAAATTCCAAAAATTAGTCTACACAGAATTATATGTCAAATAATACTGCTTTCATAATGCTATTTTAGATATTTAGATAAAAATATAGAGAAAATGTGCATCCAATCCTTAGAGAATTTTCAAGCAGTTAGCAAAGTAACCTTTAAAGTCTATAAAAATAAATGAACTGGCAAAAAGGCAGGTCAGTGATGAGGAGGGCTCATAACCAGAGGTCTGTGTGTAGCTGGGGAGCAGTAATGCAGAAAGAAACTGCTCTTGATTGAGATTAGAAAGAGAAACAGATGGTGAGAGTTAAATGAATGAGAAGCGACAGGAGCAGAGGCACAGTGAAGCGAACGCTGTAGGGTTGTAGGAGACAGGTGGAACTCGCTTGACTGTAGACAGGTGATGTGGAGAGGAGAGAGGGCTTCAGGGGATAGTTCGGGTTGAATCAAAACACAACATTGGCACAAAATCAAGGGGCTCACACCTCCTCCAAAAGGTCATAATGGGCCACTGGACAGGTGCCACCAGCACAGTGTGATACAAGCCTGAAGGTTGCATGCAGGGGATGGACCAGGAGTCAGATTTAGTACAGGAACTTTGGGAAAAATTAATGAGTTCCATTAGACCAAAAGCAGCATTTCTTCAAATAAATCCATTTGGTAAATACTTATTTGGATTTAAAGAGTGTATAAACTATATTTCACTGTACACTAAGATAAATTTACTATGACCACCAACTTAAATGAGTTAATTCTTTCAGAACTTTCTTGTTTTCAAGTGAGAAGTTTCCTCACCACTTTTCAGAATCCATGCTTTCCTCCAGTTTCTCTTTTTGTTTTCTTGAAACCATAAGAAGGACATCCCCATAAATAATGCTATCTTCAATGGTATTGTTCAATTATGTTTTATTTATTTAATGCAGCGCACAATGCCTGTCTGAGCTCTATGCACTACCATACAGTTCACGAGCTTCGGGCAAGGGGCTGGAGATTGAAAAACACACAGACACACAGACAGAGAGACAGAGACACAGACTTCTAGTCACTGGTAAGAAGCCCTTTATTCAATAGCACCATGGAGGCTTATATGCCCTACAGTCAGGTGGGCCAACAGGTGAAAACCTTATCCTCTGGTCCTCAAGGCAAGGCAACACGTGCTCGTGAAGCACAGCTTTCAGTAACTCAGATTGGAAGATCTCTAGCAGGGAAGAGCAGCTGGGGGCCAGGACTCCAAATGGTCCCAACAATTTAATGTGTGTGTGTGTGTGTGTGTGTGTGTGTGTGAGAGAGAGAGAGAGAGAGAGAGAGAGAGAGAGAGAGAGAAGTGCTCACAAGAGATAGACAGAGAGACAGACAGAGAGACAGACAGAGAGAGAGACAGAGAGAGAGAGAGAGATGCATGCATGTGGACATAAGAGGACTTGCGGACCAGTGATCAAATTCAGGGCCTCTAGCTTTTCAGCAGGTATCTTACCCACTGAAGCATCTCACAGAGCCACAGTGGCATTCTTTTGTAGGACTTCAGTACACTCACTGTTTGGGAGTGGCTCTCAGCTGCTGGGCTCCCGGGTTGGGGTATGGTCTTTGTGCACTGTACTACTTCCATGCATTGCCACAAAAACTCAATCAGCTAAGATGGATCAATGTCGTCAGGATGTGTATGATCAATTTTGTTTCTTCAGTGTTACCTCTTTGGGACAATAGAGCACCAAAATTCATCCTTCTAGGTTTTTAAAACTGTAATTGGAGAATTGAGTGACTTGCTACTTATTTGGACTTACTGTATAGATACTGCAATGATATTGAGATAAGGAGTTCAGGCAGCTGCTAGCAGGTTCAACTCTTAACCTGAGTTTGATTAGAGACAATCAAATGTTGTCTATTCATGGTTTAGTCTGAGATGACGTCAAAGCACTCAGAGGGCTGACACGTATTCAGGACACAACAGAGGGTTCATCTTTGCATGATCACTGGACATCTGGTCACCAAGGTCAAGTAGGACATGATGCTGCCCTGCTTTTTTCCACCTAGCCATGAACTAAACTGTCTCCCAGATTATTTCTTCAGATCTTACTCTTATCAACTAAACAGGGAGGGATTCACTGGAATCATCTGTGGGGAATTCAATGCTGAGTTGCACGGTCTCATCTACCTCATGATCTAGAGCATTTCTTAATTTTTAATACTAAACAAACACAATTTTTAACACTAAACCATCCAAAGAAAAACAAAACCCACAAATAATACATTTCCATGCTCAGTAACACCATTTTACAACATGTAAGTGATTGTCCATGTGCCAAAAGTGTTCATGAACCTGTGTGCACATGTGTAGAGGCTATATGTTAACATCTGGTATGTTACTGAATCACACCCAGCTTTAGTTTTCCAGGCAAGGTCTCTGCGTGAGCCTGGAACTCACCAATTCAGCTGTCTTTGGTGGCCAATGATTCAAGAGAACTGCCTTGTTTCCGCAACCTCCAGATCCCTGCAGTATGGGGTCACACAAATGTGTGGCTGGGGCTGCCTTTTACATAGTGCTGGGCAACCAAATCTTAAGAATTCATGTTCACATGAGAGTTACTTTACTAACTAACTACTTTACTAGCTATCCTCTTGGTCCCAGTTTATAACCCTTTTTAACAAAATGCAGAATAATTTATCAAAAGGATCCTGTAGCATGCTTCTTCCCTATTTCTTAAAAGCCAAGTCCAAACAGTATTTTTCTAAAATTAACAAAATTTACCAAATTAAACCAAACACAAGGACAAGTACATGTTTTGTCTCATAATTTAAGTATTTTAATAAAACTTTTTTCTTGGGGCCATAAAATCTAAAAAAGATTATTATAATCAGAAATTTAGTAATTCCTACAAGAATTTTATGAGAAATCTATAAAACTATTTAATTTCAAAACAAGATATTGTGTGTGTGTGTGTGTGTGTGTGTGTGCATTAAACATGCAGCAATCCTATTTGAATGGTATGCTGACAACATGGGAATGAAATGGTAGTTTTGTCCTTACACCACCACTAAAAGTGTAGACCTAGCACCAGTTTTAGAAACAGTCAATGTAAAGTTCTCACACTCAGGTGAAGCTGCCACCCAAGCAGCTAGCTGGACTTCTCTGGGAGAACACATTATTTATGTACAACATAAAAACAAAGCACTTGGCCACTCAGTTCTGTATGCCATCATAAATATTAGTTGTCCTGTTCTTACTGTTATACTTTTGATCCAAAGTTTCAGCCCTGCCAAAGGAATCCTGGGAATATAGAAGGAGTTTTTTCCCTAAAGAATAGGGCTTCAACTACTACTCAAAGGACTGACTGTGATACCTTCAGTTCATTGCATACTCTTTAGAGAGGTAATCACATAGTGGGCTTTCCCAAAACATACTCCAAGCATGTTCAGTATCTGAGACAGTAAATATGAAGCCCTTTCCTTAATTCTGCAGAAACAGAAAATCCTGGTAAGGCAGATTTGCTAAGCTTGTACTTATAGCTACAAACAACTAAGCAAATACTGAGATGAGATGATATATGGGCCCTGCCACTTACTTTTATGTTGCCTGGAAGTAGAGAAGGACCATAAAACAGCATAAATTTCAAAGCTATCATGTTGTTTTCTCTTAATCAATGTTAATAAGTCCTAGTCATATCAATACTTCCCGGTCAGTGTACCATTCCTTCTGCTTTATTTACTTAAATGTTTACTGAAACACATCAAATGCTAAGAACACTAACAGACTCTGAATACAAATGGATTGACTACATGCATATGAATAGGGAAGGTAAAAAACTAAATGGATGGGTTCTTGTGTGTACATGTACTTACAGTTTTAAGAACTGTAGTTGGTTTTAAAATCAGGGTAAGTGGAAGGAGCATCTATGTAAGAGAGAACCTAAACAGAGGAGGTAAGATTTAAGGTGACATAGAAGAATAGGAAAGAGTGAATCAAATAGAAGGGATGGAGTATGGTGGTAGGTTAACTTGTGAATGTGTGACTTCACACCTAGGAATATTTGAACTTTAACACATAAGACATAATAGTCACTAGTACAGACAACCAAAAGAGCCAGTAGTAATTACAGAAAACAAACTAAATCACCCTCTCTAATTTTCTTTGTTCTTAGTCTCTTGGGCATCAATAATCACTCAGCAAGTGTTTATAAACTCTTGCTAATAACTTTACTGATTTTCAAAATAAAGTCACAAAGCTCAGAGACAAATGGTTTTATGAAATGAGATGATAATTCTTGGACCTATCCTATGATCACTGAATGTGAAGTATGCTGCATTGAACACCAAGCTAGGTGCTACATATCGTATCAACTAATTTTGAATTCCCTAGTGAGGACTGTATAATACAGTCTAAATAATAAAACTTACATTTGACAGTATAATTAGGACAGCAGATTGTTAGGGCTCATAGATGTAAATGGCTGAGAAACACAGAGGCTGAAAGACAAAGGAAATACCGGGGCAGAACTGCAGTCACCACATGCTTGCCTATGGTGCGTACTTGAAAGTGGAAGTGAGACCAGACCCTGTGAGTCCCAGAAGACTCAGGGGAAAAGCCTTAAGACACAGAACGCAAAGTCCTCATGATGCAGAGTCCACATGATGCTGTAGAGGTTGTAACCATTACCAAGGAGATGTTAGTTCCACAGAGTCCTGCCCACCATTCACAACTACAGATGGCCTGAGACAGACGGAAGCAAGTGATGTAAGACACAAAGTGCAGGAATGCTGAGCCGAGCAAGCATGCAACACCCTGGGGTCATCAATCCAGAACAGTTCATTTGAGTCACACAAATTCATTCAATCTCAGCGTTATCTCTTAAAGACCAGGACAAAAGGTATTTCTGTGGCAACTTTTGACCTTATCAACAAATAATTGTTTGTTCCTTTCATTGACTCACTCATGGCAGCACTCATCAGATGGCAGATTCTTTGACTGATCATATGACTATTACCTTGATTATCAGCTTTGAGAGTGGGTGGATCATGGACTGTGAATTCAGAAAAGTTGGTGTCCATCATTTGCTTCCGATGTGGTTTTGTGTCCACATTTTTCAATGTTTTTCATAATTAATGTGATATCTGTTAGCTTGGGGCTTGTTGAGACAACCAAGAAAGTTTAAAAGTAAGAAATAGTTCTTACAGTAGTAGATACAGACTAAGTACTCAAAATGTCACTTCAGTGAATCAAATCAGGATGACCAGTACATTCTTCTGTAAGCTTCTTTAGGACTCGACATCCAGCATTAGCTATTCTTATATGTGCTGAAAAAGAGCTCTCAGGTCTTAAAACTTCCAGCCACCAAAAATAGATATATTGTAGTGCCTTTGTTCTCCAAATGGCATCACCTGATAGAAGCATACATGGAACATAAACTCAAAAACTCCTGTTAAAATTTCTGCCACCACCTAGTATCACATTTTCCAAATCCTTTCTCAGCTTTCCAGTCAGTTGACTCTAAGGCACTGGTAAATTGTGTAGTTTCCCCTAACACAACCTCATTGACCTTCACCCTTTCTACAGAAGTTTGTATATCCATATTTGAAGAACTGTGATGTTTAATTTTCCCACTGTCTAACCAGTGACTGCAGAAACATGAGGTTGGCTGAAATGCCAAGAAAGAAGAGGAAGGAAATGAACTTTCCCTTGATGTTATTATTTATGCCACAAATTTGCCTAAGACACTTTTGGTACCATTACATACAAATGTATCCCCAACTAAAGAAATGGGTCTTCCTGAAATATGAGACCCCAGAGCATAAGTCCTCAGTCAAAACAATATTAACAGATAAATGAATGAATCAAATAAATAAATAAGACACAAGCAAGCGAACATAATAACATAATGACAATTTAGGTCTATGATCTTCTGAGGATTTTTATGCTTCAATTTCCCAAAGTTAGTTATCACTCCTCAATTGATTTAACACAAGCCCATCAGGAAAGTGTCAGCTTACTTCACTTGGTTCCCAGGGATCTCATTCTCTAGACATTCCCTCACAGACCCACCCTTGACTCATGGCTGGCTCCTTCCCTCTTTTCAATCTTCCAATTCTGACATTCTTTTCTGTCTACACCTGCTTTTGTGGGTACTCTAACCTAGTCTTGTGTGCCTGAGGATTTCTTTCGATTTGATGCTTTTAGCTCTCATTCTCTTTTAAAATGCAAACTACTATATCCAAATCTTTATTTAGTATCTGCTCTTGAATATATAATAGCCCTTACAAATTCAACATTTCTCAACCTGAATCTTGGTTCTCATGTGCCTAGTCACCCATCCATTTGTCCTTTCATTGCCTGCCATGTGAGAACACATAGTGCCCCTCTCTAGAGGAAACAGTAATTAGATGCTCTGTTCTAAATGGGTAGCAGCCCTCATTGGACAACCAAGTGTATTAACTCCTCAGTTGTGTGCCTTCTAGCATCTGGATATGTAAAAGATAAATTTCTAAAGCTTACGGATTACTTCAGATGTGCTATTGTTTTAGACATACAAATGAATCAAGACTCCAAACCACACAAAGAAAAAGCATATAATTAGAACTTAGGACATAATACTAGTAAGTGTGAGATCACAAATCCATGACAGAAAAGATCAAGTGCATAGCATCTGATTCACCTTCACATGACCATGTGTTTCTGTAATGGAGAGAGAGGGGTCAGACCTGTGTATGCCTTCCCTCTGGAATTTTCAGAAGGCAGCTTAACCTCCCTGCTCTGCTTTTCAGTTACTGGGCCTATAAAGGTTAATTTTGGGGGAACTTGGTGAATAAAACCACAAAGAATCCATGTTTTCCTACTTTAAATAGAGTGTAGGTGCCTTAAAGGAAATTACCCATTAATATCAAGCTGAGCCTCTTAACATATTCCAGGAACCAAAATTTTTTCAGCATTAGTCATCTTCCCAGGAGTTCTACACCATCTGCTTCTGCTCTGGAATCAAGAGTGCTATGAGGACAGCAGAGATTCAGCTTCTATGACAAAATATTGGGGATTTCTCAGGGAGCATCCTTTCTCTTAAGCATCTTCAAATAAGTCTAAAACTTAGGTACATGTAAAAAAATAAATATAAAAAATATAGTCACATATCAACTCAGATATACTATGTAGGACTCCAGGAATGCATCAGTCATCCATGCATTCTCCTAAGATTTTGTTTTATGTTGTTGTTCTTGTTATTGTTGCTTTTCATAAATAGGAATTAAATCTAGGTCCTCACACATGCTAAGTGCGCCCTCTACCATTAAATTATGTCCATAGTCCTCCCCACTACTGCCCTTGATTTATCATTTCCTTGAATTGGAAAATATAACAAGAGTGAGATGGGTTAAATTTATGGACCATGGCCAGTAGACCATAAAGTAATGAAATGGGTATTTTCTCTTCACTTATATTCCACTTGCTTAGTGAGAGTGTAAAGAACATCACTCTTCAACATAGGCCCTCACAGCAGACGGATGGAGGAGTGGACTAGTAGCATTACACAGAAGAGGCTTTATTGCACAAACACATTTGCTCTGATTTGCTTGTGATGCCTACCATTTGGTACCCTCTGCCAGGTCACGATGTAGCCAGAATGCCTCCAATTGGAAGTCAAAAGGATGCTGGTGACATTCCCTTGAACCTCCAAAACCACTACCTAAATGGACCTACTTTTTAAATAAACTACCCAGCAAAGACACTCTGCTATAGTATGGAAAAGACACCTGCCATGGTCAAGGAAGCCTTGTGATAAAATTAAGAACCAAAGAGGAAATTAAAATCAGAAAAAATATGAATAGTCAGAATGTTTATATTTTGTCTTTGCTTGGTGGTATAGTCTCTATCTGAAATGTATGCAACTCTGGGTTCATTAATTATATACCCAGAAAACAAAAATAGCTGGTGGTTTAGGCTTTTCTTAGATGAAAGAGATCACTGGGAGATTTTGAGCATGAAAGAAATCTTAAGCCACATTAGCAGCAGAAAAAGTGTTGAAAAGCAATCATATTTTCAAGAGAAAGTTCATAGGATATACCTCAGACTTTAGGAGAAAAGGGTCAAGCCTGGCTCTAAAGATTGTGGCTTAACTTACTCTCTCTGCGGAGTGGATTGGGGTAGGATGGGGGTGGGGATGTTGGAGGGAGTGGGATCTGGGATTGGTATGTACAATAAGAAAAGATAGTTTTTTAAAAAAGATTAATTAATTTTAAAAAATTGTGGCTTAAGTACTTGGAAAAATGGAGTGCCTATATTTTTGTGGAGAGTAAATAGAACTTGGTAAGATTTAGCTAAGCATGATGGGAAATATGGAGAGCCTAACATTGAGAAACCAATTAAACCAGTGGTTCTCAACCTTCCTAATGTTGCAACACTTTAATAGAGTTCCTCATGTTGTGGTGACCTCAACCATAAAATTACTCTAGTTGCTACTTCATAACAGTAATTTATCTGCCTCTATGAATTGTAACGTAAATTTTTGAAGATAGAGATTTTCCAAAGGGGTCACAACCCATAGGTTGAGAACCACTGAATTAAACAGTCAAAGGGACATTCTTAAATTTTGAGTTCAACATTTAGAGATATGTTAAAGAGAACTTAAGAACAGAAAAGACATGAGGAACAAGCTTTGGGACATTCCAAACCTGTCAGGTGGCAAAGCATAACCCAGAACATAACTTAAAAGGAAATATCAGTGTAGTAAGGGAAAAAAAGCAGGTTTGCCTAGACCGTAAGAGAAGCAAACTTTTGAAGGGGAAGCAGTAATCAACTCTGACAATTCACAGGTCAGGTAAGAGGGATTCAGACATGGAGTTTGGCTTTAATAGCAAAGACAAGAGCAACTTACGGCTTTCATAGACTTATTGTTACTACTTTTAATTAAGCATAGGTGTGTGTACCTGCCAGCGTGTAAGTATTTTCACATGATTGAAGGGCTTTTGGCTTTCCTTGAGCTGGAGTTCAGGAAACAGTAGCTGTTCTCAACCTCTACCATCTATTCCACACAAGGGCAGTTTCTATGAGATGTCTCAAACAAAAGGACTCTTTCAAGATTAAACGACGCTTTCATTTGCTGTTGGAGATAGCAATAGTAGTTGGGCTTTTTGTGGCTGTTGTTGTTGTTGCTTTTGTTGAGCAACAAAAAGGAAAATGTGCACCATGGCTAAAGGGAGGTAATGAGATCCAGAGCTTTATGCTTTTAGAAAAACAAAAGAAGACAAAGTAATAAACATGCTGATGGGAGAGGCTGTGCTAGAGTGCTGGGGGCCTGAGGAGCTGTCAAGCTGGAAGCTAGAGAAGAATTATTGAAAAAAATAGTCTCCCGGGGGAATGGAAGTGGAACTGAATCCATGAAAAATTTATCCTCGAAACCAGGAGAGGTACATGTATCTGTTATACCCTCTGTGTTTGGAACCTCACCCAACTGAAATTAAATTCAGTAAAATTAATAGCTAGCTCTTCACTGCCATCTCCAGTTCAACCCCAGTTGGATCCTTACCACTAGCAGGTTTCCATCTGACTTACCAGAAAGCTCTGTGTGTTCTAAAAGCTGATTATGCTTATGAAAAGGAAGTGTGAGGTAGTAGATATTTTATTTAGTTTTAATAAGGAATCCTTATTCAATGGATTGTTTATATTGAAAAAACAATGCTTCTTCTTCCCACGAGGCAGTTCAAATTTCAACATTGTGCTGAAGTCAGCTATTTTTATATAAAATGTAACCTAATCATATTTTAGAGACAACCAAGGGATAGATTGAAACATATAGCATTTAAACTCACAAAATGAGTTTCAGTAAATGAAATGAGTCACATTCTATAGTGAAACTTTGCATATATATTTATCAGCATTATCTGCGGCTACCTATCAAGGCTGGATCTCAGATTGTGTTATCAACTTCCAATGCCTACTTATTCTACAAATACATATCTAGCACCTACTAAGTACTACAAGAGTGTACAGGAGTGGACAAACTAAAAGCTGACCAGCTTTATGAAGCTTATTCCATTCAGGGAGAAATTTTTAGAACACAATCAATAAGAAAAAAAATAATATATAACAAAGCCTTAGGCTCAGTGAACAAAACCACATCCAAGTAAAAAGAATAAGTAAATCATTTGCAATGTAAATAGTGTGTTCAGGCTAAATCTCACTGAAAAGTTAACAGGGCGAAGACTTGAAGGAGATAAGGGTCTGAGTCATGTAAGAGAGAACTTTCTCTAAGAAATTAAATGTCAGGTAAAAAGCAACATTAATGCGAAGGTTTAGAGCATGGAGGATGACTGAAGTATTTACAGGGTGTCAGGAGGCCAGTTTGAGGACAAAGGGAAGAGTCCAAAAGAGGACTGGCTACACAATGTACAGCCACAATTTTTAGGCTTAATTTAAAATTATTAAGAATTCAAAAATGTACTACATTTTCTTATCCATACTTGGGTTGATGGCATCTAGATTTTTTTTCAGGTTGTGGCTATTACGAATAATGTTGCTCTGAACATAGCTGAGCAAATGTCCTGAGTATAATTGTGCATCCTTTGGGTATATGCCCAAGCACAGTATTACTTACCAGGTGTTGAGCTACATTGATACCCAATTTTCTGAGAAACTACCATACTGATTTCCAAAATGGCTGTACAAGTTTGCATTCCCACTAGCAATAAAGGAATGTTCCCTTACTCTGCATCTGTTTCAGTACAAGCTGTCCTCAGTATTTTTGATCTTAGCCATTCTGACAGGTGTAAGATGGTATTTCAGAGTCATTTTGATTTGCTTTTCCCTGATGGCTAAGGATGTTGAGCATTTCCTTAAATGCATTTTGGCCATTTGAGTTTCTTCTGTTGAGAATTCTCTGTTTAGATCTGTACCCCACTTTTTAATGGAGAA
>JAQHUG010000164.1:2951755-2964778 GCA_028555095.1 Dicrostonyx torquatus
CAGGGCAGGGTATCCTGCCCCATCTTAAGGAAGCAAGGGGACGGCGGTGGGGTAGTGGGGGAGCGGGAGGGCCTGGGACAAGGGGAGTAAATGTAAATTTTTCTTTTAACAATAAAAAAAAGGAAAAAAAGCATTTCATTGCCTCAATTAACAGCATGCTCTGACTGAAACTGAACAGCAAAGAATTTGAAATGTGACTAAGACAAATTTATTTTTTTTAAAAAAAAAAAAACTGCTTGAAATGCCACCATTAGCTTTTGCTACTAGCAAAGGTATTTTACTTGAATTTGGAACGGACTCCTTATTCTTTTCAATCTCCTGATTGACCTGTTTGTTACATAAATGTACAGATCTACATCTGCATTGTTAATAGTGATTTAAACTCAGATAGTTGTGTGCATGTCAGTACATATTCCAGGCTAGGCATACAAGTCAGAGGACTGAGGTTGTATGTTATCTTTCCTTTGTTTGGGAGGACAAAGGAAAACAAGTATTTAAGAGGGAAAAGAAGCATTAGAATTGTCTGGACTCTTCCTTGTATCTGGCCAAAAAAAAAAAAAAAGTTCTTTGTAGAAAAGGACTTACTTGTGTGAAGTGATGAAGAGTGTCATCCATCTCTAGGTATCACAATACCTCATGAGGACCTAGGGTCATAGAAAAGTATAAAATTACTTACACTGTTTCTTTGACTGTTTAGAACCAGACCCAGGACTCAGAGCACATTAGACAGAGGCAACAGGCTCTATGATGAAGGGTACCAATGGAAGAGACACATTCTAGTAGAAGGGAGGCAGGAAGCAGCCAGGCATGTTACAGGGCAGAGGTGGGGATGCAGAGCCGTGTGGTAAATACATGCCAAGGAGTCTAGAGTTAATTAAAGAATGCTGCTAGAGAGGGCTGATACCCAGAAATTATAGTGCCACGTGGTCGGGTCACTGCAGTTTAGTTAACTGACTTGTAATGGCTTGGTTCCCACACCTTAGCAAAACTGTTGGGTACTAGTTCCAATTAGGCCTGAGACATTGACAGCTGATGTTTTTGAAATTAGATTTCCTCTGATATGGATGCTTACTGTAACTAAGTTGTACCTCACTTCTTAAAACTCATTGAACTCTATCCAGGCCTTTTCCAAGCTTTTGAACGTTTTCTTTCTCCTGCCTTCTGCCACAGTAAGAGAAAAGGGCATAAAAACGGTGCTCACAGTTGAAAGTCAAACTGGACACAGATTCCCACAACATATTATAATCACATATATTGTGATATGATGTACTCCACACTCTAACAAGGAGGGGAAAGGTCTTAATATTTGCTAACTCAGCATAATATGTTATAACAGCATCTACAACACTTGTGATTTACGTATAAGATAAAACTGTGATCTTCTTCCCCAGGAGTGGGGTTAGTACAGGGCTTTGTGCATGTTAGACAAGCATTCTACCTCTGAGCTAGCCACCCTAGTTCTCATTTTATTTTGAGAGAGTCTTGCTGAATTACCCAGGCTATCTTGGACCTTGCAATTCTCCTACCTTCAACCACTTCAGTAGATATCAAATTTGAGGATGGCCTCTATTTGGGGATTCATAAAGGAGTAGAAATATTAACCAGTCATTACATAAACAAAAGAGTAAATAAATATTTGTCATGGCTATAAAAAGTACAATAATAACCTATGGATCTAAATTTTCTACAAAAGACCTAATTTGCATAAATATATATATGATATATATATATAAACTAAGAACATGAAAAAAGCTATTTTTATAAATATGAAAGAAAAAATATCATGAATATATTAGGAACTAAATTTCTCGTTCTGATATTTCATGTAGGACAGTTTTTCTCAGTATTAATCAAACTGACAATGGGGTCAGATGATGGCTGTAAGAAGAACCCAAGCATGCTGCAACATGTTGAACAGTATCCTGCCCCTCTCCATCACACCGCCCACTACCTCCCATCATGACAATCCCAAATATCTTCTGAAGTTTTCATGTCCCCTGGAGTAGTAAATCACCCCTAACTGACAATCACTCACAAAATCATCATTTTCCAGACTATAAAAGAGATATAAATTTATTCTTATCAGTTAGTTTGTATTCTTTCATCTTGAGCAGTTGCTTGCACAATCTTCAATGACTGAAGATAACAAAGCTTTGCCAAAAGGATAACGTGGGTGATCATAGCTCCCCAAAGGATTAAGTGACAGCAGGCACGGACACTGTCACTTGATGAGACACAAGAAATGTTATCTGCATGTCCGTCATAGATGAAACAGTTGACTCACCTACTTCCTTCTCCAGAAACGCAGCAGCCTAGAGACAAGTCTGAGGCATTTTCTGTCCACTCAGTAAAACCAGTGTAGGCTGAGCTGAGCAACGCACAGGAAGACCACAGAGTTGCTCTGACAGACCGGCTGGATTGTTATCTGTTTGCTAATAACTGTTTCCGTTTGGCCACATTCCTAGCACCAGTACTCTCCAGTGCAATATAAAACACTTTATATTGGCTTTAAGTTGTATTCCATGGGGGACGGTGCAGTATTTATAAACTACTGGCTGGATCATAAATAAAACCAAGCATTTTTCATATCCGTCTGTTTCATTCCCATTTCTTATTTGATATTTGAAGGAAAACTCACTTTATACAAAGTTCATGAGCTTCAAGCGTATTCATGTGCAATGTACTGGGGGTTTCTGCAGCAAAACATGCTTCATGATTAGAGAAGTGAGCAATTTTTTTCCAGTATCAGGTATAAGATTGTTCCAAGACTACTGTAGAAATAGATGGGTTCCTGACCCTGCTAGTTTTACTTTGGATTGCAACTGAACCTGCATCTTGTTTTGCTGGCACCCATGCATTATACTTTAAGGACTTCACACTGGAGAAAGAAAAGTGGTGGCTTTAGGACTGAAAACAGTTCTTACACTGTTGTTCACACAACAGATTTTTTACATCCCCTCTACTGGCTACACTTTATTATAGAGACCTACGAGACTCTTAAAGGGATTTTTCAGGTGATAATATTCAGGTAGTATCAACAAGACATTACAGCGCTTAAGCTACTTTTGGGTTGTTTGTTTTTGTTTTGGGATTTTTGTTTGTTTGTTTTTTGGGGGGTTTTGCTTGTTTGTTTTTTTGTCTTATTTTTGCAAGGAATCAAACAGATGTGGGTAATTGAGGCAAGAGGGGAGTGGAGACTCTTTAACTTCTGAACAGTGTGTAAGAAAAACTGGAGAACATGAAGTGGCTGTTTCCACCGCTCCTGAAGCCTAGCTACATATTGAGACCAGTGCACTGCTCCTCATTCTTCAGAGGAACGTTTGTATACATTTTATATTTTTATTCTTTAAGATTTGAATTTCATGGTGAGGTAAAGGGACTTATAAGACATTTTGTCCTCACTTTCATCAAAAGAAAGGAAGAAAAAAAAAAAACCTTTCAATAGCAACTGTCTACCAAAGGGAAGCAAAGAGGACTGAAAACAAAAGCCACTAAGTACCAGCTGCAGTCAGTTCCTGTTTGCGCTGCAGCACGTGACTGGCCTGGGCCCCTGAGCTGGGTGCATTTTGAATTTTCAAATTAGCAGTGTTCATTTAGGGAGGAAATAGGCTTCAGCGTAGTCTGCGAAAGAAAACAGCATTCACAGAACTGTTATTCATAAAATGTGTACAAAGAACTGCAATTCTTTAAATGAACCTCACCTGAAGTCTGAGTGAGAGGAACGGCGCCTATATTCTACGGTGGGGGACTTCTCAGTGAAAACTCAGAACTAAGGTTCATAAACAGTTATTGGAATAGGAGAAAGAGTCAACCCTGTAACCTTGAGAAGCTAAGAGTTGGGGATTTCAGAACACACAATAGAGTCAGATACAAGAAATTCATTTGCTATCCGGTGACTTAGAGGAATAAGTTATACCATTTAATTCCAACTTAACTTTTGCAGGCAGATGTTCAGGTAGTTCTCTGTGTAACACCATGGAGCTACCAAACTCTTCATTCCTCCTACTTTTCCTGGTCTTTCCCAGGTAGTCCTTCCCTGGTTTGCTGTGCATCTCCTTGTTGGGGTCTACATGCATCTCCTTGGATGAAAGCGATTTGGAAGTCTCAGATTTATATCTTCTGAGTCTAACAGTACAACAAACACTAATCCATTTATGTAAATGCACTCGTGCTGGTCTCTTAAACTAGCAGCTTACATTTCAAGGGTAGGAAGATGTTTTCTAGCTGCTCTAGTTCCACTGCATGCCATATGCTGCTGCATTGCCCATAATATTTAGACAGTTCCCTAGCAACAAGTAAAATACAGCCTGCAGAACCCTGCATTCCTCCAACTGTGCATCAAGGACTGGGAAAATTCCAAAGGAGAGAAACCCCAGTACACACTCTGAAAAGATCCCTCTATGGCATTAGCTGCCAGGGCAGGAGCAGAGCCAGGTCAGAAAGAGCTCACTATGATCCCTATAAAGACCGTTTAAATGCATATGTGACATTTATATGTCACTATGATGTCCCTAGAGACAATTTTAGCACTTGTAGTTTTCTGTTCTTCTTTACAAGACTGAATCAAAAATGAGTTGATAACCCAAGGACTCAACATCCTGCTTCACAGATACGTGTCCAGTCATGTCCATTGCCACACATTATTAGTAAAAAATGGAAACAACTTAAATGTCCTTCTACTGAGGAGAGAATGGGATTTGATCCATCTGTAGAAAAGAAAAAACTGAACCTTGAAATTCATAAGTAAATGGATGCAACTCGAAAATATTATATTGAATGAGGTGACCCAGACCCAGAGAAACAAATGCCTCACGTCCTTTCCTTTTTGTGGAAGAGAAATGCTCCAAATCTTTTAGGTGTGAGTGCATCTCCTGGAATAACCCCAGAAGCCAGGAAAATAAAAGGGGACCATGGGGCTGGAAAAGAACAAAGTCTAGAGATGGTAATAATAAGACATGGGTATTGTGAAAGGGAAACGGGAAAAACGGGGAGGGGGACAGAAGGGCCCCACAGAAAGAAAGGAGGAGAAGGGATGAGTAAATAACACTAAATAAGTCTGAAAATATCATAGGGAATAGAATTACTTCATATTTATTTTAATCGCATTTATAAAAGTATATCTAGTTATACACACATGTAGTTTAAAAGAAGTTATGCTACTTGAGGCACAATGCTCTCACTGAAAGTCGTAGACTAGCTGACAAGAATACCAGTACTGGGTATGGGATACCTCTTTCTAAAATGTCAGTCATTGAAGTCTTAGACTTCCCCAAAGAATAATGCCATTGCCAGACATTAAAGACAAGACCCTATTGCTAAAGATGCCACATACTTCAGACACAGTAGTTGGAATTAATGTGGAAGTCTCCTCCCTGAGAACCAGCTCTCATAGTACCAAACCATAGTACCAAAGCCAGCTGCCAAGGGAGAAAAGCAGTCAATAGATTTATCCACCTAAAGTCATCAACCACAAGAATGATCAGGATGGCACTTGTAACCTGGGAAAAACCAGCAGAGCTGCCTAAGTCCTCTCTACAGGAGAGAATTCATGCTTGGTACTATAACCCTAGGCCCCTACCCATGTCTGATAAGAGGAGAACCTAGCACTGCCAGGTCCCTAAACCAATACAATTCTATATGCATTCTAATTACCGTCCATCCACCACTGAGGAGGGTAGCTTTCACCTCTCAGCAAAAAATCTTCCTTTTGAAGTGGATATAGACCACAACAGAAAGCCACCCCTAGTTAATAAGCAGAGAAGAATAGACATGGAGTGCCTAGTTCCACTTGACACATCTGCAACACAACCTACTAAGCTTCTGTCACAGAAGAGGGAGGGGGTGGGAAGACTGTAAGAGCCAGACATCTAGGGTATCTACTGCTCTCTCCTTCCACCATGTGGATCCAAAGGATTGAACTAAAGTCATCAGGCTTGGTAGCGAGGCCCTAAACTTATTGAACCATCTTGCTGCCCCTGCTTTACTTCTCTTGAAATAACTCCTTTTCCTTAGGCACTATATCCTGCAGTACAAGCAATCAATCAAGTTCCTTTCAGTTTTTGTTAACTATGTAATTTACCTTGTCATCAATTGTAATTGTCAAAAATAACACATGGCAGATTCTGCCCTAGTTTCATCAGTGAGTTAATAGGCTCAGGAAGTTTAAACATTTTTAAGGTCACGAAGCTTGAGTCCAAGACCTTTGAGTAAAATCACAGTTCACAAAACCTGACACTACCTTCAGGAATATACCCCGCCCCCACGCCAACCCCAGTCACAGACTAAAACATCTAGAAAATTCCAACTCAGCTTAATGTCTCTGTTAAAATGTGACTTTCTGTGTAAATCCCCTGCTGTGTCAGGGCATGGCGAGACTGCTGCTGAGTTCCCATAGCGTTCTGGATCTATCTCTTTCAGACCAATGTCCCTTCACCATTTCTGAGCACAAGCCCTGGTCAGCTCCATGGGGCCCTACGAAATTCTTGCTGGCTTCTCTTGACTTTAGCTAACCTTTCTTCTTCAAATGTCCCCAGCACTTGTAGCAGGCAAAGTACAATTTCCCAATCTCAATAGCTCTCACTTTAGTGGATGGCCTGTCTCTGTGTTGTTTTCTTCCATATTCTCCTGGGCTTGGGCCCTTCTTCCAGTTACTCCCCTCAACATGTGGTCACATGGGTGCTGTGAGAACAAGTTAAGATGTGAGCAGTTACTTCATCTTCCTAAAATATCCCTTCCCCCTCACATACTAAACCACCTAGAAAATTCCAGCTCAGCTTAAAGTCTCTGCTAAAATGCTACTTCCTGTGTGAATCCCCTGCTGGCTCACCAGGCAGAGGTGAGAGTTCTGCTGTCTGCCCATAGCATTCTGTGCATTCCTCTTTCAGATCAACCACGTGATTACGCTGGTGGATGCATATTACTCTGCTTAGTAAGGAGCTTTCTTCACGGTCACAATGGTTTGCCTTTCTTCTTATAGGAAGCAATATATCCAGTAGAAAACGAGCCGGTAATGTTAAATGAATCAGAACATTACACGTGCAATGATCCCCTCACAATGAAGAGCGTTTGTGCTCTTTTTTTTTTTTAACTTTTACTGATTCTTTGTAGATTTCACACCAGGCATCCTGATCCCACTTATCTCGCATCTGCTCTCTGCCCTTATAACCTCCCTCCAAAACCCAAAACAAAATTTAAAAGAAAAACAAAAGGAAAATAATTTTATAGTGGGAGCTACTTGTGGCCTGGTGAGTCACACAGTCTACCCTTTAGTCCACATATCTTTACTTGTAAGTGTTCGTTGCTATGACTCATTGGTCTGGTTGGAGGCCTCTGGCTTCTGTTAGACTCTCTATAATGGGCTCTCACTGGGGCACCTCTTGGATATCCTGCTGTTTTGAATCTGAAGGTTCTGTCATCTTCAAAAGCGCCAATAGTTCACAGGTGGGGTGAATGTTGGAGTGGGCTAACTCATAGCCCTGGTTCTGGGCTGGGTAACTGAGTTGGTCAGTCTACCAGCTTTCCCTCATCGTCACTCCCAGGGGGAGCTCTCCAATGCTGTATCAGCTAGCCCACCCAAAGCCACCTGTAGCAGGAATCCCAGTCAGTTCTCCCATTCCCAGGCCCTCAGCCTGGCTCACCCATACTCACACAACCAGGCACAGCTGTACTGTCTTGCCCAGGCAAGGTACAGAGCCCTCTTTCCTGTTCGTTGTATGGGTCATGCAGGTAGAATTGAGTAGAGGGGTTCAACTCTCCTGTTCTCGTGCCCTCAAGGATGGTGTACCTGCATCCCAACAATAGGGTTAGCTCTGGGACTGCTCTCCTATTTGTTGATGAGGGGCAGGCTAGTCCCATTCTCAGGACCCCAGGGCCATCTCTTGCCTACTGCAGGTAGCAAGGAGGGAAGGGCATCTTTCCCTCACTCATGCCACCACCTGGCAGACAAAGTGGGGCAGGGGCAGTGCTCTCATGCCCTCAGGGCCATCTCACCTGCACCAGGACCAACAGGGTCAGTTCTATTTTAGTGTGCTTCCCAGGGGAGGTGCTCACCTGTGGAGAGGGGTGGGGCCATCTTTTACCCAGGACTTGGGGAAGAGCAGCTCTCTCCTAAGGGACAGGATCGACTCTCCTGTTCCACTATCAGCAAAGGGCAGGAGCAGTTATGCTGGGGCTGGAAAAGGGAGGGCCCAGTTCAGTAAGGCCTTTGACCTTTAACATGTTTAGTTTCTGTGACCCCTTGTCATAGCATGAGCCGTAGACATCAACAAAGATACCAGCCACAGCAGGACCATAGATCCCGACATGGCCCTCAGCAGTAGCCCAGCCTGAATGTCTGCATGCCCCAGGTAGCAGCACCGGCCACCCAGACAGGTATTATCCTAGGAGCAGTATGTCCCTTGGACACCAACATGGTCTCAGGTGGCTGACCAGACCCAGGCGTCTTCCCAGCCCTAGGTAATAACAGAAACCATGGACATCAACTCAGACCCCGGTTGGTATGGGGCCACAGACCCAGACATGTCCCTCAGCAGAAGCCCTGACCCAGATGGCTCCATGACGCTGGGTGACAGCTCAGGCCACTCACACAGCCCTCGGACACCCATATGGCTACAAACTGTAACCTAGACCCTGGCTATCCGTGTGTCCTTTGGTCTTAACCTAGTCCATTGTTATCAATACAGACCCCGCCTGTGGTAGGACCACAGACCCAGACATGGTCCTAAACAGCAGCCCTGGACTGTACGATACCATGGTCCCAGGTGACAGTGCTGGTCACTCAAATCATCACAGTCCTGCTGGTGGCACAGCCCTCAGACACCAACATAGCCCTAGGTGGTGACCCAGACTACAGGCCTGTGCGCGATCCTTCAGTGGCGCCAGGAACTACAGACATCAACTCAGGCTCCCTCGACTGCTTCAGGGCCTCGTATCTTAGCAATAGTCCAGGCGCGACATCACCTTTGGACTTGTGTGGCAAGCAGGCCAGGCACATTAGACTGTTCCTCACCACCCTCACCTCTTCAATCTGCCACTTTTCCCAGTCTATGAAATGTTCTGTTTCCTCTCTCTCTTTTTTTCCCCATCCTGCACTTGCTCAACATAGTGGTGCTGGACCACACAGTACCAGAGGCATCAGGCAGGTTCCTGGTTGAGTCCCGCTCACCCCACCACACCTTGTGGACGGAGCTATTGGTCTCCTTCTCTCGCCCGGTTGGGCCTCACATTTGTGTTTTATAAGCTTAAGAAATAACTGCTGAGTTAGGTTAGAGGAAAAACCTCCATCAAGGAAGCAAATCTTGGGTAACATAGCATAAACTGATTCCTATAGCAGCTACAAAGCAAGGCTGTAGAAAGACCAATCGACATTTTGCTTGGCTGATTTCTTTCATGGGTTAGTGGCAAAATCTTGTCTTTAGTTATTCCTTTCTGTGGGAAGAACTGATTAAACTTAGATTAGTATTATATTTTACCTCTTGCCATTCCTGTGGATCTCCGGGCATTCTTAAATGTACATTTTTAAAATTACTTCTTCCTCAGAGAGCATCCCTACCCACTAGGCAACCTAACTCACGTCTCCCAAAAAGACTGTTAGGGCTCTAGCCACTTCTTTAATTCTTTATCTTCTTTTATGCTACCAAAGCCCTGTGTATAACATGCTATCATATTCATATAACATAAAATAGTAGCTAGTAGTAGTGACTTACCCATTCTGGGAGTCATCCAATTCAAACATAATTTTTAATTTATTTTTTATTTTTATTATAATTTTCTTTCTTCTAACTTTATTCCAGCTTACACTTTATTGTGATTTTCTTTTTTGACAATATAATAATTTCACACATTAGTACGGTGCTTATTATATTATTTGGGCCCCTCTGTCTCCCCACTTCAACTAAATTGCTAAAGCTCAACAGTGCTTTATACTTTTTATAGGACAAGTATTTACTCATATAGTTAAAAGATGAAAGAAAAAAAGGCAGAGGAAAATGCAGAAACACTGAGACACCATAGTAGCATCTGCTGTGAATGTTGGTTGTTAATTAGAAGACTTGGAAGCACATAGCAAGGTCAAAGCTCTCTTCTTATTTCTGATTGCACCTAAAGCTGGAGAAACAGAGGAGTTCCTGCATCAAATGCCCAGAGAACCATCCGCAGCTTCCTGGGTCAGTGCCTAGCTTGAGTCCACACTTAGCCTGTAGCTCTGGCAATTCACGTCCAAGTGGCCTCAGTGTTGGAGGGAACTTGCAATGGTAGAGGCACCAGCTTCATAAGGCTAGTGTGAAGAGGCTGTCACAGCAACTTCCAGAGCCTAGCTTGAGCTTGCAGCACTAAAGAAGGCCTGAGCTAAGAGCTCTCCAGGAGGATTAGCAGGGGCTCAGGCCTGGAAACAGCCTGCCACCCTCACTGTCATCACTTTCAGTAACTGTTTATGTACACACTGTTCTGCAGTCAAAGGTTCCCAACGTGCAATCTCTACAGAAGTAGTTTCTGTTTCCTATTGTGCATCCTGGCAGATACAGTAAGAGGAAACAGAGGGAGGGGGAGGGCAGAAAAGTAAACTGCAAAGCATTCTCGGCAAATGAGGACCTCACCCAGTCCCTGCAATAAGATGCCACCAGTCCAGCTGCAGCTTCTCAACAGCCAAGAAGATATCCCAGGGATGAGTCATCACCATAGGACGATAATTTAGTTTTTTATAAAAACTTTATTTTAGGTCATTTGTATTATTAAAATTATTAAGCATTATAGTGATTTGTTCTTTATTTTTACTAAATCACATAGTCTATGGTTAGAACTGTTTCCTATTCTCAAGAATATTTTATGTGTGATTATCTTGTTTCACAAACTAGGTACATAGATATCTCAAGTACTACTCAATTATATGACCCAAACCATAAATGTGAAAATTTCTAGTCTATTTAGTTTCAGAGTAAACATTAATGAAACTGCAAATCTGAAACTTAACTGCACAATTATGGTCTGTTGTAGAACCTATAAAATATGTTACAAACTAAATTTAAATATTTATTTTATTTCTAATGTGTGTATGTACACATGCACACTTGTGTGCATGCATGTGTGCAAACACACAGACATGAATGCGGGTGGCTGCCAAAACCAGAAGAAGACATCAGCTTCCCAGGAGCTGGAGTTACAAGTGTTGTGAGACACCTGACATGGGTGCTGGGAACAGAGGCAGGTCCTCTACAAGAACAAAACCTCTTTTAATATCTGAGCCATTTCTCCAGTTCCCACAAATCAAGTTTACTTTTGAGGGAATTGATGACAGGAGTAATGAAATGAGATCATCATGCTCAATGAAAACAGCTTGTCATACAATGAGGAATATTGTGTGTTTTCTTTCACATATGGGACAAGGGTAGAGGGCATGGCAGTAAAATAGACACAATCAGGAATGTAGACGGAGGGAAAGTGACAGAGGTGAAAGCAATCGAAGTGCACTGCTTCACACAATTAGCTAAAGTAGGGACAATCTAAAAGAAAAAAAACTAAAAGAGGAGTCACCTTGCCAGCTGATAGAAAGAGTTCACACTAGCCATCCATTAGCTGAAGAACATTTAGATTTGCCAATCTGTTGATCATCTCAAAGGACTGGCTCTTAGATTTGCTGATTATTTGTAATTTTGCTTTTGTTTTTGTGTTTATAGAGGTAGATAAAGGTTTTTTGCAAAATCCAACATGCCTTCATGATAAACATCCTAGAAAGGAAGACAAGATAAAACACACCTCAACAAGATAAAGGCTCTATGTGACAATGCCATAGCCAACCTTATCCTGATAGAGAGAAACGCAAAGCAGTCCTACTTAAGATCTGGAAAGAGACAGAACTGTCCATTATCCTCATTCCTTTTCAATGGAGTACTTGAAGTACCGACCAGAGTAATACAACAAGAGAAGCAATATAAATGGAAAAGAAGAAGCTAAATTGTCTCTAAGTGATACAGTATTGTACATAAAAGATCCCAATCCACGAGATATTTTCTAGAAATGATCAATAATATCAGCAAAGTAAAAGGATATAAAATCAATTTACAAAAATCATTGGCCTTTCCATACATCAACAGCAAAGAAACTGAGAAAGTTATCATGAAAATACTATCATTCACAATATCATCAAAAACAAATAAAACATCTACAAATATTTCCCAAGGTTGTGAAAGACCTCTACAATGAACACTCTGAAAAGACAGATTGAAAAAGGCACTAAAAGATGAAAAGATTTCCCCTACTCCAGCTCATGGACTAGTGGAATTAATTTTATGAAAATAGCTAGTTTACCAAAAGTATTTTAAAGATTCAATGCAATACCAATCAAAATCTCCATATTTTCCACAGATATTTTAAAACATCCTAAAATTTATAGGGAACAACAAAGGACCCAAACAACAAAGGATCCTGACCTAAAAGAGCAGTGTTGGGGGATTATCATCCCAGATTTCCAACTATGTCATAAAGCCATATAAAGAAACACAGTATGATACTGGCACAAAACCAGACGTGTAGTTAGTGGGACAAAATGAAAGGCCCAAACATGAGTGCAAGTAGCTACCGACATCTGATATATGAAAAAGATGCCAAAAATACACATAGGCGGGAACACAGTATCTTCAACAAATGGTGCTAGGAAAACTGGATGTCACCATGTAGAAGTCGGATCACCTGGACCTGGAGTTATAAGTGGTTGTGAGAACACTGGCATGCTAAACTCTTATCTATTTATCCACACACAAAAAACAACCCCAAATGAACCAAAAACCCCAATATGAAACTCAAAATATTGAGATACTTAGAAAAACACATGGGCTATACCTTACAAGTTACAGGCATAAGAGAGACTCTCTAAATAGGACTCCAGCTCTTCAGGAATTAAGGCTAATAATTGCTAAGTTAAAATGAAAGCCTATCTTTTTGTTTAAACAGAAAAAGGGGAAATGATGTGGGAGTGTTCTCCTGTATTTTGTATTACTCTTATTGGTTGAATAAAGAGCTGCCTGGCTTATA
>JAQHUG010000164.1:2968148-2979289 GCA_028555095.1 Dicrostonyx torquatus
AGAGAGAGAGAGAGAGAGAGAGAGAGAGAGAGAGAGATCACTTTACTTTGAGCAGAGTTGCACTGGGAAAGACACATGTCTCTGGTATCAATTAGAAAGAAGCACTGTGTGTGCATTTATAACATTGTTAATATTGTCACTATCCTCAATTCATGAAAATATTTGATTTTACATTTGGGAGGAAGGAGTAATTAATTAAACATACAGAATCCCAGCATGTAAATTTAGTTTTCTAAAGGAAATAAAAATAGCTATTTAAGGGAAAACTGTAGACCTGGCATGGTGGCATTCAGTAATCAAAATCTCAGAAGATAGGTGCCAGGCATCCAATGCCAGCTTCTATTACTTAGGGAATGCAAGGCCAGCCTGGAGCTAAAGGAGACTTTGTCTCCAAAACCTCCCCTCCCAAAACAAAAGACACAAAAAGAAAACTTTTGGATTTTTCACGTGTCAAGTGTATCATTCTTATAAATGCTCCTCTGCTTTGGAAAGAAGTGCTGACAGGTGTGGCTGTGGCCAAGTTTCTTAAGAAATGCCCTTGTTGATTATCAACTCAGTATCATAAGAGAGAAGGGCTCTTGGGACATTCCCTTAAAATTCTTTAAGAAGGATCACATGAGGAACTGTGACTCACAATGTGTTCTCCCATGAAAAGCAAAACCGCCATGGAGACCTTGAAAATTTCCAGAAACAATGACCTTATCAAAATGCTTGGCTTTTCTCCTGGCCACTTCTAAAGAGGACCACATTTAAAAAAAAAAAATTTAAGCATCAGAGAGCTTGGAGCTATTGCCTAGCAAAGTGGCTCACTTAATCCCACCTCATTAGCACCCAAGGAAGCCTGGAACTATTTTTCCCCCGAGTTTAAAATGAAATGGTAACTTTCTCTGACTTCTGACCTCATGGGAATAACACAACCATTTTAAAAATGGTACAAATTACAAGAAGTAACCAATAGAGGCTACTACTTACTAAATACTAAGTATTGTGTGCAATACTTCATTCAACACATTAAAACTTTATATCAAGAGAACATGATAAGGAAAATTCCTGTCTACATCTTGGGACTACTATTAAGGCTCCTGTCTATATTTGATATTATTAGATATTTTCAGGTTTGTTTTTGTTTTTATTTTTTGCCAGACTTAACATTAACTGGAAGGATATTGGTAGAAAACCTGGGGAATGTCATTAAAATATATAGCTGAAATAATAAGCCTTTTTTAAATTATAAAATTTATGTATTTTGAGGATGGTTCTTATGCCACAATCACCTATATGGATGTCTGAGAAAAACTTGTAAGACTTGGTTCTCTCATTCGTCTGCATGGTTCCCAGAGATCAAGCTCAGGGGACCAAGATCTGCTGAGACATCTCATCACTCAAGTTAATAGTCTTATGGCAAGAATAATACATGAGTTTTTCAGACTGGTTACATGGTTTTAATGATGATAAAATTAAGAGATGTGATTTAAATTATATCTGAGCTTTATTATCATAGTAGGTCTTCTATAAACTTAAAATTAGGCCCAAATAGAAGTTTTTAAAAATAACCCCTTGGCTAATAAATTTCACTTCTACAAATCAACAACCAGACTGTTTGCCAGGGTGTTCTGAGCATAGCTTTTAGTTGCTGTTTTAAAGTGTTTCTATTTAATTTAGAATAGTGAGAATGTCTATTGGTCCCCTTCTCAGTTAACTCCGTCTCTCCTCAAGGGACAGCAGCCTCTTCTAAGTAGATAATGTAAGCAAGTTCAGAAAAGGATGCTAGCAAGCTGTGGCAACTTGGATTGCATACTGCTACAATGGAATTCATCTTTCAAGGAAGTTCACACTTTTCTGCACTTTATTAAGACTAATTTTGTTCTGCTATGCATACGAATAAACCAATAAACTCCAAGTTTTGTGCACAGCTCGTGTGTGTGTGTGTGTGTGTGTGTGTGTGTGTGTGTGTGCCAGTTCACATACACATTTAAGCAAGTGTGTGTGTGTGGTGGCTGGAGTATATCCTTGGCTATTGTTCCTCAGAGAAAGAGAAGTCTTCCTTGTTTATTGATGTGTGGCCTCTCACTGGCCTGGAACTCAGCAAAAGCTAAGTTGGCTTGCCAGAAAAAGCCAGGGATCCCTCTGTTTCCACCTCTTCGGCCTTAAGGTTATAATTGTTCCTGGTCGTTACTAGCAATTTTTATTTGGGTTCTAGAGGTCAAGTTGGGGTCCTTGTGCATATGAGGCAAGCATTTCATTAACTGAGTAGTCTCCCCAGTCTCCAAAATGAAATATCTTTCCTAAGAGGAAAGGTTTAGATTGGCTCCCAGTTTTGAATGGGCCTCTGACAACATAGCATAGTCTGGTGCTAACCTGTGCAGGGCAGATCGTTCCCTCATAGCCAGGACATAGCCTACTGCCTTGCCACTGACCACTTCAGAATAACGCTCCAAGACCCCTGACCATGTCCCATCTCTTACAGATTCTACCACCTCTAAATGCCACCACACTGCAATGGCCTTTGGGAAGCACTTAAGATGGTATTATATATTAAACACAATTGTGCAGTTAACACACATTTTCCCACTAAGTAAAATTAAAAACTGTTCCTTTCAGTAGTGTGTGATATGCACCAATGAAACATCTTTATTTAAGTCAATGAAAGTAATATTGCAACACTTAAGAATTTACTTTAGATGCCATGCTTGTCGTTAATGCAGGAGGGAAGGGCACCTACCCATACTTAAGGTACCAGACTTTGTTGACTTCCCATGGGAGCCCCTACCCATTGGAAAGAGAGGATGAGGGGTAGACTGAGGCGGGAGGAGTGGGGCGGAGGAAGGGAGGGAACTGCAGATGGAGTGTAAATGAAATTAAAAATTAAATTAAAATTTAAGAAAATTTAGAAGTTAAAATTGCATAATTTTTCACTTAAACATATTTTTTACTGGAACATTTTATCTTTTTGCCACATTATTCTTCAGAAGTCTTCCAAATTTCTTCTTAATAACTAAAGGTTTTCACTAAACAGAAAAAAAAAATGAAGTTAAGCAAAACTCTTATATCCTGGTCCCCTGCACGCCCTACTTATAGTTACCTGGAATCTGAGCTACTTTGAGTTGCCAATAGCTGGGGTGAAGACAGGACAACAAGGCCCTTGGGAGGAAGCTGTGGTTTTTCTTGAACTGTAGGCCTGAATACCAGCGTCTGTGCCCGGACAGATCTGAGGCTGACTGCAGAGCTTAAGCAGGTGGATTTCCCCTGTTTTTTTGTTTTCTTTTTTTTTTTTATTCATACTCTGCTCAGTTTTTAAAAGAGATTTTCTGTTATTCATACTTTGACTTCCACTTAATACTCAATATGAATTCATTTTAGTAATAAATAGAAAACTCAGGAGCTGAATTGATGGTTTAGTTGGTCTTTAGAGCCCAGTGACACAACCATCCATAGTTCCATTTCCAGGCTATCCAATGCCCTCTTCTGATTGCCAGGGTTATCAGGTACATACATGGTATATATACATGCATACAGGCAAAACATTCACACTCAGAGAGTGCGAGACCTTGGAACACTCAGCTGTGTGTGAGATGTCTCCATCAAATGTCTCCCCTGAGAGCTCCGGGAACTCTGTGGATGAGGAGATGGAAGAAGGGTAAGAGCCAAAATGTCTGTGGAGGACACCAAGGACGCAAGGCCTTCAAAACACAACATGACTGACACAGATGAACTCACAGAGACTGAAGCAACATGTGCAGGGCCTGCATGGGTCCCTACCACATGGGATCCTAGAACTGAGAGAAGTGGACACATGTCCCTATCTCTAACACAGTGGCTGTTACCCACTGTCACTCTCAAGTGAAAGTTTCTCCAATGGAGTCTTACTGGGAAAAACAAACCACTCTAAAAGGTAGGCCTCATGCCCAGTAGTAGATGGCCAACACAAAACAAACCCAAGGAATTCTTTGGGGGTTCTTTGTCTCATAATGTGTCAGGGTGTTTTCTTCCTTCCTTCCTTCTTTCCTTCCTCCCTCCCTCCTTCCTTCCTTTCTTCCTCCCTCCCTTCCTTGCTTTTTTTTAAAAACCTTTTGGGTCCTTTGCAGATATATCATGGCTTTAAGTTTTGTGTTTTTATGAGATTTTTGTATGTGTGATGAGTGGGTCTCTCTATGTGTGTTTCTCATGCTTTTCCCTTGGCATTTTCTCATTTGTTTGTTTGTTTGTTTTGTCCTATTCCAACTTGCTTGTTTTTGCTTTATCTTACTTTTACCTTATTATTATTCCTTGGATGAATTTTTGTTTTTTAACAAGTGACAGAAAAGGTGTGACTCCAGATGGAAGGGGAGGAGGAAAGGACATGGGAGACGGTAGTCAGAATATATGTATGAAAAAATTATTTTCAATAAAGAAAAAAGAAATATAAATTAATGATAGAATAATAAATATAAATTTTAATTTACGTTTAAGATGAACTTTGAACTTCAAAGGTTCAATACTCAGCACTGGTTAAAATTAAGTATTATTGGTGGCTAACATAGCTGGGGATGAAAACCCTGCACTACAGTATCTCCCCTTTACACAGTAACTTGTCGAAATACACTGAGGAACACTTTAATGATGTAGCTGTGACAGGGGCACTGATAAAAATTTAACAGAATGTATTGGAAATTGGAAAGGGCAGTAGGATACACATCAATTTTCATCCAATTCACTATCACTTCTATGACATGTAGGGTTATTTCTGTCTGAATTTTCAAATCAAGCTTTTTGATAGTACTTCCTCCCCATTCAAAAAGCATTAATTCACGCATTTGTCTGTAATATAGCCTTGTTCTCGGGAATTCTGTGCTCTGACTTGAAGTCTGCTGGCTAATGATGCAAGGTTCCCTCTGAGTAGAGAACGTACAAATGGAGGAGAAAGAGCAAGGATAGGTCTGAATGATTTCAGGATATGACTAATTGTGGTCACCAGCCTTCTCACCAGCATTTTCAAAATTTTAGAGCTATTTATTTCATCAGAAATATTGGCTACCCTTAGTTGTCACTATCTCAAAATAGAAACTTTCCATTTACCATATTTCATTAGGGAAGTCCTCGTGTGTGCCAGACTTTGAGTCCAATTTAGAGAAGGAAGTCCAGGACAGGAGGTCAAGGGCAGTACAGAAGAATCAAACCACCACTTTGTCAGAAGTGCATTCTCAGCTGAGTCAAAGACAACACCTTGCCGAGCATATAAGTTTTGAATAGGTATTGGCAGGTTGAGGGGAAATTGCTTTAGTATGTGTAATAATTGCATGATATTAACATAGGCACAGGAGAGTCACATAGGCACATGAAAGTAACACAGCCACTTCTTTACTTGATAAGCGAGCATGACAGGTAGTTTTTGCTCAACTACCAAAGAATCTCTCAATGCTTGTCCCAATAATATGAGCTGATGTAGTTAGTAGTAGTTGTTATTTTGATTTGTAATCTTATAAGAAAAATCCTGTTAAAAATGTAGTTCTAGGAAATATTACTGCCTTTATCCCTTTATTGAAGATTTTATAGCAGTTAAATCTCAGTACTTAAAAATTACCATGTCTAAAAGCCCTATTCATGTTCCATGAAAAATGGAGTGGAAAGCTCTGAGATTGTGTATAATGGTAATTGATATTTAATAAATAAATAATAAATATTTAAACCAATGACTATCTCCTAATTTATTAGACATGTGACATTAAACAATTTTTAGAGAAGTCTCTGAGTTTAGACATGTCATGATGAACTGATACTTATAAAAATGTTTATGCTTTTAAAACCTAGAATATATAAAGTACAAGTTTTAAATATTAGTTTATGTGATGATATTTTGTTTATGATCTAACAAGTAAAGCTTGCCTGCAGATAAGAGTGCAAACCTAGCTAGTCAGTCATACAAGCCAGGTAGTGATGGCACAGAGATTTAAACCCAGCTTCCATACTAACCAGCAATAGAGGTTGGACAGTAGTGGTGCATGCCTTTAATACTAACACTAGGGAGGAATATAAAGTGGGATGAAGAGAGGAATTCGCTCTCTTTACAGCCTGAAGATTTCATAGAGATAAGAGCTCTCTAGTGGTTTGACTGTTTTGCTTCTCTGATCTTTTAGCTTGAACCCTTATATCTGTTTCTGGGTTTTTATTATTGGTGCTACAAATTTTTGTATTTTTCTGTAATGATTTTTATGGTTCTTTCTCTCCCTCTCCCTGTCTCTTTCTCTCCCCCTTCCCCAATTGGGGATTGAATCAGGCCACTGCACATGTTAGGCAAGCAATCTTCAGACCTCCATCCACCCATCCCCCTTCTTTTAGAGTCTTCAAGTAATACATATCTAGGGTAAAATGTAAATTAAATGAATTATTTTACTGCATTTTAATGGTACCTATAAAGAAAAGGATAAATTTCATATCATAGTCATCTGCATACATCAGCATTTCAGCAATAATAATAGCAATGTATAATCATATCAGCATACATGCTTAAGATTTAATGAATCCAGGTATGCTCCCTTCAATGAGTCTTAAATATATCACATGAAAAACTAGTCAACCATTGATTCCTGGAAATGGTTACATTGATGTGAATTGCTAGGCTATTTTGTGTATCCTTCTTATCTTTTTTTTTTATGAAGCCATTTCCTGCACTGCAAAGAAACTGACACAGGAGACTCATGAGAGAACAGCTAAGTTTTCAGTTCACGTGTATAAGCTGAACATCAGAAAGCCCCTAGATTTCACAGAACTACAGTTAGCTACCTTTCTCATGGAAAGCCCCATGGTGTTTAGCATTCTCATAAGGGACCGGGAATCCTCCAGTAAAGTTGGCTTCATGCTTCTCTCCCAGTTTGCTGACACCACAGTCTTTCATTTTCACATTGGCACAAAATGCTTTTTTGCTAAATGATGTTGAAATATTAACATTAAAAGACAACACTATAAAGAATCCAGATGCACTTAAGACTTACAAATCATGCTTGAAGCAGTATATGAGAGATTAACTGAAATTCCAAAGTTAGAGTAGGTTTAATCAGAAGTACACAGTGAAGTTTACAACCTAAGACTCTCATAGGATAGCAAACGCTCATTCTAATTGAACCTAAAGAGTTTACATTCCTGATTCATACCTAATTCATATATATGTGTGTGTGTGTGTATACTGCTGAAAATTAATATATATTAGTTTTTTATATATATTATATATATACTGTTGAAATCTATGACCTTCTTATTATAGAAACCAAAAACCTATGAGAGCCTCTTGTAGCTTTGTGATTTAGCCCTTGTGTAGAGTATGAAGCCCTAGATTTGACACCAATACACACACACACACACACACACACACACACACGTAAAAGCAAATAAAATGAACTTTTAAATTAAAACTATTGAGTAAAAGAAAGCAACATTGATTAAAATATAGGAAGAGAAACACTAAATAAAGTACCTTCAACTTTGTAAAATAAACTGTCAGGAAGACAAGAGGAAATTACTCCCCCTCAAGGGCTTTGATTATGAGCTTAGAGTTTCACGTGAGGGAAACCCCAGGCACGTTTGAACTTGGCACAGACACAAAGAAGGAAGCCTTTGTAAAATCAAGTATGGGGAAAGCCTCCATGTGGATGGAAAGACTGCTCTACTGAGCAGATTGAGAAAGTGTCCAATGCTCTTCTAGGAAATGGTCCCTCAAAGAAAGACAGTTGGGAGTCACCAAAGGCAGCAATTTTGAGAAGCAGCAAGGAAGAGTGAAATTTAGTATGAACATTTGACTGAGGCTTTGATGCAGTTCTGAGTTTTGCCACATTTAATTGGAAAAGTTTATCTTTTTTCAAACTCAATTGTCAGCTATGTTAAGTGGGGATAATGACATCTTCTGATGAAGTTAGATCCAGCAATCTAAACTACTGTAGAGTTACATGTCTGTTCCCTCAGCATAGTGATTGTCAGAACTGTCATTGCCTCTGTTGTCAATCACTTCCTTGCTAACTCTGTAGAAACCTTGGTCATCAGTGCTTCCTAGGGTAATAGTCCCTTCTTATTCCTGGGAGTCACAAAAACCTGACAGTCTGCAGTTTTGATCGTGGCCCTGGGTCTGATAGTTACCCTGCTACAGATTATTTTACTTCTATGATTTATCCAACTTCCAGATCCCAATCCTGAAGAGTCACTATCTCCTCAAAGGAATTCTCATGCTTAAATGTTTGTATTACAATTAATTGATAAAGCCATTGCAAATGTAATGTTTTATTGACAATAATTGGAAAGAGAAGAAACTGATGTATGTATATTATGCTAGCAAATTTCTAACTCTCCTAGTAACACATCAGATTTAAAAGGTATCACATGGCAGAAGTCAAGCAATCAGTACTTCCTTAGCCACATCAATGGCTTTGATGAGTGGAAAGTGTGGCCTGGAGATTAGGACAAGTGGTTGGAAGTCTTGCTCCTGAGAGCTTTCTCAACGCTGGGAGTGACTCATCAGCTAACTTCAAAATAGTCAGCTGACTAACAATAAGCCAATCTGATTTTTGTTGTTTCTCTTAAACCCAAAATGCTATCACTTGAAAGTCAAAATATAATATTGCTAGTTTAAAAACTACAACTCTTGCTCATTATAACAAATTCATCAAAAAGTCAAAGAAGTTCCAAATAATAGTAATTTCAGAGCAAAAACAGTCATCAAATGAATATAAATGGAAAACAATAAACAAATATGGTTAGATATTTTGCAGCATGTAATGTTATATCAAAAGTAAATTAGATGTAAGGAATAATTAAAACAGTCTAAAAGTGGCATAAGACTATTGTTTCTGAACTTATTGGGTCACTAAACATAAATTTCACTATTCAAAAATTTGTTATTGGAGCAGAAGTGATGTGGTCTCAAACCAGTGTCAGACTGGATCTGAGTACAGGTATGGCTCAGGGGTACACAGGGAGTGCCAGAACTCATAGTGGTGTCAGCTGAAGCTGCAGTTCCTGCACAGGTACTGAATCTGATCCAGGAACTCTCAGCCGCAGTCAGAGAGGCTTCTTCCTTCGTTGGACATCAGTCAATGAAGAGTCCTGTTGGTCAAAGATCTGAGAAGAGGCTGAATGCTCAACTCTATACGTCACGTCCTTATCAACTCCCCACGCCCTGCTCCTTCACCTACTCCATTATGTCTCAAGAAATATCATGCGAGAGGAGGCTGGAGAAATGTAGGAGCTAGACAATGAAGGAGTTAAGTCAGTGAAATGCTGCCTTCTGGGCATGTCAAGGCCATTGCAGTCATGAACTCATACCATCTGTGCTTACATGCACAGCACCCATACAAGGCCAAACCATCAAAACTCTCACCTAGATGAGAAAGGAGATGTCTAAGCCACACACCTTACCGAGGAGCTATTAGTAGCTGAACCCCTGGAAGAGAAAGAATAATTCTCCTTTGAGGGTGTGGCACTGATAAGTGCCTGTCTCATACACACACAAACACACACACACACACACAAAACACATTAGGAAAGAAGGGTATTGGGGAACGTGAGGAGGAAGACAGAGGGCAGAGTACATAATCCTATTTCATTGTATAGCTATGTAAAATTGTCAAAAATAGTCACAAAACATTATTATTCTAGGACTCAAAATTCAACAAGCAATGAAGACCAATGTTTACAGAGAAGTGGGAACTGAATGAAGAAAGCCATAGGAGTGGACAGCTTCCTGCCCAGAAAAGACATCCAGGCTACGGTGGGTGTAAAAGAACCCAGAGAGAGTTAAAGACAGAAATCTGGGTATTCAAGGAGAGCACAGCAGAAATACTGAGCAGGAAAAGCAACAAAAGGATACATCATACAGAGAGAACAGTACAGTTTACAGAGGCTCACTCATCTAGTATTAGCTGAATGTAGAGGATAAGCACTTTCTTGGAAGAAACTCTCAGAAACCAAGATGAACTGGAAAGGATTAGAAACCATAACATTGAGACATCACAGAGATAGTCTCAAAGGACACAATGAAAGAAAATCTTAAATCTGCAATATGTCAAGTGGGTAATATATGATTGTTAATATTGATTGTCAATATTAACAGAGTAGATAGTTATCTTGGAGACAGAACAATGAATAGACCTGTGAGGTATCTAGAAGAGATGAGAAGACCTACACAGAAAACGGGCAGCACCATTCCATGGACTGGGCACCTGGACTATGTAAAAAGGAGAGAGCCAGCTGAGCAGGAGCATTCATACCGCTCTGCTCCCTGACTGTGCATGCAACGTGGCCAGTGCCTCATGTTCCTACCTCCATGGCTTCCTCACCATGATGGTCTGACCTTTAATCTGCAATCCAAATAAACCCCTGAGCTGCTTTTGTTAGGCATCTTGTTACAGCAAAAAAGAAAACTGTGATGAGAAACGGAGCTGGTAATGCTTGAGTATTTGGACCGGGTTTGTGGGAGGACAGGGACAGAGTTTGCAATTTTGAACTAGAAAAGACTTCTATTGGCCCAAAAAGATGACTCGGTGGGTGAAAGCATTTTCTGTGCAAGCATAAGAATCTGAGTTTATATCTCCAGAACCCAAATTAAAGTCATAAGCCTCTGTGATCCTCCAGCTCCTGTGGGGAAGATGACGGAATGGAGAGATTCCCTGAAACCTCTTGAGCCATTGAACTTAACACAAATAGCTGAAAATCAAAGAAAACTTGTCTTAAACAAGGAGTATGGCAAGGACCAACACCTGTGGTTATGCTCTAAACTCTGTCTAAGCATGTCATGGCATGCTTGTATTTGCATTCATATGTGGTATAGGAGGGTGCTTCTATATTTCTGTTGCTTTCATTGGTTAAATAAAGAAACTGTCTTGGCCTTTTGATAGGGTAGCCCTTGGTGGGTGGAGTAGACAGAACGGAAGGCTGGGAGAGAGAAGGCACTGGGGCAGGCATCATGTTTCTCTGGCCTGAGATGGACGTAGGTTAGGATCTTTCATGGTAAGCCACCACCCCGTGGTGACACACAGATTACTAGATATGGGTTAAAATAATATGTGAGAGTTAGCCAAGAAGAGGCTAGAGCTTATGGGCCAGGCAGAGTTTAAATGAATACAGTTTGTGTTGTGGTTCTGGCACTTTAAGAGAAAAGTCACGCCCAGTCCCTCCCCCAT
>JAQHUG010000164.1:2982715-2997474 GCA_028555095.1 Dicrostonyx torquatus
CCTCTAGGGAGAGGCAGGTTCTGTCTCTCTTCGCATCTTCTCCCCTTTCCTCCACTTCTGTCTGTCTCTCCTCTTTCTCCTCTCTTTCTCCCTCTCTCTCTCTGTCTGTCTTCTTCTCCCCTTCTCCATTTCCCCTCCATAACCCTAATAAACGTTTAACTTTCCTCTGCATGGCATGTCTATCCATGTCTCTGACTCCTGCCTGCCCGCCACGTGTCTCCCTGCCTAGGACCAGCCACCTCTCGGGGACTGGCAGCCATCTCTGCCTGGGACTGGCTGCTCTCAGGGCCCGCTGCCTGCCACCACATGGCCTGCTACCACTGCTTGGTAACCTATAGCGTCTCTGCTGCCTACTGCTGCTGGGGCTCCTGCAGCATTTTTAATTTTTTATAACAGTTTGTGTGTAATTATTGCGGGTATAAGTTAGCCGGGACCATAAGCAGGTCCGCAACAGGAGCTAAGAGCCTGGAGTTGGGGAACACATCCCCCACAGCCCGATCCTCCTCATGCAACAGATATGTGCTCATATAAACCTACATGCATGTGCTCTCAGCCAATGAAAATAAAAATCACAAAGAAGCTGCTGCTGCAAGCAGAGTTTGATGGGCTGTCTAGGGAGATTTGGGGAGCCAGAACATTGAGAGAGAGATGAACAGGGAAGATGGTTTGGTTTGGTTATGGAAGGGAACAAAGGCTATTGGTTATTGGACAATGAGATTCTAGTTTGGCAAAGAGTTTCACTGAGTTCTGCCTCCATTTTAAAATCTTACCTGAGGCTGAGTTCAAAAGCAATAAACTAATTCACTCAATAGGGTGAATTGTAAGACAGGATAGAATACAGGCTGTACATGGTTACTGCTCACCGCTCTTCTTCAGAGTTACAGTAGGAGAGGACAGAAAGATACAAAATGTTGTGAAGTTTGGCAAGGAAAGAGTTATGGAAAGTTGAAAAGTTGTCCACAAGAATGGTATGGAAAAAAATCATCTCTAATTGTTAAAGATATTGGCATCATTGAAAATAAGCACAGTCCTTTCAAAGCATTTCCAGTACCATGAAAGCTAGTCCACAGAGAGGGGGCATTCAGGTCAGTTCTACGTCATGCAGTCCCAATGGATACATCTACACAATACTGCCGCATCGAAAGCTGAAGGAACATTGTGGTAGAGGGGGCAGAATACCTGTAAGAGCCAAAGAATCAGGGACATTGCTGTGAGATTGTGTCTCCTAGCATCATCAGAAGTGATGCCCACAAAGACTCATCAACATGAGTGCCCAAACATGAGTTAAACAAGAACACAAATGAACATGTCAAACTGCATGGGATCTAGCCCCCAAGGCCTCAATCCTACCCAGGAACTATAGGCAACTGAGCAAATCTGGGACCAGAAGAAGGGGCCCACTCCAAGGAAGAGAACACCAATTGGTTGTTCAATGTCAGATGGGCAGCCCTGAAAACATACATATAAGTAATACTATATGGACTCAATAGCTAATATGTAGAAATATATATATATATATGTATGTATGTATATGAAAGTACATATATGCATGCATTAAAAATTAGCAAATAAAGAAACTAACAGTTTGAAGGAGAGTTGGAAAGGGTATATGGGAAAACTTGGAAAGTGTAACTAAATTATAATTCAAAAAATAAACAAGCAAAAATTGCCTTTCTATAGTACGATTCAATAGAAATTGGCAAGAACAATTGTTCCATGAACTACTGATGTTTATACTGCTGGATGGTGTCATATAAATCACCCTTGTCACAGCCACATAATTTATTAACTTATTTACCACATGAAATTGTCAAGACCCAAGACATTCTGACCAATGAAACTGATGATTTCATATGTAGCCTAGTAACACAAATATTCACCCACTGAAGAATATAACCTTCACAGCTGATCCATGTCTGTCATGGTGAGCACTGTGGTACAATACCCATATTCTCCCTTTCAGAACTGATAAATTCATTCTCCCAGATCACAAAGAGTCCTGTCTCACACACCCCTTTCTTAGAGGCAGGCTGTAGACCAGAACAATCAATGAAAGGCTTCAAGAAATATCTCCAAGCCTTAAGGTGGGCATTGTTTGAAAGGCAGGGCTGGCATCTGTAGCAGCCCTAGGAATGCCTGAGGCCTGAGTTGAAAAGGAAGCTTGATCCCACCCCGTGCTGTTTCCCTGGGACCACACAGACACAGAATCCCAAATCAGACACAGATAAACTTGCTGCATACAAATGACAGTCTCAGAGCATTTTCCTAGGAAATCCAAACTTCATCACTTATATCTTGTAATAAGAAGGGTTTCTCCATAGTTGGAGAGGAGACAAAACCAGCATACATGGGCGTACATTTCTGAAGCTGAAACTTGTACACACACATACACACACACACCACACGCTTTACCAGTTACCATATGTTTGAACATTTCTAACAATTTACAAAACTACTTTTATAAAATATTCTTCCTCTAAGTACCACGTAAAAAAAAATCTACCTTTGCTATTTGCCCCTGATTTGATTGAAAAGAAAAAGTTAACTTATCTACTCTATAGTTAGCCAAGACTCAATTTCTTTTCTTCTGTTAAGTAGGAAATTTTCATGAACTCTCAAATTTTCTCAACTTAAATACAAATGTAAGGTGGTATTTTAAAATCAGCAGAGAAAACTCCACAGGAGAGAAGAGATACAGTATTCACAGAACTCTTAGTGGATGCCTGAACTGCAAGGATGGGTTAGAAGGTGGAGGAGTCTCAAGTGCACAGTGGGCCTTCCACGTTGAACATGCTTTGTGTTTCATTACATAAGATATGAGCGTTCACTCCTTTAGAAGCTGGATGAATTTCCACTAGTCTGTTCCAATAGCAAGGTGCCCCTTAGCCTCACAGCAGAAAGCAGTTTATAACAAAACTAAAGAAAGCATTCAAAAGATACTTGATGTGGCTTCACACAGCCTCACCTCTATCTGGGATACAAACTCTTCCCAGAAAGGCTTGAAGCCATATTATTCATTTAGTCTTTGATGCCATAAACCCAAAACTCATGCTCCAAACTAAAAAACTAGAATGAGAAAGAGGATTAGACATGATGACAGGGTGCCGATTACCTTCTCTCTCACTGTTGATTCTCAATCTCTCCTAAAGATGGTAGGTCAAGGTACACTGATAAAAGTACTCAAATCTTTCACAAGACAAAAAAAGATAACAAAATTGTATTATAGCAAGAAGGGAAAGGTAGAGGAAATAGGTACAAACATTGCACGATAACTCGTAGTCAGTACAGAATACTAAAATATAAAGTCAGAGTTAAAAAGACAACCTCAAGACCCACACATGTTAATCATGAAAAAATAGAATACAAATGTAAAGGAAAACAACAATAGAGCATACTATATATTTTAAAACAATAAAAAACAGAAATTAAAGCAAAATGGCAAATGAATCAGATTAGATCATTTCATTTTCATCATGCATAAGAAAATATGGTTATCTCTGACCCAGGTCTACCTGTGACTTCATGATCTTATCAGGGACTCAGGTCCTTCAGAACATCCTTCTGCTTCATCCTTGGCCTCTGGCTTTCATCCTTTTGAAAACGTGTGTTAGCAAGACAGTTGCTCAGGCAGATGATAAAAAACCAAATGGAAAAGATATATACTGGTTGATAACATTTTTTGAAGTTCCTAGTCCATAGTAGGTTTTATTTGTTGAATAAATAAAATGAGTGAATCCTTGGTAACCTTTTCTATTGTGAATTAGTGGCCAGTTAAGATCCTCCAGGAACACTCTGTACTTAGCCTTACATAGTGCACTCAATCCTTGTGTTTATTTATTTATCTCTCTCCATAGACATTCATCTTTGGTTCCCTCAAATCCAGTAGAATGACTAGAATACAATGGGCATTTAATGGATTATTTCAGATTAGATAAATAAATTTAACATAAGTATTGGCCCATAAGGTTCAATGTTGTGTGGATATTCCCCCTTCACCCGGCACTTCATATATGCCAGGTACTCCTCAGAGCATTGGGGTTAAACAGACAGATGAATACCCCAACTTTGTGGATTCCTCATTCTAACCAAAAGAAACACAAGCATATGTGGAGTTAGGTGCACTGGAAGCTATTAAATGGAATGAAACTAAAAACACAAATCAAGGATAAGTGGTAGCCAAGATGGAGAGGTACCACCAGCTATGGAACATAGTAGTTATGAGAGGCCTCGCTGTAAAGCCAAGATTTCACTAACAATTTGAAGCTAATAAAGTGGGTGTTCAAGGATATTCCAGGTAGAAGAGACAGCCAGCATTAAAGCCCCAAAGTTAAAACAGACCTGTCAAGTTCAGAATCAGCCAGGAGGCAAGTGTGACTGGAGGTGAGCGTGGAACTATAAGAGTTAGAGATGCTGACACAGGAAACACTGGGGTAAGTCATGCCATGTTGGGCTTCATGCACCATATAAGAATTATGGTTGTGTTAGGCAAGATGGAGAGGCCATTCAAAGAAAGAGCTTTTTCATTGTCTATTAGCTTATTGAAAAGACAGTGGCATTCACATCTGGAACTGGATTGGAGACACCTTTGTTGTCTGGATTGTGGAATTTGTATTCTGATACCTTACCACTCAAAATCAAACTTTTTTCATTTTCGGAAATATTCTTGCTTTTCCACTAAACTCTACTTTTTACCAGATAGAAACTAATTTCAATTGCCCTTTATATATGACTCAACAAAAGCCAAAGCCTATTCTTATCTACTAAAATCACATAAGATGTTGATTTAGAGAAAAATTGATTTGTTTGTAGACTACCCCTAAAGACTTTTCCGTTTATTGGAAAATGGAGATAAGGAGCCCCAAACTTCCAATTACTAATTGATATGTCTCGTTTTATCTTCTCACTTCACAAAGGAAAGTTATTAGCACCAATTAAGACTTTATAATTAAGTCAAGAAGCCATATTTTATGCATTAAGAAGTCAATGAAGCTAGCAAAGCAGAAAGAGGAAGAAGAGAAAGGAGATACAAGACTATAAATTATCAGAAAAGTAAAGAAAAGAAACTAACTGATGTTTCTGGTTAAAGTTGCCAATTGTTGATAATGTCCTATATAATACATATTGTTGGGCATACCTGTAATCACTAACTAACATAAAGTATAGCTAATCCAGACTTTAACCTGTTATACCTCCTGTACAGTAAAAACTTTCTATTTGATCACCAAGATCTATTTTGTAGCCTCCTTTTATGTAGCTGTGCAGTTCAGCTGTTTTAGAGACATACACAGTCTCATGGATGGTGGGCAGAGAGGCCATACAAGCTGGGAGATGAGGAGTAGAGTTATAAAACTCTGACTTCTGGACCATATAGCTGATGCACATCAACCAGTTCGGGTTACTTACACAATATCACTCAAAAAGGCAGTCGATGGTTGTTTAGGGGGGAAAAGTCAGTCTCCTTTAGGGATGAGGCCACTAGGATGTTGTCATGCCACAGTGGGTAGTTATTCACCCATGAGTATATTGGAAGTTCTACTTAGACTAAGGGGATTATTAATAATGAAAGACCAGAAGTCATGAAGTTGGGAGAGCTATAGAATAAATGGACTCAGGAAGAGTTGAAAATGGCAGACGAATATAATCACTAAACGTTAGCATTACATATAACATTGTAATATATGAGGGTTTCTGCATATAAAATAGTATTTAAGAGATTTGTATATATTATATCCTATATATACTATTTATAAACTTATAATTTGATTTTAAAATGTGACAAACTACCACAGACTAAAGAATGTGATTTTCAAGACGGAACAGGCCTTTTAATTTTTAAAGTGGTTTCCAATGTTTTAGGAATCCCTAGAAGTCCCATCAGAGAAGTCCAGACAGACTCCTTTCAGAGACCATCATGAATGTTCCCAGCATCGCCATCACACTGTCCATCCTTTTCCTACCCAAACCTCGCTTTGTTGCTTTCTTGCATCTGACCTCCCATTATATTTCAGTACGAGCATTTCTAACCTCCTCACTCTTTGTTGTGGGGAAACCAGTAGACCTCAGTCTTGCTGAACAGAGTGTGAGGCAAGAAGCCAGAGGGTAACAGAAAGGAGCAAATGCTCACGCATGCTTTTGATAGACCTAGACATGATAGTCCTAGACATTGCTTCTACATATTTAAATGTTACTGCTTCAGCTAAGCACCTGGTCAAAGCAGAAGCAACAAGACAGGGAGGGTGGGGGAGCCACAAACTCTCAAACAAGATGCAGAAAGCAAACATGATTTAAAAAAAATCTTGCAATATTATGAAATGAGAAGGAAAAAAATCTCAAATTAATGTTATCAGATTTTCAAAAAGTAAAGAACAATTCCTAAGAGTTTATGATTTTATCTCTCAATCTTTCATATCAACTGAGAAAAAACATAAAATAAGACTGAGATTCTTTCTCCTGCTTTACTCTGAATTTTCATTAAATGTAGTCTATCACTCAGTGATGATAAGACAAAATTCACCAGAGAGGCAAATATGGACAGAAAGCAGCTGTTTGTACATGAGCAATTCCTGCCTTGGGAGATGTGAAATGTAAACCTCACGAGTTGCTGAGATGTTTTCCCAACTTGTAGCAGGTCCTGGACTCAGCACATTCATAATTTAAAGGGATTCTGCCAGGCGATGGTGGCGCACGCCTTTAATCCCAGCACTCTGGAGACAGGGGCAGGTGGATCTTTATGAGTTCGAGGCCAACCTGGTCTACAAGAGCTAGTTCCAGGACAGGCTCCAAAAGCTACAGAGAAACCCTGTCTCGAAAAACCAAAAAAAAAAAAAAATTAAAGGGATTAGGAAGATCTTGCTACACTGACTTTAAGGGATCAGCGTTTCATTGACTCAAATACTTCAAGAGGCTTCAGGTATTGTTACTTACTGGGGGTTCACAAGTGCTTATAATCACAAAAATCCTATGTGAAACTATAAGCAACTCAATAGAACTCTGCAACAAAAATTTTTCACCACTCCTAATTGAACTGATTAGTAATCAGGAGTAATTTAGATTCTTTACTTTAAAGAGTTTATTAAGAGATCAGTGTATGCCCCACAACTTGTGTCAAAAGGCTCAGAGTTCCATAGCTGTCCCTGAGTCTACGCAGTCATTCCCCACCTTCCACTTCGTACCTTTCTTCTCGGCAACCAATTATTTGCTCTCTAGTTCTGTATGTTCTGGACAACTTTTAAAGCCCCTTCCCAAGTGCCCAGGCCTACCATCTTCTACTGCAGTTACAAGGGCCTGATCGCTCTTGACCCTTGTAGCTATCTGTCAGTATCTGTATACTAAATACATAGTTATTTATCTCAGCCTTTGCAGCATGGCTTTCTCCTGCGGCCATCCTTACACAGTAAGTCTGTCTAGAAAGTCTGTATGTATGCATACCACCACAGCCATTGCAAAGCTCAATAACACTCCCATTTCTACGACAGTGAGCTCCCAGAATTCACACTTTGGTTGCTGCAAGGCTCACGCCAATTTTTTTTGTTTCCTTTCCTCTATTTTTCTTCCATTGAAAATAGATTTGTTCCATATAATATGTTCTGATTCTAGTTTCTCCTCCTCTAAGTGATCCAAGATCTCCCACCATCTTCCCCATCTCCCCTCCCATCTGAATCTGTAATCCACATCCTTGGAGTCAATGAGACAAAGAACCTCCAAAGACACTATTGAGTTGATTATGTGTTGGCAAACTACTGATGGGCATGGGGCCTGCCCTTATAAAGAGTCGTTTGTATCCCCAAAGAGACTCTACTGAACAGAACTAATTTTTTATTTGTGAGTGGTTATCAATTGGAGATAGCTTCTTCTTAGGGATGGAGGCATGTGTCTACTTTGCCCAGCGATGGGACTCCATCTGCCACAGGCCAGTACATGCTACCTCAGTCTCTGTGGGCTCATATGTACACGGGTCATGTTGTGCTCAGAAGATGTTGTTTCTTTGGTGTCCTCCACTCAAAAAAATACGGCTCTTAGACTCTTTTTGCCTCCCCTTCTGCAGGTTTCCCTGAGCCTTCAGAGAGGAATTTATTGGAGACATCCCGTTTAGGACTGGCGTGATGTCAGGCTGTGGGTCTCCATCTTTGTTTTCATCTTCTGCAGGAGGAAGTTTCTCTGATGATGGCTGAGCAAGTCAGTGACCTATGAGTATAGCAGAGTGTCATTAGGAGTCATTTTATGACTATGTTCCTTCTGCAGGACAGTACTATTTAATTTTCCCCAGGGTCCCTGGCCTATCTGGCATCAGGTTCTTGAACACCCAAGTAGTATCAAGCATGAGCTCCATGTCATGCGGTGGGCCTTGAACCCAGTCAGATATTGGTTGGCTACTCCAGCAAGCTTATGCCTTTATTGCACCGTGACTTTTGTAGGCAGTTCATCATTATAGGTTGGAGAGTTTACAGCTGGATTGGTGTTTACCTTTCTGCTTTGTTAGCATGCAGAGTACCTTCCAGTACCATGAACACTAGTCTGTAAGGGTGAAGTCTCCAGGGCAGGCACCAGCTCTATACATGTACTATAAAGCAGATATGTTAACAGATACAAGAGCCAAACATTACAAAGGATACAAGGGAAAGGCAGTTAGTGTCTGTGCTAGCACTAAGCAGAATGATTGTGGGAAAACTAGAGCAATCATGCATCGTAAAACATTTTTCTAAGAAAATCACACCTTATAATGAAAAAAGGGAAACAGAGCAATAAATCCTTGATGGCATTGCCTCCATGTGGCATAGCAGCAAATCATTGGACTCCTGTTTTAGGGCCTTGAAAGGTTTACACAATCACTTACTCCCTGCTATTTAAAATATACTCTTTCAAATTACCTCTACATATTTATCTTTCAGCTCCTATAGTTTTCTATTAATGTCATATGCTGTGAAATAGAATATTCATTCAAAACCTCAAATAATTGCTTATTTTTGCCTGGCAAGGATCTCCATTTATTTGGACATAGTGATACTATGCTCGCTTCATGACTATCCTTAATTTTATTTGCCAAACACATTAAGATTGGTTCAGACATTACTCTCCCATGTTGAAAAGCTTACAAAATTAGGATGACAATCAATGAAGTTGAATTCAGTGTGAGAAAAGCATATCAGAAATGATATTAACTATAGATTTATCTGGGTCTGTAAAGAGTGACTCGGAAAATGGTATTATCATTAGTGAAAAGCTGGTTGGTAAAAATAACCCAGGTAAGATGAATAAGATTTCATAAAATCATATGTGTCTGAGAATCTAAGATTCTCATGTCCTATTTTCTTATAAAGGGTCAGATTATAGAAACAAGAAATTCAGTGTTGACTAGATGTTAATCAGAGGAGGGCAAGAAAAAGAAACTAGATTCTTATCTTACTCGGTTGCAGTTTACAGAGCTCTAACAATTTTACCATCTTGCAGACATCTGTTTTTGAAAAAAATAATCTATCAGCAGATTTCCTCATTTAGAAGATAAAAACAACCAAGCAAGTCTAAATGTTTAGACTTTTCATTCACAAATGATATGAAATATACAGGAATATTCCTGTTAGCTTGTACACAGTAAATCATTCCAACTCAACTTCGTTAACACTTTTGCGAATAAACTCTTTGAAACACTGTTGGTAGCAGTATCAATCACGAAGACCCTGGAGGACTCTTCTGATGCCCAGGACCCAGATAATGGGTGGAAATAGTGAGTCAGGTCACAAGGAATCATAAAAGCCTAGCAGTTTAACTGAATGATTATACTAACCAAAAAGTATCTACCAGAGCCCTTTCAAAGCTCTGATAGCCTACATACAGGATCCATTCTTCCACAAGCCTGAAATGGATAACTGGTGTCTAGTTACTCAAGACCCCTCTCTATTGCTATCTTCTGTGTTTTCCAGTGAGTGCTAAACACAATAAAAGAGGCAAAGAGAGAATGTGGGGTTTGCAGCTGGTGCAACAGTGTGTTGCCTCACTTCCTATGCTTTAAATGCCAATCATTCCATATTGTTCTTTCTGTGCACTCCTTTCTGAGACCGTTCTCACTGTGATCACTCATTAACTATCAATATACCCTCATACAGGTACTTTAAGTACTCTGAGACAGAGGTTCCTCCTGTTTTCTGTTTGTAGTACCTTACATGGCTTCCGTTGTAAGAATGCAACTACATTTGTTGTTTTAAAGGATCAAAATGTCTGTCTATACTCTTTCAGTATAGGTATACTTCTATTTTTAAGAGAGCCTCATACTCAACATTGTCCTTTGCCCCATAATCCTTAATTCCTACCAGGTTTGCACAATGTTACAGAGATTTAACACAGGGGAATTCAATGTCAAGATGGTAACTAGCATTCAACAATGTTCACCCTATTCCTATAATGTTAGTTGGAATTATTTGAACCAAACTATGAAATCAGTTAAGGAAAGAATAAAATTTCCACAATTTTCTCATTAAGAATGATAGTTGGGGGAAGGACAGAGAAGGAGAGCAAGGAAAGAGATATCTTGAGAAAGTGCCTTAACTGCCCTTCCCTGTAATCAGATTGATGACTGTCTTATTTGTCATCATAGAACCTTCATCCAGTAACTGATGGAAGCAGATGCAAAGATCCACAGCTAAGCACTGGGCTGAGCTCTTGAGTCCAGCTGTAGAGAGGGAGAAACAATAATATGAGCAAAGGGGTTAAGACCATGATGGGGAAACCCATAAAAACAGCTGAGCTGACCTAGTGGGAGCTCACTGACTCTGAACCGACAGTTGGGGAACTTACATAGGACCAAACTAGGTCCTCTGAATGTGGTTGACAGTTGTGTGGCTTGGGAAGTTTGTGGGGCCATTGATAGTGGAACCAGTATTTATCTCTAGTGCATGAACTGGCTTTTTGGATCCCATGGAGGTATACTTTGCTCAGCCTAGATACAGGGGGTAAAGCATTGGTCCTACCTCAAATGATGTGACAGTATTTGTTGACTCCCCATGGAAGGTCTCACCCTCCCTGAGAAGTAGATGGGATGTGGGGTGGGAGGAGAGCAGGAGGAGGAAAGGGAGAGAAAACTGGGATTGGCATATAAATTTTTTTTAAAAAAAGGTTGCTTTATTAAAAATAATAAAAGAGAATGATAGCCATTCTTAAAGCTATGACACTAGGCTGCAAGTGTAGCTCATTGGTATTTGTTGAGTGCTTGCCTTGCTCACATACAGCCCTGTGTTCACCTCCAGCACTGTATAAAACTGAGTGTAGCAGCTTAAACCTGGAATCCTAGCACCCAGAATGTAGAGACAGGAATATCAGAAGTTGAAAGTCATCCTCAGAGGCACAGTTATATCAGAGCCAACCTTGTCTTCATGAGACCCTGTCTCTAAATAGATATGTACATGAACGGGTATTTTGAGAGAAAAAGAAGTCATTCTGGATGATGTTATGAGAGCAAATGCACAATGCCATTCACCTGTTGTGCTGCATCCACAGTGAGCACTAGTGTCGACTAAGTGCTTTGGATGGCAATAGCACGTCAGTGCAGGTTTACTGGTTCTTAGAAATGTATGGCACTAATGAGGAGTGGCGATGGTAGTAGAGTCTGGGACAGGGAAGAGGATAGAAACTCTTTCCTCTTCTATTCAATTTTACTGTGAATCTCACACTGCTCTGAAAACAAGCCTCTTGCTTACCAAACAGAAAACACAAGAATACATTATTACTATTTTTAAGACTCAGACCTGGCTATTTAAGGACAATTTTGCAGAGGAAAAATGAACAGGAGAAAGCTTCTGAAAGCTACATCTCTTTTTTTTTTTTCTATTGGTTTTGTGAAATCTTTCTCTCAGACACACTGATTGATTCAGTGAAACTACTTGGCAGTTTTTCCTCTTTCTGGTGAATTTTAGGAAGAAAGGCCTGACAGTGGCAGTATATTAGATTGACAGAGACCCTCCAGGGCCTTCTCGGTATTCCTCAATCATTTTTGATACACTTGAACCATATCTGCCTTGCTTTGACATGTATAGACTTTTCTTGGGCTGACAAGAGGCCTTTATAGAAATAGTTTGAACTGCCAGTTTTGACTCAAGAATTTCAGAAGGACCCCCTTTCAAGAACTTATTTTTGTATTTGAGCTTAAGACGGCCATTATAAGTACTTCCTAATCGTCAAGTTTAAACAATTCTGCTGTGGTAAAAATATGCTGGAAGTATTTAATGCAGTCCCTTAGTCCATAAGAAATACACATTTTTCTTGGAGCACAGTTTTTTGATGTAGTGTCAAGAGGGTACTTTTTTATAAAGCCTATTTTGCACAACACTCTGTGCTATCAAAAAAATGTAAGTTACAGTTACTTTGCGATTCCATCTTGCCATATTCAGCTTGGCTATTATCAAGAAAATATATGATAGAAAATACTGGGGGATGTGTGGGGGAAAGAGGATTTCTCATGGTTAGTGGGATGATAAATTTGTATACTCATTATGAAAGTTTTTTAAAAAGCTAAAACAGAGCTACCGTAAGAAACAGCTATTCCACTCCTAGCCGTATACCCAAAGGATTCTAAGTCAGCACACCACAGAGTACTTGCATCCATTTATTGGTGCACTCCTCAAAATAGCTTAAAAAATGGAAACATCCTAGATGAGCAAAAACAGGTGAATGGATCAAGAAAACACTGCACATGTATACAGTGGAACTTCAGTCAGTCACAAAGAAAAATAAAACCACAAGATATGAAGAAAATTGACCAGAACAGGAAATCATTGGTAAACAAAAAGTACAGACTGAAAAAGACGAAAGAATGGATGTTTTCTCTCCCATGCTGTGTGTGTGTTTCTGTGTCTGTGTGTTTGTCTGTGTGCCCACTGTGTCTCTGTCTATGTCTTTGTGAGTCTCTGTCTGTGTTTCGTTGTGTGTCTGTGAGTGTGTCTGTTGTGTGTGTCTGTGTATGTGTTTCTCTGTGTGCTTCTGTGCCTGTGTGTTTGTCTGTGTGTGTACCTGTGTCGATGTGTGTCTATGTGTCTCTGTGTGTCTGTGTGTCTGTTGTGTGTGTCAGTGTTTGTGTGTATGTCTGGTGTGTGTGTGTCTGTGCATGTGTTTGTGTGTGTGTGTGTGTGTGTGTGTGTGTGTGTGTGCATGTTCACCTATGGGCATATAGGGTCAAGAAACTAGAAAAGAAAGCCTAATAATAAATGAGATGTCAACATGAAGTAGGGGAAGAAAAAATAATAGAATGCACTTGCCGTAAAAGAAGAAGAGGAGTGTTGGGAGGGAAAGGGGAAATGTGTGAGAAAGTTGGAGCAAGGAAGGGAGGAAGAAGAAAAAGCAATGAGAACAGCACATGGAAATGCCATGATACCTATTACCTATTATACCACTTTAGTAAAATTCGCCAAAAAAACACATTTTTCTTATCTAGAAAGCATATAGTTCCTTAAAACAAGAAAAATCTAACACATACCAAGCAAGTATGCTGCCATAACCTCTGCTGCTATTCTTGTTCCTTCTAATGCTCATAACAGCCAAAGGAGTAATTCTTGAAAAATCATTCTTGGAAATTGCCAGCATATTTGGATAACAGTGATCATGGTTCATTAAAATAACCTTCAAATTATGTTTCTGAAGCAAAACTTGCCCCCAGTTATCTACAAGCAAAACTTGCCCCCAGTTATCAATAAACAGGAGAAATGGCGAAGATTTTTAACAGGAAGGTAAGTCTGAGCTGGACCACAGGAAGTAAATAAACACATCTTTACGTCATCCGTCACAGCCCAACCGGTTTTGTTTGGGTCACTTTCGAAGTGGCCAGCTTATCTCACTACTTCTCATTCTTAAATGAATCATGTTATCTTTGAAACATCAGATGATACCAGCACACAAAATAGTCATTCATAACTATAGTGAATTTGGTAATGGTGTAAACATTTACTGCAGGCATTATTTATCATAATAATTAAAACCAGGACAAGAAAAATTAGTATTCTCTTCCTTTCTTTCCAGTCAACTTTGCCTAATTCCACCAGAAGCCTCTCTAATAAAGGCTGTCACCTTTTCATAGGCAAATTGGATCTCCCCAAAGTTAAATTGATGCCCTATAAAATGCCATACATCCCATATAAACTCTAAAAGATTTTATAATGCATTAATACTTCTACTTTGATAAGTGATTTGTCAATAAGTAATGATTTTTATTGTAAGTATCTCAATTAAAGCTAGAAATACATCTCTAGAGACATTGTCAAAAAATTCAATTATATCTCCTAACTGGTACAAGTTACTGATATTTCCAAACAAATTGACTTTCCCTTGAGTTTTTCTTCAGATACTGTGTTTTTAAGATCAGTATTTTTATGTATTATGTAATGTCTCTGTGTGAATTACACTTTTATTTATTGGTTTTGTTTTGATTTCCCTGTGTCCTCTTCTTAATTTTTAACATACAGTTACAATTTGACACATTACTTCTACTCTAATTATTAAAATAACATTAAAAAACCAGTGTGCTCCTTAAGGTCAGCTTATGCGTCACTGGTAGAATATCATGTACACCACTTGGAACAGTTTTGGAAATTCTAACAAGAATAGCCCTGTCATAGAAAAGAGAGGAGAAAGCCCAAACAGCACAAGATGAAGGTAAAGAGAGCCTCCCATGGGGCTCTTTCTTACCATACAGACGCAGAATGATTCAGATAAAAAGTGTCAGTCTTATGCTGCTTCCTGCGGGTAGTGGTGTTGAACTCTTAAAATACTCTCTCTGATCA
>JAQHUG010000164.1:2997874-3027113 GCA_028555095.1 Dicrostonyx torquatus
TCTTTCCTCCTCTGCAAGGTTTCCTGGAGGTGGGATTTGATAGAGACACCCCATTTAGGATTGAGGGTTCCACAGTCTTTCACCCTCTGCTCATTGTCTAAATGTGGGTCTTTGTATTTGTTTCCACCTACTGCAGCAAGATGCTTCTCTATTGATGGGTTGGATCCTTTACAAATATATTATGGTTTCAGGTTTTGTGTTTTCTATGGGATTTTTGTGTGTGTGACTGTGTGTGTCTGTGTGTGTGTATGTGTATCTCTGTGGGTATCTATGTATGTTTCTTGTGCTTTTCCTTTGGCTTTTTCTCTTCTGTTTGCTTCTTTGTTTTTATCTATTCTGGTGTGTTTGTTTTTATTTTATGTTATTTTTTTAGATGCTTGTTTGTATTCTAGAGATAGAGAGAAAGAAGGAGTGTGGATTCGGGAGGGTGGGGAAGTGAAGGGATCTTGGAGGACCTAGGGGAGGGGAAACTATAATAAGAATGCATTGTATGAAAAAAATCTATTTTCAATTTTTTAAAAAGGGGAAATATTTTGATCAAATGATTTTATAATTAAGAACTACCCAAGGCATAGAGGGAGGGTCACAACTCTAATGTTGAATTCCCACATGACACATTAAATATAGCAAGTGTGACATTGATCAGAACATAACGGTTTTCAGGAAGAAGCAAGCACTCCCTCAAACCAAAGACTGACGCTGCTGCTCCAGACATGTGCCCTCCTCTGTATGTGTGTGTAATTTTCTTTGTGCCTTCCTAATCAAATGACTTGCTCTCATTTGGTTGGCTTTCAACCACAAGGCATCACTGTGCACTTATTTTTTCTTCACGATACACGTCACAACACACCAAGAAAGGAGGAACTTCGGTGTCTGTGGTAACATCACTTGATAAACACACTCCCTGAACAGCAAGTGCCTGTCTGCCTACGCTATATAAAGCAGCCGACGTGGACTCACAGACACTCATTGCGAGAAGACCATGAGAGCTGCAGCCATCTCAATGCCAAGGCTGGACAAACTGCCAGGAATGTTCTTCTCTGCTAACCCAAAGGATTTGAAAGAACCTAGCCATTCACTTCTAGATGACAAGACACAGAAGAAGAAGCCAAAGACTTTGTAAGTTCCTTCCGAGTCTCACTTAGGTTATCTTTTATGACCAAAAGAGTATGAACAAGTAGAAGTGAATGCCGGCATTTAGTTTATGAAGAGCAGAGCAATTATCTGTTGTGCCTTATAACTGAGATTCAGTTTTACTCAAAAGTAAATCGTGGTACAGGACAGTGGGTGGAAATCTTTCTGGACTTTGACTCCAAAACTATGAGCTCTATTTTAAAACAGCAAAATATTGTATTATTTATGTTTCATTTTTACTTTCTTCTTCAGATATTTTTGCTTTGTGTTCTTTTCTTTTTATAAATAATGTGAGCTTTCCTAGAAAATTATTTTTTGCTGTGTTTTGTAGTGGAATGGATGTGAAAGCGTACTTGAGATCTATGATCCCACATCTGGAATCTGGAATGAAATCATCCAAGTCCAAAGACATGTATGTACTGAGTTGTTATAACTGTGTAAGCATCCTAAAAGCTGGCTCTCATCTTTGCAAAATACTGATATTACAGGCTTCCGGGCATTGTGGTTCAGTCATGTAATTCCAGCACTTGGGAGGCTGAGACAGAGGGATTATCACTTGTTTGAGGCCACCATTGGTTAGGGTAAAGCCTTGTTCTTTTATTTAAAAAAAATACAAAAAAAATACTGTATACAATGAACTTCATTTATTTTAGGCAACATGACAAACAAGATTAAGCCACATTAGAGTTAGTTGACATTAATTACAAAGATGCCCCAACAATTTTCTACTCATGGTTATATTGTTCAATTTTATCTGCTTGAAATTTTTTTAGCTGTCTTAACAGACTTTTTTCATAACTATGGTAATTAAAGGGGATTTTCTACATAAAATTTAAAATAAAACTCATAATAAGAATCTTAGTCATCAAAAAGTAGCAACCATTATTCCTTTTGAGATTGCACAAAATAGTTTAATAATTTGTGTTATTTTATTAATTGTAGACTTTCTGCTGAGGAAGTAATGCAGTGGTCTCAGTCTCTGGAAAAACTTCTTGCCAACCAGAGTAAGTACTCATGAACTATCCATTGTTTGGGGGTCAGTTCTTTAATTCAGTAGATTGAATGTCTGATTAATGTATATGATCAAAGGAAGGAAGGAGCATTACGCAAAAAGTAGTAGTTTAGTCTTTCTAAGGTCATTGGTAGTTTCATCACAATTAGACTTTGTAGTACAGCACTACATTTTACCACTCTCTTTTGGACAAATCTGCGGGGACAACTACAAACTGCATGTTTTCACGAATTCAAGAACAAAACTAAAATTATGTTGGATTGTGGGGAAGAGGGCTGATTGGTTAAGAGTGCCTGCTGCTCTTAATGACTTTGGTTCCCTGTGCTTACTGCATCTGTCTCGCAGTCGTCCCATTTTTGGAGGATCTGATGCCCTCTTCTGGACTCTATGGGCACCTGCCAGCAGGCATTCCTACACGGAGACAGGCAAAGGGGGAGGGAGACACATATATCTTCATAGAGAATATAAGCTTTCAAAAAATCAAAATAAAGATAAATAAAATTATGTTGCAGCTTCAAAGTTTTAAAAGACAAGAAAATATCACATCATATGAATTACTATTTTAAAGGTATTTTCAAAAGCACTTTGTACAGTTGGATGTACAAAGCAGTATTCATTTACTTAGTATTCTGTCATCCACATACTTACTATCTTCCATTCATTCACCTTATGTGGAAGATATTTTAAAGGCACAAAGGATTCGAATGCAAAGACACCATTTATTACTGCCATAAAGATGCTTGGGGCATACCTAGTACATTCTGCAAGTATGCAAAATGATATATATTTAATATAGGCAAGCTCATGAGAGGCTTTGGGAGTTTTCTTCTGAAAGAAAGGAAAGACTGAGGCCAGTTCCCCTCAAGCATCTTAAGATTGCAGCACTCTAAGGGCTTGAACTTTATTCAGAGGTGCAACTTGATCTCAAGAATAAGTTCCAAGGACTGGAGGGATGGCTCAACAGCTAAAGAACACGGGTTGCTCTTCCAGACAGACCCAGCTTCAATTCCCGGCACCCACATGGCAGCTCAAACTGTCTGGAACTCCATCCAGTTCCAGGAGATCCCACACCCTCACACAGACAATCATGCAGGAAAAACAACAGCACACATAAAATAAAGTAATTTTAAAGAGAGAGAAAGTAAGTTCACCCTTTCCTCCACAGAATGACCTAAGGAAAATTACTTGATCAGGTCTAAGAAATTCAGAATAGTTTGATCAGGTGATTACAAGACTTAGTTTAAAGTTTAACTAACTGAGTAAATGGCATATAAATCTCAACCACACTAGCAAATGCAACCAGTGGACCAAGCACGCAGGTAACACACAGACTTAACATTAGCTGATTACCATTGTTTGGATGAGGCAATTATATTTTAATTATCAACGTGATGTTAATACCCTCAGTCACTAACATTTCCTTGCACAAAAAAAGTCACTCTACACTCTTGCTCAGATGTTGATGTCTCTAAGTAATGACGTCGTTCTATAATCAGGAGAGCTCAAGTTCAACCTAAAGGCAGCAGGAAGCAAAGCACTTTTGTGTGAATACACAAGGCAGTGTGTGACTGTGGGCAAGACTGTCTGGTAACAGATTCCTCTTCCACACATAACAGAATCCCCAAGGCTTCCTGCAAACTATGGCGCGACTATTTTAGTGGTCGCAACCTCACACCTTGGTACATATAGGAATAGTAGAATTTGCTTATAAGTTTCTTCTATGATATATTCCTTTACTGTCTCACTTAATTTACTCAACCCCTCTCTTTTTAGCTGGTCAAAGCGTCTTTGGAAATTTTCTAAAGTCTGAATTCAGTGAAGAGAATATTGAATTCTGGTTGGCTTGTGAAGACTACAAGAAAACAGAGTCTGATCTTTTGAGCAGCAAAGCAGAGAATATATACAAAGCGTTTGTGCACTCAGACGCTGTGAAACAAGTGAGTATTAAAGTCATTGTCATCAGCATCAGTGTGTGCAAATTTTCCCAACAGAAAGAAACTCATTCGGTACACAGGTTAGGTTGAAGTCCTCAGCATCATGCTTTTAGTTAGATACAGGTGTGCATTTGTACATTAGTGAGGTGGGATTAGTCCCTCTATTTGTAAAGATATCAGTACAGAGACAAAAAATACTGATTTTCCAAAATGTCCAAGTTGGTTGGGTGGGGAATGGAATGAAGTAATGTAACCCAGGCCAGATCCGTAGGCTAAGGAACCCTTAGTGAGCTATTGTAACTCAGATAGGGATAAAATGCAGACTAGTGTAACACACAATCAAAGCAGCAAAAACAGGTGCAGTTATTTAGTTGTGTTGATCTTTAGGAAAATATTCCCATTCGGTTAAATAGGAAATGTCCAGAACATTTTGGATTGGTATGTGGCTACTTTCGACGGATATTTAAGTTTTCATGTGTATTTAATTTTGGTCCTCCCAACTATGCCATAAACAGAAGCAGAAAGTAAAACCTCTCTTTTGTTATATATTTTTGTTTGTGGCTCTCACACACCTAGTATAGGGCTGGCTTAGAATAGCAATTCAAGACATATTTGAAATGATTAAAACAGGAATGTAAAACCATTTTCTTAAGGCACATCTGAAACGGCAATAGCATAATAAAAAGCATCGTAAACAGCAAGTGCACATTAATTAACAAATATTTCTTTTCAGATCAATATTGACTTTCGTACTCGAGAATCTACAGCCAAGAAGATTAAATCACCAACCCCCACATCTTTTGACGAAGCACAAAAAGTCATATATACACTTATGGAAAAGGACTCTTACCCCAGGTTCCTGAAATCAAATATTTACTTAAATCTTCTAAATGACCTTCAGGCTAGTAGCTTAAAGTGAGGGCTTCCTGGCTGACAGGAACTAAAAGATGGTATCAAGAACAGAAGGAAACGCCAGCGACACCGCCTGCGTGATCGTCTGGGTCTGCTTTGGTGACTCAGCAGGCCCAGTGAAAGGACGAACGACTCAGAAAGGCCTAACATGGAACCTATCCAGAGAGAGACTTAAGGGAGCATCGGCGGGAAGACATGGAGAGACAAAGGGAAGGAGATACTGTGATACTGTCATGAAATACAGTGGGACTCTTTTGGAACACGCTCAGACCTGGGAAGGTCAGCTGACTGGCAACACAGAAACTCTGGACAATCTGTCTGAGACTGATCACGATGTGCTGGAAGCTCAAGGACAGCGGACCTGTGCGCTTCATGTTGTAGGTTGTGTTGAACTCTTGCCATCCCCTTCCTGTGGACGGTCAGTCCAAAAGTATGGACTGTAGGTCACAGTTGCTATTACTGACACATATCGTTTTGTTATTTGTTCATTTAATTGTATTTGGCCTGGAGTTGAAGAAGAGAATTATGTATTTAACCTAAGCTATTTTTCTTAAAACCATGAAGTCATAACACAATTGTAAATTAATTTATCACAGAGTCAAAAATAAATGTGAGCTTTATATTAAAATATAGAGAGATATGTCTTCCTCTATTTTATCACTACTTTGATTCTGGTATTTCTTTACTCTGACTTTTAAAAAATTGAATGAGGACAACAATCTGCATGCTAGAACAAGGGAAAGTCCATGAGGCCTACACAAAAACAACAGGCAACTACGGCATGCTAAAACTGGGAGAAAAAAGTCTGACTCAGAGAAAAGCATACCAATTATTTATCCAATACCAAAATGCTCACCCCTGGAAACATACATACAAGTAGCATTATACAGGTCTAAAATGGTGTGTTTATGTAAAATTTGGAATTTTAAATACATATATTCTTAAATTTCCATACAAATCTGTATGAAAAAATTAACAAAATGAGAGGCCATTAATTCGAAATGGAACAAGGGAAGTACATGGAAGGGCTTGGAGTAAGGGAAAGTAGAAGCATTTATTTATATTATAATCTTAAAAATAATAGATATTTTAAATATTGAAGCAAAGGATTTGTACTTCCTACTGTCTACTCAGTATTACCCAACTAATACTATATTTTCTCTATTATGTTGGTCAAAATCTACCAGTTTTTTTCTACTATACAAATTCTTTAATTCAAGTTTCAAATTGATGAGAAATGCTGGCATATTTGGAAGGAAAAGTTATTTTTAACTCAGGTATATGTTCCTCATGCAATATTCACAGCAATGCTATGAAAAGAACACCTAACTCTCAAAATTATTTTGTGTGTGAAAACGCACCCCTATATCTGGCCCCATGCCAAACTGACTGATTCAGAATCTCTAACTGCTATAGTGGTGGTGGGGTCTGTATTTCAAAGGAAATATTAAGTAATTCTGAAGACAATTTGATTGCCTGGGTCTGTGAGACATGGAATAAAGGAGCGCTACTCTGGCGACACAGTCCGGACACCTTTTACTGTGCAATACTGCCACCCACTGACCGGACTACAGTCTACAATGGTTAAAGTGTCCCCTATGTAGGAAATTCACACCCTTCTGAAAATAAGGGCCCTACAAAGCCCTGCTGGGGTGGGGTGAGAGGGCAGTCAGCTGTGTATCTCATGCACCTGAATCTATCATTTTCAACAGCCAATCATTCACATAACATAAGGCATTGCTGTGCCTTTTCTCGCTGCAGGCTCTTTCAGGCACCAGGCAACAGCAAGGGTAAGGAACAATATGCATAACAGGTGTGAAGAGATTTTAAGTTCCCATCGGATTGAATCTAAATTAGTTCTGCATTAGGTTGTGTTTCATTATGTTGCTGGTCAAAGGGTAAGAAAAACTCGAGGAGTCTATGTTGTTCATCATGTGCACTCATCTCTTTCCTTCGACGCTACCAAACACAAAGTGATGTTCAACTTCCCTCTACTGTCTGTAGTTGACATGGTTCATCCCATTCTAAAATTTTAATTTTTTTCTTTTTCGTTTGATTTTTTTTGAAGATTCCACATATGAGTAATGCATTTACATCTTTCCCCCAATTCTTCTCTCTAATTCCTTTTGGGTCCAATCCTTTTCAAATTCATGGCATCCTGTGTACCTTTTATCATAGGTTTTCGTTGTTTTCCAATTCACAGCAATTCTTACTATTTACAATCCATTCCCCCTTATCCTCTAAACAGACACACACATCACCTCTAAAGTATAGATGCGCATATTTCATTTTTTATGGCATTAGCTGAAGCTCAAGAGTCTCCTGGATTTTACAGCCCTCCCATGGTGACCTTCAATTACAACTCCCATCATCCCTTCTTGTTTCCTTCCTACATTAATATCACACTGGATTATCTACCTCAATTTGTACAAGACTTGGGATGTGCATGGCTGGACACTCCCTTCTATATGTCTACGTCTCAGTTAACCCCTACTCTTATCTACAATAACTTCTGCTCTCTACACAGCCTAATCAATTCTTCAAGGTCTAGATAGAAACCTTTCTACAATACTATACACTACGAGGCACTTATCTTCAAACCTGACCAAGACGAACTGCAGGCCATATAAACACTGGGCACTCTGCTCCTATTCTAAGTGCTACTGTCATGTTAAATAGAATCCAGACCCTTAAGAATGAGCAGTACACCAATCCAACCTGCACACATGTCATAAACTGAATGTTGCTGGTCTTTGTCTAAATAGGTTGTCAAGTTAAAGAACTACCCAAATTTGGAAATACGTTAAAACAAATATCGAACTTACCTCTTCATTATAGAGAGAAACACCATCCTGGTGCGTAGATTCCAGGTAGTATGATGTGCAAGGTATGATCTATTAAAACATGTGATAAAGTATGGGGTAGAGCTAATTGGGATTCGTTACAGTGGAAATTCAAAGGTGTTGTATTTTAAAGCTGATTAATCTACTCCTTGGCTCTTACCATTACTCTTATTTTGCATTAACATATTAATATAGTGTGATTTTTTTCCCCTAAGATTGCCTCTGAAATGTAATATGAACTTGTAACATCTGTGATTTAAAAAAAAAAACTTTTATGGGTCACACCTTTAATCCCAGCACTCGGGAGGCAGAGGCAGGCGGATCTCTGTGAGTTCGAGACCAGCCTGGTCTACAAGAGCTAGTTCCAGGATAGGCTCCAAAGCTACAGAGAAACTCTGTCTCAAAAAACCAAAAAAAAACAAACAAAAACAAAAAAACCACAAAAAAAACACAAAACTTTTATAGTTGCTCAGTCTAGGGGAATCTCAGCTCAATGCTGTGCTATATTATGATATTAAATTAGAAACACTTAACAGTATAATATAGGCAAAATTCCATTGTTATTAGATTTCTTTTATCATGCTTCCTATACATTTATCCTCCAAAGCTAGAGATTTATGAAGGTAAATGTGTGGGCCGTCATATAACCAAGAATGCTTAATTTGAAAGTACATATTTAATCTTTTGGTTCACCTGGGATAAATTAATGTCTAAATTTTCTTAGTTCCTGTAGGCAAATGATGGCCATGTTATTCAAATAAAAATCTTTAATTATATATTGTTGAAAATAAAAATTATAAGATAGGGGCAAACATTTTAAATACCAAAACTACAAATTATTATACAAAGCTGTAAAATTTCTTCAGATCAGATTAAACTGTATCTGTGGAATAAGAATTATTAATCAACTACAGAAATAATCTCATCCTTTTGGTTGACTGTCTTTCAGGCTTGAAATTTATTTTACAAATGAAAAAAATGTATCATTCTCCATACACAATCTGAATGAATCTGTCTTACATATCAAGACAGTGACAAACTTTCTATGCAGAATGACAGAACTTTCTATGCTGAATGTTTCTGTACACTCGATATTTGACTAGCTATTTTATAGTAGCTCCTTAACTTAAATTATGAACAAAACCAAAGCAAAAACAGAGAGGGAGAAACAAAGGAGGACAGGAAAGAAGAGGAAGAGGAAGGATAGAAAAGGGGGAAGGAAGAGAAGAATAACAGTCCAGGTGGAGATCCCAGACTCCTGCGGTCATCATGGTGCCCAAGGACAAGTTCTGTAAACATCACCCAGATGACTGAGGTTTAACTAACTCCACAACAGATCTGCTCCTGGGCGCTGAGAAACTTAACATAGCCCTAGCTGAGAAAGAATCACTCTGACACCCCATTTGATCATCAACACTGAGTTACCACAAGACTGAACCACAGTCCCCAGTCAACTAGCTAATAATCTGACAAGTCTAGATAATAAGTAAGAGAGATGCATGTGCCCATTCAAAAGAGGGAGAACAGATATTAGTACCAAGAAACACTCTCAATGACCTAACTCCACATGCCTGGGTCCCATCATAAAACCAAAGCAACATGAATAACTAAGATAATATATCTCCTCCAAAAGTTAGTATACCCAAAGTAATGTTCTCTGAAAACATCAACTCAGATGATGTACAAAACAATTATTTCAAAATGGCAATAATAAATATGCTCAAGGATTCAAAGGGGATATGAATAGATGTTGGAATAAAGATCACAAGAATAGTGAAAACAATTCAAGATACTAAAATATAATGTTATAAGCAGAAAGAGCCTCAAAACAAAAAATTCAGAAAGCCAAATAAAAATAACTCAGGTAAAAGCATTAAAAATAGATTGGTCAAGAGATTGGATCAAGTCATTTTCATTCAGAGATGAGGGATTATTCAATGGACATAAATCAATAAACAATTCATTTTATATAGAGACTCAAGGGCAGAAACTACATGATCTTCTCATTAAATGCATTCAAAAGCCTTTAATAAACTCCATCATCTCTTCATGACGAAAGTCCTGGAGAGGGAGCAAAAAGATGGCACAGTTGTTAAGAGCACTGGATGCTCTTCCAGAGGAACTGGGTTCAATTCCAGGCACCTACATGGCCGTTCATAACTGCCTATAGTTCCAGTTCCATGTATTCAACACCTTCACACAGACATGCATGCAGTCAAAACACCAATGCATATAAAATAAAACAAATTATTTTTTAAAGTCCTGGAGAGTCTTAGGTATACAGGGACATATCTCATCCAAGTAAAGACAATATTGAACAAGTTCACAGTTAACATCATGTTAAATGAAGAACTCAAAGCATTACCACTAAAGTCAGTAACAAAGCAAGGATATCTATTCTCCCCATTTCTTATTCAATATAGTGCTCAGAATGTTAGCTAGTGGCATAAGATAAGTAAAGAATATAAAGGGGAGACAAATGTGAGGAAAAAGAAGTCAAAATATCCTTATTTGTAGATGGCATGATTCTATACATAAAAGATCCTGATGATTCCACCAGAAAACTCTTAAAGCTGAAAAACACAGTAAGTAGTAGGATACAAAATCAATTCACAAAAATCCATTCCTTTCCTATATAAAAATGATAAACACACCAAAAAAGAAATCAACAAACAATCCTGCTCATGGTAGCCTCAAAAAAGGAATGGAGGAAGCCTAACCAAGGAATGGAAATACAATGGAAGCTAAGATACTTGAGGTGGGAGGGGTCATATATTTGTAGAGTAATATTGTGAAAATGGCTTTTCTACCAAAACTAATTTACAGATTCAATACAATCTCCAACAAAATCCCAACACAATTCTTCATAGAAAAAAAACATAAAATACTCAAGATATCAAAAACTCTTAAGAATTAAAAATCTTCTAGAGTTACCACCATTTCAGTTATACTAAAAAGCTACAGTAATTTAAAAACAACGTATTATTGTCATAAAAACATCCACATTATTCAATGAAATAAATTTTAGCACCTTTATATAAGCACATATTAATAAAAAATATCTGACTTTTTATCAAAGAGGCCAACAATAAATGTTGTAGAAAAGTCAGCATCTTCAACAAATAATGTTTTTGAAACTGAATAGCTATGGGTAAAAGAATGAAACTAAATTCTGATCTCTTACCCTGCACAAAACTCAACTCCACTAGATAAAGGATCTCAACATAAGACTTTGTATCCTGAATCTGGTAGAAAAAAAAGTATGGAATAATTAAAAAAAAATATAGGCACAGAAAAAATGACTTCCTGAGCAGAGCAACAATTGGTAAAGAGATATCATAACCATAAAAAGCGTTTATACAAAAAACAACACCATCATCTGAATGAAGAGACAGTCCACAGGATGGGAAGGAAAATAATCATGACTAACTATACGTATGACAGGGGTCTAGTACCTAGAAAATACAAAGAACTCAAGAAAAACTGAACATCAACAAAACAATTAAAAACTGGGGTGTGGAACTGGAGCGTTCTCAAAGAACAAAATACAAATGGATGAGAAGTTTGGGTTTTTTTTTTGCTTTGGTTTTGTTTTTAATATTTCAACATTCTTAAAAATTAAGGAAATAAAATTAAACTACTTAGTAATTTTATTTTACCCCCGTTAGAATGATGAGATAACAAATGATGATAAGTGTTTGTGTGGATGTCTAAGTAGACGGGGGCCCCTACTTACTGCTGACAAAAATACAAATAGGTACAGTCACTATGGAAATATTTATCCAAGTTCCTCAAAAACCTAAAAATAGATCAACTCTTGCTTTTATACTCAAATGACTCTGTTTTTTTTTTCTTGTTTGTTTTTGTTTTTTCGTGACAGGGTTTCTCTGTAGCTTTGGATTCTGTTCTGCCTGGAACTAGCTCTTGAAGACCAGGCTGGCCTCGAACTCACAGAGATCTGCCTGCCTCTGCCCCCTGAGTGCTGGGATTAAAGGTGTGTGCCAGTGAATGACTGATAGTGCGCCACCACCCAGCAAATGACTCTGTATTCTTATGCAGAGATTCTTGTTCATCTATATTCAATGTTGTTCTATTCACAACAGTCAACAAATGGAAACATCTTAAATGTTCATTAAATAAATAGATAATGAAAATGTGAAATATTTTAACAGTAGTATTCAAAAAAGAAAAACATTATGAATTACAGGAAAATAGATAGGACTATAAACAATTACTTGGAGTATGGTAACCCAGACACAGAAAGAAAAGCATCACATACTTTCTCATTTTTGAATGCTAGATTTGAATCTTTAGATATGTAGGTCTTGTTAGGAATACCAAACGATGTCAGGAAACTAACAAGGGGCATGAGAGGGCAGTCTCAAGAAAGTGAATATGGATTCAATGGCATAAAAAGGAGAAAGAGAATAACAGAACATGGAAGTAAATGGGGTGAGGAATGGGAACGGAGGGTAGCAGAGGCAATATAGAGAGTGATGAGTAACAGTCAAGGCCTTTTAGGAATGACACATGGAAACCTCCCATTCTAAACTCTCCCTAAATCACGAGTTTAAAAGGGTTATCTCATAACAAAGCAATAATGCACCTTCTAGACACACAGCTTAACAAACAATAAGCCAACTGCTGGGGCTAGAGGGATAGTTCTGCAGTTAAAAGCACTGGCTGTTCTTTCAGAGGACCTGAATGGCAACCCACAACCATCTGTAGCTCCAATTCTAGAGATCCAGTGCTATCTTCTGGCCTCTTCAAATATCAGGCACGCATTTGCAGGCAAAGCATCCAAAGAAATATTTTTTTAAAAAACCAGTGCCAGGAATGGTTTACCTCTTTCAGAGCTTTTGGCCATTGCACTTGCTTAAACCCCTAAATATTGTAGGGTATTGTTTTGATTTGGCCTCCAGAACTTGAAAATGAGACCCTATTTCTAAAAAGTCCATAGACTTGAGTCACAGAACACAGATGAATGAGACTGTTACTGCCTCTCAGGTTCATCCCTACTGGCTAGCTTTTATACTATTGGAATGTGTGGTGCATGCTATCAGAGCAGAAAAGGAATCATAAATGTATTGAGCTGTGAACCCCAACCAGCTTGGCAAGCTTGGCCTACTGGTATTATTGAAGCATGTTAGAGTGTTAGAGGTGTAACAAGCAATTTCTGGTTGGGTTTAAAGACCACTTTACAAGAAGACACCTTGACTGGGGCATTCTGATGAATGTGGGGTTGTGGCAGAAGTTACTTCTACAGTGGTCTGGCCCTCATCCTGACAGTGGGCCTCTGCTCTGCCTCGACAGGTGGTAGATTATCCTCATATTCACAACTAATGAGAGTTTTAAAATTGAAGAATTTTAGCCAGTTTCTTTGTTGAAACATCATTCAGTCCAGTCATCCTTACTTTAACTCCTTAGTATGGCTGAACTGAAATTTGCTCTTTAAGGATAGACCAGGAAAATCCTAATTTCTTAAACATTCCATATTATTTTTCTTTCTTCCAAAATGATCTGTTGCCATTCTGGTGCATGTCAGAAAGTGCAAAGGTCTGTGATCTAAGTTTGAAACAATATGACATCATCACATTCGGTACCACTGTCATGTTCCACTCCAGCTCTGAAACACTCCACTTTAGTTATCCATAAAATGATTGTATCCCTGGGCTAGTATTTTTCTTATATCTATCAATTCACTTAAGGTTTAGAAATTACTTGGTGTAAATATATAACCAGTAAAGCATGCTTTCACATTGAGACTTGAACAAGATACTGCCAATAATGAGCCTTTGACACCATTACTAGGATAATTATAGTGTCTGTGGATATAGTAAGAAATACAATAGTTATGGTGAAGACCCACAAGCAATTCCTTGCTCAGGGAGTTATTGATTTCTCTTTGAGAATATTTTTTCCATGGTTATTCATAAAGAAGACTCCAGATCATTTTCCAGCAGAAATTCTAGAAAAGAACTCATTAATGGATGAATTTATATATACCCCAGTGTTGATTCCGTCTGTGTTCCAGGAACCATGCTTTGATATAGAAGCACTGAGGTAAAAGTGATGCATTCCATAACTTTCAAAAGGTTCACTGCATTCTCAAAATAGAAGGAACAAGTACATGGAAATAAAGCTGACTTAAGCGCTGAAGAAACATTCAGAGAATAATTAGGACCATCTGACAGATGATCTTCCAAGTTATCTCTTCAGGTACCTCAAAAAGGAAGCCACAGCTGGGTGATGGTGGTGCATGCCTTTAATCCCAGCACTCAGGAGGCAGAGGCAGGCGGATCTCTGTGAGTTCGAGGCCAGCCTAGTCTACAAGATCTAGTTCCAAGAGAAACTGCAACCCACCTTCACATCAGCACCATATTTACCTTCCTTGGACATCTAGTCTCATCAGTTTTGTCTCCTTTTGCACTTTCTCTTATCCCCTCTTTCCATAGCTTCGGCTGTGACTTCTTAAGACTGTCATCTTCAAAAGACAACTATGCGTGCAACTGAGACCTCATCTCAAGGTGAGGATATGAAGCTACCGAACCAAAGTGCTGTAGTAGATTCCTGTGTCTCCTTTAAAGAAACACATGATGCTTTCTGTAAAAGAAACATGTTTCTTTTAACTTTTCTATGCACTGTTAGCTGAATTATAAGATTTCTTTAAAAATGCACATGTGTTTCTCTCTGAAGAGAAGCAAGTTTCCTTAAACTGTTCAAAGCATTGTCAATAGTATCATGAGTGTTCCTCTAAAAACCACATGTTGCATTCTTGGATAATTAGCACATTTTTGTGAAATTACGTAGCTTCCTATTCAATACTCGTCACATTTTAACTACAATTTGGAGAACCAAGGCTCTTTTCAACCATTTCTCTTCAGGCTCCCAAATACCTCCTGTAATTGACAACTAACATCTTGCCCAAGATTTGGGAAATTTTCTGTTATTTCACTAATTGGATTTTTTATGTCTTTAATCTATGTCCTATAACCTTTTTCTCTACCCCAAATCTGTCTTTGTTCTTATGCATCCCATAGGTCTAGCATGTTCTGTTAACAAAACTTTCTTACTCTCTCTGAATGTTCCAATTTGTCAACCTATCTTCACAACACAGAGTCCATTCCCACAGTTATATACTCTGGGAGTAAAGTATACAAATTGAGATTATTTTTTTTTAGTTGACTCAGAAAGTTTCTTGTTGCCATGATTTCTACTTGGGTCTTTATCTCAGCCTCTAACTATGATGGTTAATGTTGACAGGCAGTTTAATGGGATTTAGAATCATCATGGAAGTGACTTTCTGGATAGGTTTGTGAGTTTTTGCCTCTATTAGGTTAGTTGAGTTGAGAAAGAGCACCCTAAATGTGGACTGGAGTCCTGGAATAAATAACGAAAAAAGAGAGAAAGAAAGCTGAGCACTAGCATTCACCAGTTTTTTACTGTCTCAGGTGCTAGTTTGACCAGCTACCTCCTGTTTCTGCCACTTCCTGGCCATGGTGGATTGAATCCCTTGAAACCATAAGCCAAAAAAAATAATTTAAAAATCAAAATAAAATAGATCATCTTTCCTCATGTTTCTTTTGTCAGGTGTGTTTGTTTTGTTTTGCCTAGTGAGAAAAATAATATACCAACTCTTTTTTTTTTTTTTTGGTTTTTCGAGACAGGGTTTCTCTGTAGCTTTGGAGCCTGTCCTGGAACTAGCTCTTGTAGACCAGGCTGGTCTCGAACTCACAGAGATCTGCCTGCCTCTGCCTCCCGAGTGCTGGGATTAAAGGCGTGCGCCACCACTGCCCGGCCTATACCAACTCTTTATTGAACTCATCGACACCTTTTACTGTCCTCTTTACCTTACTCAATAGATTTTCTATGTTTGGCTTTGGAGAGAATTTGTTGGTAACTTTTAAATATTCTCCTGAATTATTTATCTAAAATTTTATTCATTTCAATATTTTTGAAATCAGCTGCTAGAGAACTGCAATCTTTTAAAGTTATGGTTCCTTGCTTTTCATGCCTCGTGTGTGTGTGTGTGTGTGTGTGTGTGTGTGTGTGTGTGTGTGTGTGTAGACTAAGATTTGTACATATCTTGGGGTGGGTGCCTCCTCCACTTTCTCATGAGAACCTTCTTAAGGATCAGCTTTCTCCTGATTGCACTTCTGGGATGTTGAATTGTTGTGAAGTGTGAGTGTGTTTCCAATTTAATTCTAGAAGAGTTTCCCCATTACTTCTTCTGATGGTTATTAGTGCATTCTGACAAAACACATACTGTGTCAGTACATAAAGTCCTGTTTCCTCTTCATTATCACAAAAGTAGAAAACAGCTAGTGAATATCTGCTGTATGCTGTACAAGACAGAGTATAAAGATAATTCCTCTGTAACTTCCCTTCTAGTCTTATCAACAATGAGTGACCCAAAAGATTATGTGAGTGATCTTTGTTACAGCCTCTCATAGTTGTAAGGTCCACTGACTCTGCTGTTAGTGTAGATAGAATGTCCAGACTGTGTCTTCTGGTTTCCCTGGACATGCCTACTGGGACCTTGACCATTGTGAGCTTTTATTCTCCTCTAATCTGTAAAGTATCCACTAAATTTCAAGTGGAAGAAGGTTAAGTGTACACAAAGATACACTAACTCTTACTGGAAAAAGGCTATGTGTCTAGAAAGATACATTGATTCCGCTCTGCTGAGTGCAACTCAGCTGAAGAACATATGTAATGCATACTTAAAGTCTCAAGCTTACTCTCAGCATTGTGCAAATAGGGAAGTACAACAGAAACAGCAGGAAACTGTAAGGAACTAGATACATAAATAAAGTGAAAACCAAGCACTGGGTCGCAACATCCACAAAGTCTAATGATAACAACAGACATGCCGTAGACAGAAATAACACAAACCACAAAGACATGGTTAATATGCTTTTGAAAAGAAATTAATGAAAGGAGTGGAAAATGGAATCTAAAACTAAATTATAACATTCAAGAGCAGAAAAGGAGAAATCAGGAAGAAAGTGAACAGTGAATGGTATATTTTAAGAAAGAGAAAAAAGAATCCATGACTGACTGGCTGACTTGGCAGGTAAAGGCAATTTCCTGGCTGGATCTCCAGAACCCACATGAAGGAGCAAGGACAGAACTAAATCCACAAAGTTATCTTCTGGTTTGCATATGTGGCCAATGGCAGTACACACTGCTACACATGGCAGGGGTGGGGGAGACTTTTACATTTATGAGAATAACAGGGTAAAAAGTAATAAAATATATACGAACAAAATAGAAAAATGAAAATATCTATGTACATGCGTGTGTGTTTAAGTCAGTCAGCAAAGACTTTTGAAATAATCTAATGTCTCAGTTGAAGCACTTTTTTTTTTTTTTGAAAAAAGCATTGTCTCATCTATGGTGTCTCACCAGTAAGGTAGATATTTACTAAGTTTTCCAGTATGAACTTCTTTCTGTGTCTTCTTGAGAAGGAACAAAACCTGCACTAACCCATTTATTTTATATCACACTCTTTCTTGTGTCGTTGCTGGCTTCAGACCTGAGAGGGTTGAAAGACTTTGGCTCTGGTTAGTGCAAGGCACCGTGTTATCTACTTTTCTCAGTGGAGTGGCCAGACACCTGACAGAAGCAGCTTCCGGAAGGGACAAAAGGAGGGAGGGAGAGAGAGAGAAAGGTAGGGAGGGAGGAGAGGGCCTAGGCTCCAGCACTTGGGATGGTGCTGCCTCTATTGAGGGTGGGTATTCCGTTCTCACTAAAGCATCATAGTAAACCTCTGTCACAGACATGCCCAGTCATGTACCTTTGAAGTACTTTCAAATCCAGGCAAGTTAACACTAAAGATGCTATCATTGGTAGCATAGAAACAAAGTCCTCTTGGCTGGAATTCGCTCTGATCCGATTAGCTTAAGTACTTCAGGGGATGGCTGATACTGATGACTCTGCTACCTGTTGGAGCCAGGTGCTCTCTTGACTCAACATGAAGTGTAGGGCAGCAAGCTCCAGTGGTATGAGGTGGATTGGGCTTCCCACCACCCACCACTGACTGCAGCTTTCTGAGGCCTACTGCCTGATCCTTACATGCAATTGCTGGGACCAAGTCAGTGTCCCCACCACTAGCTGGTCACTGAAGCTACCAATCTTAAAGAAAAAGTACACTCGGGTATAAGTCCCATTGCATACAAATTTCAATAACTTTGTGTCCATAGTCTTGGGCCAAAAGGAGAGACAGTGAGTGGCAAGGACAGAACAGTGATGTTTTCTTTGAGTTCAGAGAAAAGGGTGAATTAGGAACTTCCATCTGAGTTTATGTTTCCAGGGCAAAAAGTCACACCTATTCTAGAGGTTCAGCTAGGCTGACTTGCGGTATTGTGGAGACTTAGAAAATTGCAGACCTGTAGCTAAAGAACCCTGGGCTACTTTTTGAATCCTATCATGGCTTCTACTTCCCACCCCTCTGTCTGACCTATTATTCTTTTAATTATCAAGTAAAACCTTCAAAATGTATTCTTAGTGTACTACAACTTTGCCTAATCCTGAACTAAGATTAGCGTCGATAGTATTGGAAACCTATAACAGAGATTCCCTGTTCTGCTGTAAACTGCTTGCCTGTGGTCTTCACCATACTTCTGGGAAATGCCTGATTTATGACTTCCTTTGTTTTAAAACTATTAACCTAAATAATCGCTCCACTGATCAATGCACTACGTGATTTTTCTGTAGTTGTGTCCATTCCAAACCACCTAGAACCACAAAGTACTATTTTCTGCAATCCACCATCTTGGCTCCCACTGTTGCTATTTGTAGTGCTTGAGACTGGGTAATTTATAAAGAAAAAAAGGGTTCACTTAGTTTATGGTCTAAAGGTAGAGAAACTCAAGGCTCCTATATCTAGTGAGGATCTCTTGAATCATAACATGGCAAGATATGAAAGCAGAAACAAAAAAAAATTATGTATGTCTAAAAAAGAAATAATTTTACAGAAGAGTGTGGGAAGATGCCAGTTTCACCTTATAATAATGCATTCTCCCCCACTCTCATGAAACTTTTATCCCTTTCCACAAGACTGGAAACCCCTTGACCTAATTACTTCACAGATATCCCAGAACCCCTGAACACACATATGGAGAGAATAAACTCTACCTGCAGTAGGGGTCACACAGTCTTCACACCACGGCAATCCTCGTTTGTCTCTCTCCTATACTCCTCCTCCTAAACGGAATGCTACCAAAAGAAACCTGAAAATGCAAAGGCACATGAAACATCTCCTATCCCCCATGTAATCCACACTGGCATTCTGGGGAGTGACAAATAAAAGCTACAGAGATTTGGGAATCATTAAGATAACTAGGGAATTTTATCCTGGTAAATACAAAGATAGCAATAAAATTCACATTTCCTTTTTTAAAGGAAATCTCTGTTTCATCTTTAAAGACATATGGAGTCATTCTGGAAATAAACACAGCAACTTCTCCATCAGAAAATAGTGCTATTTTGTTCTCGCATTAGGCAGGGGTTATCTCTCTAACCTTGTGATGTTCTTTGAGATAGAGCTGACCGGAATAGAGGATGTAAGCTACCAACGAGAACAAAATCTGAACAGTTTGTTTCAGCTACAACTTAGGGGAGAAAACAACAAAAAAGCAACATAGGAAGGGAGGGGAGGGCCATAAAGCAGGAAAAAGATAAGTGATGGAAAAACTTGCAACTGATTTTAAAATTCACACGTAGGCAAGTCAGCCAGACATGCATTCTCCACTCACACCCTTGATTCAGTCCTACAGCTCGTGCTGATATAGTTTCAGGTTGAAAGTGCCCAATCATGAAGACCAAATCAGAATTCCAAGTCAGTGCCATGGACATCTGGAAAGTGTGCCACGACTAACCTGGGAATTCAGACACAAGGAATTAGCTCCACGTGTGAAATCACCAAGGCTGGTTCCCTTAGAAGGTCATTAACTACTTATGAAATCATCCGTTATGATTATGAGGATATCTTGTTATTTATGAGTGTGGCCCAAACACAGCAGACACAAGCCAAAGAGCATGAGCTTTAAATGTATCAGTTGCCTGATAGTCGTGTTGTCCTTGACGTGGGGCCAGAATCCGAGGAAACATCTGAGGGAGAAGAGAGAGCACTAGCAGAGTGATAAACACTCAGAACAAATGCCCTGAACATTCTGTAAAGTTGGGAAAACGGAAGGACAAGGTCATGCTCACATGATAGTGGAGAACTCTCCTGCAGTTAGAACTAAAGCACTGGCCAGACAGAGCACATGGAGCTGAAAGCAAACTACTCTATCCCAAGAAAAAAAGAATTGGAAGAGATGTTTGGCTTCAATACATCTCACCAGTACTGCTGAAAAACACAGCACCCCAATTGCTTCCACGGGATATTGTCCTTTCCACCTAGGTTCTATTATTTAAGAAACAAAATAAAAAGATTATGGTAGAAGCCAAAATATTACTGATCCAGGTAGGAGAGCACAGGGATGGAAGTCAAAAGAACGTGTTAATTTAACCCAGAATTAGATCAAGTTGCCATCTAACTACAGAAATACTGGACAAGTGCCAGGTCCCATCCATGCTTGGAGGAAACAACCTGAGCTTATAGTCTATGGACAAGTCCCCTCCCACTAGGAAGGAGGCAAAGGTGTCTGCTGAGGATGATAAGAATTGCAAATAGGTAATAGAAGAGTAAGATGATAATCACAGGTGGTATCTCAAGACCAAATGCACCATGATGTTGATAGAGTTGTCTACTGAGCTTCTTTTGTAGCCCCCAGAAACAGGGATCTTCATATCTTCTACTGTGTTTTTGGAAGCAACCAAACTTCCTCTGGAGTAATGACATCTACTGCCACAAGGGGCAGCAGCAGACACTGTAGTACACAATTCCCCTTCAGCACTGAGGAGCCCATCTTCTGAGTCATGAAGAGCTTGTTCTTTACCAAATACCCACCAGTCCTAAGAAAGTTGCTTCACTAGGTGTGATGTCCCTTTTGTGGAAGCCACAGACAATACCTGATCACAGCAGGGTCCAAAGGTCTCAACTCAACCTCTACTGAGTCAAATGTCACTAGGTGTGACGTCCCTTTTGAGGAAGCCACAGGCAATACCTGATCACAGCAGGGTCCAAAGGTCTCAACTCAACCTCTACTGAGTCAAATGCGAAGGAGTATTTAGCTCCAAATCTCAAGACAGAACAATCTGAGGCCTCTTAGGTAATAAAGGCTACAATATCAGATAATGGGATTCAAACGCAATAAAATAAATGTCTTTAAAAGGAGCATTTATTAATTTACAACACGTATTTATGAAGGCTGTTCTGCAGACAGGCACTAAGTTAGATACCATGACACGTGATCTGTGGCTGTGTGATTTTAGTTTGATCTGGAAAGCACACACACATGGCTAAGAGGAATGGTATGAGGTGTGCAGAACCTTCACAGATCAAGCTTGTAACATTTGAAGGTTGTGCAGAGCAAACAAACTTCCCCAGTGATTGTTATTGGGCTCCTATGTGTTGTTTATTTGTTGAGACAAGATTTTACTATAGTCCAGGCTGTCCTCAAACTTACAACCCTCCTTTCTAAACCTCTCTGTGCTGTAATTACAATCATACACACAATCCTGCAACACCAAACCTGGTTCCGGAATTATGTTTTACTTTAAATACAAGAGTCATTCTCCTTCCTTTGGATAAATACTGTTTATCTGGATGATACATTCAAATAGTTGATACATTTTTTAAGTCATCCTCAGAAAGTCACTAAGGGGACTTGTTTTCATGATGGTTAACTATTCTGAGAATGTGCTTCGTCTTACTTAGGCTTGCTTCTTACCTTTAAGACCTTTAAAAAAAATATGTAATGGTCCTGGGTTTTGCTAGCTAACATCTACTAGATGAATCTGCTGAGCTTCATATATGAGAAAGGTTTAGTTCCTTGCTGACTCACTCTCCATATATTTCTACTGTTATGAAATTGATGCTCCACTAAAGGATGTGTGCTTGATAGTAATCAACTGTAAATTTAAAGAACACCGAATTCCATTTTCAAACTATGAGATTCTAAGCCTTGAACAAAGAACTCAGCATTGGCAGATGAATTACAAAATGGAGATAGAGTGTTTGATTTCTCAAGTAAAGGGGAAAGTGTATAATAATAACAACATGAAATGGAAAGAAAGACACTGCAGGACTGTATTCTGGAGGTGGACAAAGGAGAATTTTAGCTGACGTGTGTGGTAAGAAGGAGACAATCGCTAGAGGTAGTAACTGGCTTGGTACTCACTGCTGATGAGGTCACAGGGCCTGCTTTTCTCGAGTCCTTTTAAGGATAGTGGCTCAGAAAACAAGCTGGATTGAATAAGGAAAGTCACTTCCAAGAGGCCAAGAAATAGAGAAAGGATGTTAAAGCTGTTGGTGTCAACTAGACAGCTAGATAGTATACCAGAAACAGCAAAAGGGAAAATAGGTTGAATCTGGGAAAAACAAAGCTGGTGCTGGGAAGCTACCTGAGAGGTGAAAAAAGAGTTTTATGCATCTGCTTGAAACTACCTTATCTCAAAGCTCCCTATAGGGAACCTTCTGGATTCTAAGCTAGGAGTAAGAAAAGATACTGAGGAAATGAATTGAATCAGAGTTCACCCCTGGTTTAGCTACAGCGGCAACTGGCCTGCTGTGGCATGCCCATTGTGGCAAAATAAGTACAAATGTCATGGGATTAACCAACCGCTTTCTGACTGGACTTATACCCAGTCCCTAAGATGAAACTCGTATCTGACACAATTATCAGGACCAAAGGCTAGGCAGGTTCTGCTAAATTGTCAGTGTTAAACCAACCCCTGGTGACTTATTATTATGCCCATAATACATCCCCTAACCCTCAACAGATAAGCTTTTTTTTCAGTTGATGGCAATTAACTCAAAGAACTACAACTGGTCAAGATGCAGAAAATAAGAAAATAAGGAATGTTCAGCTCTAAACAGACACCTCCTACAGATGTGCATACACCCCTCCCAAGACTGAGTGATCACTGGGAAGAGGGGTGAGAAAGATTGTAGGAGCCGGAAGTGATAAATGACTACAAGGAAACAGTGTCTTCTGAACACAGTGGGACAGTTGTGTGTTTGAACTTGGAGCACTTGTGACAGCATGGATAAGTCTTGTGCCAACTCAAGCCAGAGGAAAAGCCCGACATGAAGACTGAAGGTGAATAGGAAGCCCCAGTCCTGGTTGAGGAGCTATTGGCAACTGACGGTTACAGTGAGCGGGGGAGTCCTTTGATTTAAGCATGTAGGTCTAGTAGGTCCACCACACTTGAAGAGAAGACCACACATCCAAGACTACATGGTGGCACAAATTGTACTTGATGTGAAAAGAGAAAATAAAAAAGAGGACCTAAAATTGGGTGGGTATAAAAGGGGGTAGATATGAGAAGAGTTTTGGAAGGGGAGATAAATATGGAAAAAAATACATTGTACAAAATTTTTAGAGAACTAATAAATCACAAAAGAAAAATAAAAGAAAGTTAAAAAAAGAACTAAATCAGGGAGAAAGGGAAACAGGGACCCAAAAAGGCTAAAAATAGAAAGCCCAGCAAACACCTCTGCGGGAATGTGTGGAGACAAACCATCAACTAAACCAAATTAGAGGTTTTGTATATTAGAATTAGCTTGCCACACACTGTCACCCACACTTAGAGGGCCTAGTTCAGTCCTATGCAGGTACCCCAGCTGTCAGCCCAGAGTCAGTGAGCTCCCACTAGCTAGGGTCAGCTGTTTCTGTGGGTTGCCCCATCATGATTTTGACCCTTTTTGTTCATATTATCACTCCTACAACTGGACTCCGGGAGCTCAGTCCAGTGCTTAGCTGTGGATCTCGGCATCTGCTCCCATCAGTTACTGGATGAAGGTTCTATGATGACAATTAAGGTAGTTTGTTCATCAATCTGATTACAGGGGAAGGGCAGTTAAGGCACCATCTCCACTATTGTTTGGATTTTTAGTTGGGGTCATTCTTGTGGATTCCTGGGACTTCCTCTAGTGCCAGGCTAACCTCATAATGGCTCCCTCTATCAAGTTATCTCTTTCCTCACTCTTCCTCTCTGTCCTTCCCTCAGCTTGACCTTCCTGAACCCTCATGTTCTCCTCCCCCATCTGTTCTCCCCTCTCCACTCCCCTTCCACCGCTCACCTTCATTAATGTTCCCAATTTACTCAGGAGATCTTGTCTATTTCACCTTCTGAGGGGGCTCCATGTATGTCTTTCTTGGGTTTTTCCTTGTTTTTCTGGCTTCTCTGGGGTTGGCAGGAAAACTAGTATTTCACCCTAGTGCATGAACTGGCTTTTTGAAGCCCATTCCCTATGGAGGGATACCTTGCTCAGTCTTGAGGGAGCGAGAAGAGCGCTTGGTTCTACCTCAAGTGATGTGACAGACTTTGTTGACTCCCCATGGGAGACCTCAGCCTCTCTGAGGAATGGATAGCGGATGTGATAGGGAAAAGGCAGGGTGAGGGGGGAATGGGAGGAGAAGAGGGAGAGGGAATTGGGATTGGTACATAAAATAGAAAAACGATTGTTCCACAAAATTTTAATTAAAAAATAAATAGCCAAAATGTCACAAAAAGAATTAGCTTGTTTCTTTATTTTAATTTATTAACAAACTCAACATATTTGCATTTTATTCCAGAATGTTTAAAATTTAATCTATAATAAAGTTCAAAAATGGATTCTTGACATTCTCTCTTGATGAATTCAATGTATCTGATGGGTAGCAAGAGTTCATGATACCCATGACACAATCAATACAACTTACTGCGCATAGTAAAACATAATAATGAAAGAGCAGTTTCTGGTGTTACACAGTCTGTTAGGTAAGGGAAATGCTGGCTGTAGTGAAAGGAGAAATGATAAAAATCCCATTGGATTAACAGTAAGTGTTCACTTCACAGGTGCACGAATTCTTTTATTTCTGCTTGGATGAAAGAAGAAATGTGGGCCTTCTGTTCTTAACCAGACATCTAGGACCCGTCTGTCACCTTCAACATAGCTGACACACAGCTCGCCCATTCATATGTAGCTGGTAAATCATGATAGGATAGAAGGTTAATTGGTAGGGGTTTCTATGGGCAGGGCCTATAAGCCATATGGAAATAATGGTCTAAATCCTATTGATCAGAACAAGTGCTAAGGCCTCAGAAATCCTCAGGAATGTCGGGAAAATGAAATATCTGGTTGAGCACTTGCTTCTAGCAATCAATTTACTCTGTAAAAGTGATAGTCGACATCAAGATTTTTAAAGTTATGGAGATTCAGGTGGTGCATAATTTCATTATGAAATCCCTGCCACTGTCGAAGCATTCACAAGGCCTTTCTGTAAAGAATCAAATGATATTTCTATGCTACTGTCTGCAGAAATGTGTCCCTGTGCTCTACCTACCAGTCCTTTTCTAGATATCCGAGTAGTTCATTGCAGCCCTGAAACATGACTGTACCTTTAACAACCCTCAGAGTTCTTACTCTATTTTAGTTTATTTAATAAACACTGTTAAGGTGCCAGATTCCATGTTAGTCTCAAATACCATTTTAGGTGATTGTGGTAGCCCTTTTCCCTAACACTGAGTAATTTCACTCTCTCTATATGTCTTCTGTGGCTTTCCGTTCTTTCCAAACCCCACTTGCAATAGTCTTTCCCATAAAAGCCTCTTGAAATTATACTTGCTGCAGATTTATCTTCTCCTAAGTTCCTATACTCTTTCTCATTTCCTCTTTTCCAGATAGTTACATGGGAGCTTATTTATCACCCTACTTTTTTATTTTAAGCTTGTTTTTTTTTTTCTGTCCTGAACGTTTATCTCCTAAATAAGCCTTTACATGGAAGGCTTCAAAATGTTGCATGTTTGTTCCCAAGCATGTATCATAAAAAAAGGAAGTGCTTATAGATATGTTTCACTTTAAAATATTTGGGAGGATTTAAGTCGTTAACTAATACATAAAATTTTGCTAGGTAAATTTTAGAAGAAGCATAGAAGTCTTCCTGTAAATTATGAGCTGCTTTTAAAAGGGTAAATTAAAAATAGAAACCATGGTGACAAATCTTGGACACTCAGCGGGATCTCTCTTCTGCCTTTTCTGGAAGTCAAGCATGGCCATCCTCATTTCTCCAAAGTGGGCCATGGGTGGAAGTGATGCATTTCACAGTTGCAGCTAAGAGAATGCAGGCCTCCTTCACAGTCCCCTTCTTACTGGTTGAAAGTTGACCTGTAGCCACCCAGTGCTCCGAATGTGGCTGGTATGAATGCTCCAGAAGAAAGCAGGACTACCCTTCTAGCCTGACACTCTGGACTGCTTTGGAAAGTACAGAATGTCTACTGTTGTATTACATACATGTGTTTCAGTATTGCCTTTGTAGCTCATGGTTGCAATTCTTAACCTAATGCATCCAATAATGTGCTTGTTATTATTATTGAGTCTACTCTGCACATAGCATCCTTTATGCCAAGGACTAATTACAAGGGATATACCCAAACCAGGTATCATGTATCTAAAATATACAGCAGGTAAATTAAAACCTCACTGATCCACTCATAATGAGGACCCAAATTTGCAAATGATAATGATGATGATTGATTTGTTACATATTATTAACTGAGTGTTGTCTGTCTTCCACAAAAGAACATCATAAGATGGTCCTCGCTAAACATCATCACATTAATCTTGCACTTTCTAGCCTCCATGCCATTAAAATATAATTTCCCATTTATTTGTTATGGTGTCAAAAATAGACTAAGACACAAAGTAAAATCTTATAAAATAGATAGATAGTATAACTAGATTAAACACTAGTTTTTAATGATGCATTTATATTTCAGAGAAGTCAACACTAACAAAGTATACAACCAAACTGGTTGTGTGATGGTCATCAATATTCTGTTGTGCACACCTTCACAGTTAGACTTATTTAGAAAAAAAAAACTTGATTCCACTAATCATTTCATGTTTGTCTACTTCTTAATGCATAAACATATTGTGCCTGCTGTAATAGCCAAACAAAATTTATGTACATTTGTAGACCTGTTTAGAATATATTATATATAAGCTCACATTTGATAAGTAATGCATTGACTTCAAACAAAATCTCTCTGTGCAGGTATGTACATATGTACATGCATGTGTGCACACATGTTTATGGAGGCCAGAAGCCAATGCTGGGTGCCTTCCTCTTTCTTTTCCATACTGGATCTCCTATCAGTTCAGCAAGGCCCAGTGATGTTCCTTTCTCAACTTCCCTAGCAGTCTGGTGACAGTACTTTTTAAAATGGGTACTGGACATCAAAATCAGACCCTCATATTTACACAACAGGGACTGATTTACTGAGACATCTCTCTAGCCCCTGGTTTCTAATATTATCTTGAATCACCTGCCATGAGCTGAATTAGGCTTGCTTGAATTTTCAAGTGTTTTTCAGCAAAACCAGTTGGAAAGTCAGCAGAATTTGGAAGGCCATAGTATAGACAGTGAGAAGCAGCAGTTGCAGACACACACTGTGGTAGGTTATGTTTGAGTGCCACTCACAAAACAGTTAAGTACTGAAGCAATTATCATGTGTATATGGGTGACCATGAAGTGATATTATCACAGTGGTTCTCAACCTGGGAGTCACACACTGGATATCCTATATGGCAGAGATTTGCAATATGATTCATAACAGTAGCAAAACTACAGATATGAAGGAACAATGGGATAATCATATGGCTGAGGGTCACCACAGCACAAGCAGCCGCACTAAAGGATCACAACATTAGGAAGGTTAAGAACCACTGCCTTGAGCCAGACAGTGGTGGTGCATGCCCTTAATCCCAGCACTGGGAAGGCAGAGGCAGGCGGATCTCCGTGCGTTCCAGGCCAATCTGGTCTTCAAGAGCTAGCTCCAGGAGAGGCCCCAAAGCTACAGAGAAACCCTGTCTTGAAAAACAAAAACAAAACAAACAAACAAAAAAAGAAGCACTGCCTTAAGACTTTATAAATTTTGGACCAGACAGGACTCTCCCATTCTTCTATTATTTCAACATAAAATTCTGTAAGCTTTTTAATATCATGGAATTTCAGCAATATAGTAAAAAATCTATGAAACATTTTGAAATGATGTTTTTAAATGCATAAAAAAGAAATAGAATAAAGAAGAAACAATTATTTTCAATTTAATTAACAAAATACTACTTAACAATATAATTAGCATTATATTTCAGCATATTAAATATTAGAGCAATCAGCAAACTCATCATTTAAACTATTAAAACAAGGGTGGAAAGTGAGGATTTAGAAATGCTGCATCAAGTATAGGGTAAAATAAAAATATTTTTCTCATATTTTTGTAGCAAAGTATTTTTTTAATACTACCATGATTGCTACATTCAAAACTAATGGAAATACCAAATTCCAAATGAAAACTAGTAAGAAGCTTTTTCCTCAGTTAATGCATATAGGTGCCCTAAATGCTTTCCATAAGTCCATAGACTCTACAAGCTTAAGAATTGCAGCAAAGAACTGGGGATGTAGAAAGATACAAAACTCCCTACCATGTCTAAGACTCAGGGTTCAACACACACACAAGAATTTTAGTGAAAATGAATCTATTTATAACTAATTTTGTGTAATATCTCCTGTGATTTAAAGGGTGGGGTATGTTTTAAAAGGGAAATATCATCTGATCCATGTAATGATTTGTAGTTAAAATTTAGCAGCAGGATAGTGGAAGCAGTTCAGTTAGAATCCAGTCTTGATTTATTCCCAAAACAAATAAGAAGGATACTAAGAGTCAGAACGACTTCCATAATAGGGAAGTAATCATAGAGGCATCTATGAGCTTGATGGAGAACATCCAAAACACAGGAAGTCCATGAGTGTCAAAAGGAGACTGCACTTGATAATGAGAGAAAAATAAAATGAAGAATCAGCATAATAACTTGGTTAGTTGAGTAATATTGTCCCTATAAGGACGGACTTAATAAAATAGAAAAAAAAATTGGTTCTAAAGGAGATAAGGAAACCACCTAATGAGTCTTCTACATATAGAATGAGCTGATGGATATGAGAATGGCTATAAAGAACAATAAAAAAATGGGTGGATGTAAATTTTGAACCTAGATAACTAGGAACTGAGTGGGTTGTAACAAAGGTATTGAAAGACTACATTGAGCTGGGTGTGGTGGCACATGCCTTTAATCCCAGTACTTAGGAGGCATAGGCAGACTGATCTCTGTGAGTTAGAGGCCAGCCTGGTCTACAGAGAGAGTTCCAGGACAGCCAAGGTTACACAGAGAAACACTGTCTTGAAAAAAAGAAGAGGAAGAAGAAGAAAAAAAGAAGAAGAGGAAGAGGAAGCAGAAGAAGAAGGAGGAG